>OY282584.1:22808205-23408205 GCA_958298965.1 Chrysolina haemoptera | reverse complement strand
GAAATTGGAATCAACAGCACTTAGGTTTTTCTAACTTTTAATGCAAAATATAGTATCTGGTCAACAACAACAAAGGACCATATGTCTTCAGGTCAGGAGAGAAACACAGTTTATTTTAAACAAAGATGTGGTTCTTCTAAGTAGTTTTTTTTTCGTACTTGTTCATAATATTTGTGAATAAATACCTTACAGGAAACGAAACCACTCTTAAAAGGATAATCGATGTACACTTTGTCAGATTTGACAAGAAATCAATTCACTTTCTCAATTATTTTTCTGAATGGAGGTTTGGAAATTTCACAATTGAACTTCATTATGCACTGGTGAAGTAAACTATTTATTTTATTATTTATGAGTTATTTCTCACAAATACGGTGATTCTTTTGGAACGAAAGATTTGAAATCAACAAAAGGTAATACCAAACGTTATGACGTGACATACGACTACTTTGATATTATTTTTACTTTCAAAGCTGAGGTGGAAATTGAGCAGGGTTGGCTTCAGATATTTTAGAGACAGCTTTCTTAAAAAATTCCTCCCTTTGAAGTCAATGACTTCAAGAAATTACAACACTCTATATTAACCTAGGCAAAGGACTTTATTGACAGGGCCTGGAAGGATTTCTAAAATTCTGGCTCGAGGTCATTTAAAAGAAGAAGTGTCCATTTTTTTTAGGAGGACAAGATCATCAACCGTGAGTTTTTCGGAAGAAGTAATTCATTTTGGTCTATTCTGAGGTCTGTTGAGATATTCTATTGACCATCTTCACCAAAATTTCTATTCAACTTGAACACATTTCCGCCGAAATTACAGTCTTTTTTCTGAAATTTGTGAAATATCTTTTTCAGGATAAGAAGTAAAACTAGTGCCAATTAAGTGACCAGGAGTTAAACATTGTAGATTAGATGGATTATCAGAAAGTGGATATACTGGGCGTGAATTCAAAATAGCCTCAATTCGAGATAGTACTCTTCAAATTTCAGTTTTGAATCTCCTAGCATGCGGTATTTTTTATAACAGCTTCTCACAGTCCTCCCCAATTGGGACTGTGAGGTGGAATACATTTCCATTGAATATAATTTTCAGCAGTGGAAGAAAATATACTATTCATATTGTCAGGGTTTTGAAAGAAATCACGTAGCTCACGCAGCTCTCAATTGATTATGTTCCCCAAGGAAATTCGTATCGTTAGCGCTGTAAATAATGGCTGGATAATCTCTTCTGGCTGTAACACGCTCAAGTGTTAGCAAAAAAGCTTCTGTAGATAAAGATGAAACATGTTCTATATGAACAGCTTTATTGATCATATATACAAAAATTGCTATATAACACTTGGTTACAGGGGCTTTGCGCAATCTGGAAAAAATTATCAAAAAGGAGCCTCCAAAATCTACACCTACCTTTTGAAAAGGCCTGTCAATGGATACTCTGTCTTTAGGCAAGTCTGCCATAAGTTGATGGGAAGGTTGAGCAACAAATCTAAAACATGTAATGCAAATGATCTAGTATCTAATTCAAAACTTTTTTAATATTATAAAATTTTACAGTTTGACTTTTCATTTTCATAATTAAATTTTATCATCAATTCTTTACAATTTTTCTTATTATTTTTATTGAATAAAGACACCAAAGTCTATGAGACTTTATATTTTTATTATATACCTACTTATAGTTTCAAAATTAAACTTTACAATGTATTTGCCATCCTCACAAACAGGTGTAAGCAACTATGAGTTTTTTTTGTCGTATTGAATATATCCGTTTTCAGTCCGTTTGAGTATGTATATATATAGTCTGTTTTGATATGTGTCTATATAATGTTTTAATGTTTTAAAATCAGTCTTGAAACTATCCTCACAAACAGCCTCTGTGAGTTTCTGTTGTTCATTTTGAACATATAATATATAATATATATATATATATATATATATATATATATATTATACATATATAATATAATATATATAATATATATATATATAATATATATATAATATATACATTAAAGGTATCTTTCACTCTCGCAATATGAACAAAACTAATGTTTTTGCATACAATCAGATTTATTGCATTCGCATGCAAAAAACTCTGATCCCGAATGCTAAGGAAGTGTATCTTTTCCTTGCAAGAAAATTTCAGAGTTTATTACATGCATGAAATACAAACAGTTCAGAAAAGTATCTTTTGCTTATCCGAAGACGATAGGGTTCATTACATGCATGAAATGTAAAATATAAATATCATAGTGGCGAACAGATGGCGAATGCGAAATTTCATCGTAAGTATTGTGACAAATGAAAAATATGTAAATGGACGTTTCTATGGAATAATTGAAATACAAATCATAGTCACATTCTGAGAGGGGTTTAATCTGCCGATTATGATTGATACAAAATTAAAATTTGTGACTGTGTTTTAGTAGACAGCTTCCTCTGTATAAAAAGGAAAAATAGCTTCTTTGATTTTTAGGTTGGTGAAGAATTGTTATTCTGTGAGGTTTGGTAGGTAATTGTTGCTTTGCAAAACGGAATTGTTTCTTAAATTATGTGATCGAAAGCAGATCGAAATTGCATCTTACAAAAACAACCCTCAAATTCACTATAAACTGAAGATTAAAATTCTCACAGCGAAATGGAAATATGAACAGATATAATCGAAGAACATATTTATACGAGCCTACAATACACACCACCAAGTAAAACATTTTATTTCGTGTAATATTTAATAATTCCGGCGTATTAAGGGTAATATTCACATAATCACAAAGTACTCTTAATGGAAAATCAGTTGATGGTTTAGGAAAGTTAATTAGGTACCTATAAAGACTTCAACTACCACGCAGTTTGGGTTGCATACATTTGGGTTCGCTTCTCGAGAAATTGTTATTGATGTCAGTGGATTTAAAAAATATGATTCAACTTTCTATCCGGTAAAAATAAATACAGAATTGAATATTTGAAAACTATACCGTTTCTTCAAATCTATCTGGAATAGATATTCTGTTGAAACCTAAACATGCATTGAGGTATTTGTTACGTGTCACGCATAGGTTTGTGGAGTTGCATACACGTATTAGGTAGGTACATCTAGCCTGCAAGTTTCGGAAAATTTCTTCAGTTTTGTAATGGGTGTAAGTACACTACATTTTTCAGAAACAGTGATGTATTTTCCTTGTCTGAAAATTTCGGTTGATATGCAGAACATCCAGGCTTACCAGTGGCGTATCTGGCCACTTACTCAGGGGGGGGGGTAATCCAATTTAGGAAAAGGTAGGTAGGTAGGTACAACAAAAAAAGTATACCTTTTTCGTACTTATACAATAAAAAAAAATATTGAACAAAAATCAAGACAAGATAAAACAAAACATATCACAATAAAAGATAACCTCAACTTTTTGTGTTTTTTTTTGAATATTTTTTGAGGATTGAGGATGCTCTGGGGGGGGTGATTACCCCCTCTACCCTCCCCTCAAATACGCGCCTGAGGCTTACCATGGATTGAGACCTCCTTTTGTTCTAAAACGGGTTATCTTTTCAATCGTTTAGTGATTCCAAAGGTAGGGACCATTTTCTTTGAAGCTGGTTTTCATTCTTTTTCTTAGATTTTGGTTTATTGATGATGCCTGTGCCGTTGGTTTTGCTGTGGAAGGAGATCTTGGGAATCTTTGGTATTGCCCCTTTTTTCCGGTTCACAAATATATTATTTAATGTATTCATTTCGTTTGTTTTTCTGGTATTCAGGGTTGCAGTTCCCATGGGTTTGTTATAGATATACTCAGTCCGTGCTTGATCTTGCTTCCTAGATTAGATTCGCTTTTAGCACAAACAACAATATTGTTGGCAAAATTCAAAAAGAGCAGCTAATGTGAACAACTCACTATAATTAATTTTTATCAATATTTTTCAACTTTGTGAGCTGAACTCCGCCTATTATGCCGTAATTTTTTATGTATATAATTTAATGTTATTTAAAAACAACTGGAATGGACAATAAAGACTCTATTATAATTATTATTATTATTATTTTTCAATTCTGTTTTGCATCCTGTTTTATTTCCAAAACTGATATTTTAAATCGCAAAACATAAAACTTATTACTTTTGTCCAATGACTCCAAGTCTTTAGGCGGAACAATCCAACATCCGACTGTTGAACTGACAAACCCCTATCGACGTAACTTCCATTTTCGATAAATTGAACAAATTACATCGGTTACCGCTGTCTAGAACTATTCCACAAACGTCTATGCGATATCGCCAAAGAGTAGATTCACAAAGAGAAAACTCTTGGGCTATTTATCAATGAAATCGTAAAATTTGCTCATTGACCTTGGGCTAACCTAACTAAGAATTTATGAATGAAATAAAGCGATGGGTCAAGCCAATCAGAGCGATTGTAAAGTGACAGCCGTCATTGTTCTAGCTGTAGTAATTGAGAAATAGCTTCGGACTAATTCGAGTTGACATGCTCCATCATTGTAAGTCATAATTACTATTTTCTCAAAAGGCAAGATAAACTGATGTTGTTTTCAAGAAAAAAAAACTCTTTGGAGAGCACCGTACACGTAATTCTGGTAAAAGAAAAGAAAAAAAATGTGATTTCGGAAAAGAAATTGACATTTGACGATTTGTAAACAGTAGTAAAAAGTCAAGGCCATTCGCCTTCTTTCAGTGCGGGATCTTTGTAACCCTCAGGATTAGTCTATATACATAGTGACAGGGTTACCGCGGAAAACAGCTTTCAGAGAGTTCGGGTGACCAGACGTAAGGTGAGGAAAGAGTGCCATGGTCGCCAACATATAAGGATTACTGTGGTTGTTCCTATTTAACTATCCTTGTTCTTCTGGATTGTCCTTGTCCTACTTGTTTGTAGGTTCAAATTCTGGCACTCTTCCGACGTCATAAAAATGGAGGTTTCGTTTACGTTTATATCACTTTTGTTTTATTATAATCTATATACAGAGTGGTCCAACGAAAAGTATGCACCTAGCTTTTCTCCTTTTTTTGGAATTCATAGCAAAAATGCTCGGACACGTGAAGTGGGCCTTTGAGGGGGACACATTTTAGATATATTTTGCAACTTGTGCCTTCAACCCCCTAGCGATGGGGTGTCACAACTCTAAAATTTTAAATGGAACGTGGGGTCGAATGATATATCATTTGAACGGGCACAAAATTATCTTTCCAATGATACCCTATTTGTTGAAATTTACTGAAACAGTTAATGCGAAAACGGCTTCAAGAACATTAAACTGATAATTTTGGTATTAATGAAAAATACAAATCAGGTTTCGTTAATAGGAATCAGGATAACGACAATCATTTCTAAATTACTTCATTTTACCGAAAGCAACATTTCAATGATAATTATTTTTTATTACAAAGAAATTCCCCATTTATCGTTTGCGTGTTTTTGTCGAAAACGACTGCAGATAAGTCTATGAAAAAAACCGCAGATATGTGTAGGAAAATAATTCCGGCAAAACGGTTATTGTAGTCCCTTCATTCATTCACTGTGGTTGCTTTTGAAGTTATTTCAATTTCACTGTACAAAATGGTTTATTCCATTCCAGAACGCGTTGAAATTGTGAAACTGTATTTTCAAAACAATAGTTGTGCTAGACTTACAGCTCGCATGTTTAAGGACCGTCATCCCGATACAAATGTGAATGATTCTTATGTTACCAAGTTAGTTAGAAAGTTTATCGATACCGGGTCTGTTTGTAATGTGAAACACCAGCTGCAGAACCCCATTAGAAATGAAGCTGTGGAAGTCGCTGTTTTAGGGCATGTTCAATTGGATCATACTCAAAGTACCCGTCAACTAGCTGCAGCCTCAGAGGTCTCCCGTTCGTTCATAATACGGATTTTAAAAGCGTACAAATTTCATCCGTACAAAATTAAATTAGTACACGAACTAAATGAGGATGATCCTGATCGAAGGCTGCAATTTTGTGAACAAATGAGCCAGCGTTTAAGTGAAAATCCGCACTTATTATTTAACATTCGTTTTACAGATGAGTGTACATTTTATTTGAATGGAGCTTTGAATAGGCATAATTGCCGTTACTGTGATGACAGTAACCCACATTTATTCCGTGAGGTTAATACCCAGGCCCCTCAAAAAATAAACGTCTGGTGTGGCATATTAGGAAGTCATATCATAGGACCACATTTCATTCCTGGAAATTTAAATGGTGAAATCTACCTAAACATGCTTGAAAATGCAATTGATCCTTTCATCACACAAATAATAGATGACCCAAAATCATAATGCTGATCGGCTTCATTTCCAGCAAGATGGAGCACCTCCGCACTATGTTGTTCCTGTAAGAGAATTTTTAGATAACCGGTTCCCCGGACAGTGGATTGGCAGGAGAGGCCCAATGGAATGGCCTGCCAGGTCACTTGATTTATCGCCGTTGGACTTTTTTCTATAAGGACACTTGAAAAATAAATGTTTTGCTACGAAGCCCGAGTCCATAGAAGATCTTCGCCAACGGATTATAGCAGAGTGCAGACGCATAACACCTGATATGCTACAAAATGTTAGACATAGATTTGAACAAAATCTGTATTATTGTATAGAAGCAAATGGGTCACAATTTGAACACTTGTTGAAGTAACGTTTTAATAAATTAATTTAACAGCTTGTTTATTTTTTTTTACAAAGCACTGTTACAAGTAACAAATATTGAAACGTACTACTACTTGTAAATATTTTAATTCCTAGTCACCACTTAAAACTTATTTGTATTTTTCATTATTACCAAAATTATCGGGTTCTTGTTCTTAAAGCCCTTTTCGCATTAACTTTTTCAGTAAATTTCAACAAATAGGGTATCATTGGAGAGATAATTTTGTGCCCGTTCAAATGATATATCACTCGACCCCACGTTCCATTTAAAATTTTAGGGTGGTGACACCCTCTCGCTAGGGGGTGAAAGGCACAAGTTGCAAAATATATCTGAAATGTGTCCCCCTCAAAAGCAAACTCCACGTGTCCGAGCATTTTTGCTTACAATTCCACAAAAAGGAGAAAAGCTAGGTGCATACTTTTCGTTGGACCACTCTGTATTAGATTTAGCTGTTTGTTTCGTGCTTTTTTATGTACTGTTTATAAGAATATATATACACGATGAGGCAGAAGTGCATGAGCTATTTCATGAAAAATGTTCAAATCACATGAACTTGTTTAAAATGCATGATCATGCACATTGTGTAAACTTGCAATGAGCAAAGTGCATGCACTCGGTAAATGTGCTGTTTTACATGCATGAAAATGTATTTTGGAGTTTTTGTATTCACACACGTGCATGAGTTAAAATTAATTTTGTTTTGAAGTCTTTTGCGGTAGTCCTATCACTCAACGCTAGATGGCAAGTTGATATTGAACGACAATACAATGGAGGATGTGACATTACCCCTGGCTATCGAAAATATGGTGCATGGTGTTGACTAACATGTTGAATGATTAAGATGAAATAGAAATGATATGATATGTTATTTTTTTTTAATAAAAGACGTGTTCTCTATCAGTAATCAATACTGATACGTTCAACTCCATAAAAAAACAATTGTATTGGTAGTAACTTGCAATGAACGTTGAAAACAAAGGTATTAGCTAAACTTTCTTACCGTTATGAAAAATAAAGGAGAAGATATTTCAGGTAATGATAATAGTTTGTCAGGTGTCATAACAGTGTTGATTCAAGTATAAAGTAGGTTCCTAGATTTCAAGATTTTCAGAGTCCAGTTAGAAATAGGTATTTTCGGAAATACACTCGTCTCCTACCTACATTATACTAATATCCAATCCATAGGTATACAGAAATGATAAAAATAGAATACATAATGTTCCTGTATTCCTGACATTCTAAACTTGGAGCTGTGATAAAATACCTACACACTCAGTTCTGCATCAAGAATAAGTTGGAGTTCACTACTTTCAATAGTCAATTGTCACTATTGTCATTTGGCAATCACCATTTTTGTTTTTTTGTTTGCGAAACCTTTGATATTTAAAGAAAGTTTGTGAAGATCGAATCGTTTTCTGTATACCTAGTTTATACAATTATAAATTAAATTTCAGCGTTGAAACGATGACGTTACAGAAGGAAGACGCAACGCCCGGCAATGTTTCGGAACATATCAGATCCTCGGAACAATAGTAGACTTTTGCTTTGAGATAAGTTCAATCTTAGATTTCAAAGCTATCAATTGTCTTTCGTTATGCACATTTCTCATTTCCTTGCTTTCTTGCGAGTTAAATGAATTTGAATGGACTGTTTGAAATCAACCAATCAATTGAAAAATCAAAGTTAGCAAGTGGACATTGGCAGCTGTGATGTGATGTAAAACGTGACGTAAAATTGAATATATTTCATGAAAATAGTCATAATTGACCATGCCGTATTGAGTGCTGCATACAAACATCACGAATTCTGTGGTAATTAAGTTCCAGATTCCAGCAAACTTCTCACATAACGCCAAACTGTTTCTTGGGTTGCATAGCTATAGGTACTTCTTAGTGGTTTATTTTTCAGTCATATCAAAAGTGCGAATACCTAGGTATAGGTGTGTTCTTTAATGTTCTATATCATATAAAGTCCTCCAAATAAAATGAAAATATTTTGCGTGAGGATAAGGTTAATAGGTACTTGCATGAAATGTAAATATTAGTACACAAAAATAATACTTGGAAAACACGTGAATTTTAGGAAAATGGTTTCGGGTGTGAGCACAAATGGCGCTTGTACAATGCTTGACCGGAAAGTTAGTACATAAATATAATTTAATATTTGAAATAGTGGATGACAGATGGTGTTTGGCTAGAACAGAATGATGATACATAAATAATATGAAATTTTCATATGGGCATGTGATCTGGCACTGGGAGTGTTGTTACAAGTGTTAAAAGTGGCATTTTATTTTGCGAGTGGGGAATATTGCGAAACGAGCGTTAGCGAGTGGAGCAACCCCACGAGCAAAATAAAATCACTTTTAACAAAAGTATCATACAAATATTTTTGTATAACAATTACTGCTAGTAAGAAAAAAACGAAAAAAATCATAAGATCCATAAGGATTCGAACACACGATCTTTGGATTACAAGGCAGACAGGCAGAGGCTCCAACTATAATAAACCCCAACACACTTTTTATTATGAATGTCATTATTTGTCAGTGACGAAGGACCTGCTACAGTTGGACTGAATACTACTTCGTTTGTAACTTCAAAAGGAATTAGTATTAGCAATTGCACAAACGGCTAAATATAATATAATAATATATAATAATAATAATAATAATAATATTATAATAATATCTGATTGAAGTGTTTCTATAAGAGAGATCTATATATTACTGAGTAGGTATCCATCATCTTATCTGTCATTTTACTTTTAACACTAGTGTTAAACGTGATTTTGTGAAAAAGTCAGTTTTTAGTTCATATGTCAATGAATTAAAAACGTCATTTTCAATGACAGTGGTACAAAATAGGTATTTATGACACAAGTTCGTAGAGTAGGACTTTTTTGTATGAGCGTGAAATTTAATGAGAAGGTGAGCCTTCAGTCCACCTGGCCTCGCAACCTGAGGCTTTCCGAGGTAGGTCGGAAGTACGCCTGTCTTCAATTTTTCAAAAATCTGTAGAAAACGAAAGCAAATCGGTATATCTACCGTAAAATTGATAGGAACGGCAACGTTGCATGGCTCTCTGCTACAGATCGTCCTAGGACATCTGCAAGAGCAATAAAATTAATGTATGCTAATTTATGCAGCAAAGTCGGAGCGAAGTTATATGACATACCAAAGTTTTTAATCCAGAATCACACTGACTATTTTCTCTCTTCGGGGATTTTAAACACTGAAAATTATGTCACTGTTGGGCTCAAGAAAATGAAAATTTAGCGATCGGGCGTGTGCTAGGTATACTTATGAAAAATTAATTGTTTTTGTGTAAAAAAAAAATTTTTTTTTTTCAATCTCTCATTCATGGCATTTCAACACATTAACAGGTATGAACAATCTACCTAATAGTGAAAAACCAAAGCCATAATAAGGTTTGCACGTTCTTAAAGGGTTGAAATAAGGGCGCCATGCCATCTTGTAAAAGAATACCTACTCGGTTGCTGACGCATTTTCTCGCTTATGGCAATCGACAGAATGAAATTTTGTATCAGAGGCGCATCCAGGATTTGTTTTCGGGTGGGGTTATTTCCTTTTGGGGAGGGTTAACTCATATAATTTGAATTTCCAAGCCAAAAATTCATCCAAACTAAATATTTTCAATGATATTCAAGTGGTATTGATGAATTTCGGGGAGGGTTTCAACCCCTGAAACCCTCCCCTTGGGTGTGCCCTTGTTTGGTATCGTTAGGAACCCGAAAAAAAGTCCCATAAGCCGGTCAGCTGTTTAAGTAAATTTTCCAGCTGGAAAATTTTGGGATTTTTTTTTTCATATGCCTATAGCACACTGACATAATTTTCAGTGATGAAAATCCAGAGAAGAGAAAATGAGTCAGCAAAATAGGGTAAAGTAGCCAATAGTCAGCCATTTAAATAACATCTTATTTTGAGATCGAGATGAAAAATAAAACATTTAGGTAGGTACGAAAGCTACTGAAATTTCTTGGAGACCATAAAAAACGAAATGTAGTCGAAATAGCGAGTTATTTTCTATTTTTTGCTTTCGCAACACTTTCCTATATTTGAAACGTAAATTTTGCAATTTCCCAAAGTCGAATCGAAAAACTAGTGACAAAATGTTTTTTTTCGCATTCGAAAACCCCTATATTAGATTAGGATTTCAGTTCGAATTGAACAAAAGTTTAAAAAAATTCAGAAGTGCAGTTACTAGAGAAATCCATTGAATATTTAAATACAATTTTTTCTCAATCGGCGATGGAAACAAATGACTTTTGATGATAAAGGGGATTTTTGGATGACAAAAGCGTTGGAGACCATGAAATAACGGAATGTTGTCGAAATAGCGAGTTATTATCTATTTTCTTAGCGTGATCGTGACAGAAGGGCTTTATCTTTGAAAGCGAGCACCTAATCATAAAAAGTCAAAATGATGTAAAATCGTTTGAGAATTACGATCGTCTCAATTTCCGAACCCTACGATATACCGGGTGTTCGCGAAAAGAAGTCTATTAGAAATTATTCGCATTTTTTATTATAACTCGCTTCTCCGAACTCGGATCGACTTCTAGATAGCACCAATGGAATTTTCTCACCGAAAAACCCCTTTTTCCAGAATTTCCTTCGAATCCGAAAACATTTTCAGATTTCGTTTCAGCCAGAAAAGCATTTGTATTTTATTAGTCGAAAGAACACCTTCGCTCGAATTCGAGCCAAAATAATTCAGTCATCATGCCCTCTTATGTAATCCGGGACGGAAAAGACGATGGTGCTCATGAAAATGTCCTAGGTATTCGAAATTTGGTAATAAGTCATTAAAATTCGACAAAAAATAGCGTAGTCGTGAAAGAAGGGCTTTATCAATGAAACCGAGCACCTAGTCAGAAAAAGTCATACCACAAAAATGATGTAAAATCGTTTGAGAATTACGAGCGTCTCAATTTCCGAACCCTACGATATACCGGGTGTTCGCGAAGAGAAGTCTATTAGAAATTATTCGCATTCTTTGATTATAACTCGCTTCTCCGAACTCGGATCGACTTCTAGATAGCACCAATGGAATTTTCTCACCGAAAAACCACTTTTTCCAGAATTTCCTTCGAATCCGAAAACATTTTCAGATTTCGTTTCAGCCAGAGAATGCATTTGTATTTTATTAGTCGAAAGAACACCTTCGTTCGAATTCGAGCCAGAAATAATTCAGACATCATGCCTTCTTATGTAATCGGGGACGGAAAAGACGATGGTGCTCATGAAAAAGTCCTAAGTACTCGAAATTTGGTAATAAGTCATTAAAACTTGACAAAAAATAGCGTGGCCGTGAAAGAAGGGCTTTATCATTGAAACCGAGCACCTATAGTCATAAAAAGTCATACCGCAAAAATGATGTAAAATCGTTTGAGAATTACGGACGTCTCAATTTCCGAACCCTACGATATACCGGGTGTTCGCGAAAAGAAGTCTATTAGAAATTATTCGCATTTTTTTATTATAACTCGCTTCTCCGAACTCGGATCGACTTCTAGATAGCACCAATGGAATTTTCTCACCGAAAAACCCCTTTTTCCAGAATTTCCTTCGAATCCGAAAACATTTTCAGATTTCGTTTCAGCCAGAAAATGCATTTGTATTTTATTAGTCGAAAGAACACCTTCGTTCGAATTCGAGCCAGAAATAATTCAGACATCATGCCTTCTTATGTAATCGGGGACGGAAAAGACGATGGTGCTCATGAAAATGTCCTAAGTACTCGAAATTTGGTAATAAGTCATTAAAACTTGACAAAAAATAGCGTGGCCGTGAAAGAAGGGCTTTGTCATTGAAACCGAGCACCTAGTCATAAAAAGTCATACCGCAAAAATGATGTAAAATCGTTTGAGAATTACGAACGTCTCAATTTCCGAACACTACGATATACCGGGTGTTCGCGAAAAGAAGTCTATTAGAAATTATTCGCATTTTTTTATTATAACTCGCTTCTCCGAACTCGGATCGACTTCTAGATAGCACCAATGGAATTTTCTCACCGAAAAACCCCTTTTTCCAGAATTTCCTTCCAATCCGAATACATATTCTCCCCTCAACCCACTAAACAATATCAACTTGCTGCAAATTTTCTCAATTTTTTTTGCGAGTGTAAACTTTTCAGTTGATTGCCAGCAAGTTTTCTCATAGATGGCATCTTCCCCTTCATCAACTTACAAAAGTAAACTTGTATTTTGCGAGTTTACAGACAACTCAATGTGATATATAACTGAAGTTACCAGGAAGTTTTCTTGAAAACTACTATGAAAGTCTACAAAAAATTACTGAAAATATCATGTGAATTCATTGAGAATTGCTGTGAGAGTCTAGAATGAGCTTACAACAATATTGATTTATATGACACTAAGGTAAAATACGATTAAATTTCCACACATTTATTATCTTCGCGACATGTTTCGATCCACAGTATCTTTTCAAGCTAATTTACCTAGGGCACTTGCTTGAGAAAAATACTGTGTATCATAAAATGTCGCGAAGATAATAAATCTGTGAAAATTTAATGGTGTACCTTAGTGTGATGTACTTACTACGGATTTCCATCAAATAACTGCCACGGCAATACAAAAAATATTGATTGATTTTCATTATAATATCTTATAATATCAAAGAGGCACTGAACAATACCGACTCATGATCAAAACTTTAAAACATATCAAAAATATCTTAATAAATGATTAAATAAAACCGCTTTCTTATATTATGTAAACAAACAAACACAGTAGTGCTGTAAATGCAGTAGCTTACCTTGCATGTGAAAGTTTACTACCAACTCTTACATTATAGTTTAAGTAAGATTTTTTTTTGAAAATTGCAGTGAACGTGAATCAGTAAACATTGCATGTGGAAGTTCACCACCAACTCTCATATTAAATTTATAGTAAGATACTTGTTTGAAAATTGCAGTAATTTCATTTGTGTAAGTTTTACGAAGGCAGCTTGTAGTGACTTTTCATTTGAAAACTGAGAAAAATAGATTTACAATAAACCTACATCATGTTTGCAAATATATATTACAATTGAAACAATAATTCATACTTGCTGCAATATTTTGTAATTTACAAAGTTTAGTGGGAAGACAAAAAATTAAAGCCAAGAATAAAAAATAGCGACGCCCTTGCCATTCGAAACTCCTGTTTACTAAATCAGAATTACAAAATTCATACCAACCTATTCCTAGAGGTGCGCCAATGGAGTATTGAATAAGATTTCTATAAATAGGTACTACCTACAGTTATTTGTTTTGACGAGAGGCTTTGTATCGGACAGTTTCTAACAGCATTGTTTTATGATTCCCTAAAATTAATAAAAAAGTAATCTTTGTAAACACAATATTTAATTTCACTACCTGTTCATTATATTACAAAATTCATATGTGACTCCTCGTGAATTCAAATCAACAAATGAAAAGATAATAATATAACTCAACTACAAATAAATTAATAAGAGTGGTTAAACATGCTTTCAAATGCCTCAAATAGTATTCATACTAATAACCTATAATCTATATCAATTTAGATTTAACATTTCGCATTTTCTCTAAAGTGGGCTGATTTTAGCCATCTACAAACAAAAGCACCAACTGAAAGAAAACAGCAGAAAAAAACACTCATTCTCTCGAAGAAACAAACCATTCAATCAAAAATATCGAAGAAACCCGAACCCAAATGCAGGCAAAAGGTGTAATGTACGCAAAAGATCTATTTAGAGAAAATACACTTTGACGGAAACACCCGAAACCACGTGGCATGCAAATGGTACGTAATGTGTATATATATATATATATATATATATATATATATATATATATATAATGAGTTTTTAATATTTGGGATATGCAGCAGGCCAATAAGAGTACTCTAATACACAGATTCCACGCTTTCAACAATTTTTTATTGTCATCTTCAGGGAAGCTACAATATGGAAAGACATTTTTGAGATATTGATAAAGAAAAACCAAGAATCAACTTACAGTGTTGTGAGGTTATGTGGCGTATATGTTAAAATTATTCATAATATATGGACAGAACTGGGAATAAAACTTCATTGGTAACACATAGAGTTCATTCGGGTGCAAATACATTACTGATGATACATTTTAAAATGGATTAAGAAATTATTTTTTGTTTGTTAGTACTGAAAGCACGTGCTGTACCTTTAGGAGGCAAACAACCGCGCAAGAGAATATTTTCAAATAAACTGACACATGTGACATGTGACACATGACATGACCCTTCACGGAATCGTGCCATGTTGCCACGTGAAGTGGGGGTGAATTGTTTTTACAGGAAGTGACAGATGACCCTATGCCTACTGATACAGTTTTGTGATGGAGATACATGGAACATTAATTTATGAAAATTGAGAATTATTTGAAAAGATTGCTCTTATTATGAGAAAATTTTGTACCTGACAGATGACATGAAACAACAAGGAATCACCTAGTGTTACAAAAATAATGAATTAGTCTTGAGTGGAACGATACATTTATGCAGTTTTATTATTAAGTTTAAACAATAATATTAAATTGAAGAATTGATTTTGATATTGTTGAAAGGGTTAATCCGTGAAGTTAGCATTCATGGAGGTAATCTGCTGATTATCCGTCATATTGGGTTTGTCTACAAAAATTAAATAAGAGTAAATCTCCCTCAAGTGATTAACATCTGTTCTTTTATTAAGAGCATTATCTGATTGTGCAATGTGAACCATTTCTAAAAAGAGCCTTTTGGCAGTGTTTTTTTCAGTAGATAATATTTTTACAGAGTTGTAATCCATACAGTATCCCTTCTTATAGACATGTTCACTCAATGCACATCTCTCCGGGTGAAGCCTACTGTCACTTTTGTGTGAAGTGATACGGTCTTTGAGGGGTCTGGCCGTTTGCCCTATATATTGTTTCTCACAATTTTGACATGGTATACAGTACACTACATCAGAACAGTTTATGCATGGAGTCTTGTCTTTCAATTTAGAGAAAATTCTACTGATAGGTAAAACATTTTTATGAGCAATTTTTATATTTTCAGAAAAAGATTTGAAAATTCTGGATAGTCCGGGGGTGATATCTTTAATAAAAGGTAGAGAGGCATGAGCTGATCATGTACTCGTGGTTTCTGCTGCTTGTGTATTGACAGGAGATAATGGTGGTGAAATATTTTTATTATTATTTTGTAAATTTATGTCATCAATGGATGAAGTATTATATAAAATCTTTTTAAGAAAGGGTGCAGGATATGAATTTTGGAGAAAAGGGTTGTATATTATGTCTAAATTTTTCTTGTGAAAGGAGGTATCAGATATCCGGATGACCCTTGTTTTCATTTGCTTCATTACATTTGCTTTCATGCTCTGTTTGTGATACGACCAATAATTAATATATCGGCCAGAGCTCATTGGTTTCCTATACCAATCGATGAGTATGGTGTTGTCTGGTGTTCTGATGAACAATGTATCTAGAAATGGAACGCTGTTGTGTTCGTTCTCTTTTTCGATGGTAAACTGTATGAGAGGGTCGTAGCTATTGAAAATGAACAAGGTATCATCCACGGCATCTGAGGGTATTGCAATAATAATGTCATTTACATATTTTTTGAGGAAAGGTGGATTGAAAGGAAGAACATGTGTTACCATGTCTAACACATCCATAACATAAGCTGCCAGTATAGGACTAATTTATTTTGGTTCAACTGCCCTTGAATTTTTTATAACAGTACGCCCCTGCGGTACTTCATCTTCATCTTCATCATGTTATATTTTCAATTAAGAAGCTCTTCTAGAGATTCCAAAGACTCCAAAACGTAGGTGGCATAACTTATCTGTTTTTTCATGCGATAGGCCCCTCAAATAGAATCATGAATTCCTTAGGCTCTTGGTTGATGGCGGAGGATGTGGGTGAAGTACGAAGATCATCCGCGTTGAAAATGGCAAAATGACGTCCAGGATTGAGCAAGGACCTTCGAGAAGCACGTCCTTTAAGGGATTCCTTCCCGAGAAAAATAATTATGTGGTTTCTACCTACATCTACCTACATCTACCTACATCGGAACTCAATCAAAGATCGTATTAATAGGGGCTGTCTTCCGAAATGTAAACGATAGGGACAGAAACCTGTCGATTCATGCACCACCGAGTTCATCATTTCAGCGATTCTAGACACTTCTCAGGCCCACCACGTATGTTTATGTCCACAGAGAGATCGAGAAAAACCTACCCAGCTCACGCATCACACGCTCCGGCGGGTTTTCATGGGGATGCCTCACCGATGAGTGTATAATCATAACATCCATTTGTTCCAAAGACTTCTGCCACAGCTTGGCCGTGAACTGATCTCCATGGTCGCTGAGTACGGCTTTAGCTTCGTCACTCGGATGAAGTAATCTTCATACAATCTTTTCAAAATAGAACGCGTGGTAGCCTTTTTTTTAGGGTATAATGTCACTAATTTCGAAAATACGTCAAGAAGTACGAGAAGGTATGTGATCCCACCTCGAGATTTCGGCAAAGGGCAGTACAAGTCCAGTGCAACTGAATCATTAGGAGCGTCAGGGATAATGGGGTTCAAAGAAGGCTTAGTTAATTTTGAATGTTTGTTTTATTGACAAGTGTCGCATGACAGAATATATCGTTTAACATCTCGGTGCATATTCTGCTACCAAACATCCCTACGAAGTGCAGACCAAACCTTGAATACCCCGTAATGTCCTAACATTTCGTGGTAACAACCAATAAGAGTTTGGATCAAGTTACGCGGAATACATAACAGAAGAGGTTCATCCTCACTGCGCCTTAATTGATTGATTTTTCTGCGGACATTCCGCACGGTAGCAGAAAGTTTGGAATTTTCCGCTTGTAATTCGAATAATTTTTTTTTATTTTTTTTTTGAAGTCAGCTGGGAAATTTTTGAGGGAATACAATCTGAAACATTTCTCAGTTGGAGCCGGTAACCTCGCACTGGGGTTTCGAGATAAGCAATCTGCCACTGTATTTTGAACACCCGGTACAAACTCAACATCGAAATCGAAAACTTGAAGAGCTAACGCCCACCGAGTCAGACGCGCCGACAAAAGCCTACAGGTTTACAAGTACACGAAAGCTTTATTATCCGTAAATATTCTGAAGTGCCTCCCCAATAAATATACCTTCCATTTGGTCAGCGCAAAAACAACCGCTAACGCTTCCATTTCTGAGACCAAGTAGGGCTTTCCACGTGGTAGTAAAAGTCTGCTGGCATACGCTACTACCCGAGTTTCACTATCAATTCTTTGGAAAAGTTGTGCACCCAAATCCACGTCCCTGGAATAGGTTTGCACAAAGAATACTTTCGAAAAATCTGGGTGGTATAGTAATATTTTTTCACGAGGGGATCCAGATCATCAAAAGCCCTTTGTTGAGTTTTTCCCCAACAACATTTGAAGACAGGAGTGGATAAAGGGTCTATGTGACATTTTAATGAAAAATTACATTTTTGGGTGGATAAAGGTTTTAAGTCAGTAGGATGTTTTCACTACTAATCCCGTTCATCTATTGTACAAAATAAGAAAGTTATACAGGGTGTAACATAAGTACATTAAAATATTCAAGTGACGTTTTCCTAAAACAATTTTAAGAAAAAAAGTCTATATAAAGTTGTGTCCTGAAATGCTTCGTTTCGGACATACAGGGTGTTGAAATTGAATTTTTTTTTTCACTTTTTGAAAATAAGTTTTGCAAGAAATAAGTTATTTGCACGAAATTTGGTACCCAGGGTTATTTGGCGTGAGAAACCATAATTTCGTATCAATTTTCATGTAACATCTAGAGGGCGCTGCGTACGCTATCATTATTCATTTCAAATTGTCCTCACATTTTTGACAGTAAACTGTTGGTACTTTTCATGGAAAAACCTCATTCCCTCATCTTTTCCAAGTAAAAAAGGTATACTTCCTCAACAACGCTGGAGGTGATCGTTTTCGAGATATTTATAATTTTCTATATTGATGCATGTTACTCAGCTCCTAGGGCGCCAAGTGGAGTTTATTTAGACTTTTTTCTCAAAATTGTCTCAGGAAAACGTCACTTGAATATTTTAACGTACTTATGTTACACCCTGTATATTGATGAAAGATCTATGTTCACCTATGTAATATCATTGCCACTGGATGAAGGGTTCAAGTACATTGTATTTAATGAACATGAATCCTTCATCCATGATTATTTTATTTGTCGGGTACTTGAATTCTTCATCCGCTAGAAACAATCGCAAAATTTTCCTGTATATATTCTGTATATAGTTCCGAAAAAAGTTTTATATATGGAGTTTTGTTTCAAAACATCGATATCCAATCAAATCATTTAATTTTTTCCTCATAAACCCTTTATCTACTTACCCATTCAAATATGACTTGAACCTTTCTTCCATTTTCCATTCATGAAACTAACTCTGTTTATTTGAAGGATGAAGGATTCATGTACAGTTTTTTGTGTTTTTTTTTGAAACTGTATCATATACCAGTGTTAGATGTACTATGCATAATTGTGTAATAGAGGTCTATTCAAACCAGCGATTATTTTTTTCATTTAATGGAATACAAAAAACTGCAGCATCAAAAACTTTAAACATTATTTGCTCTGAATTAATTTTGTGTGACTTGAACCCTTTATCCACTTGTGTCTTCATTTATTTTTTTTCCTCATTAAACAATGTAAGGTTCAGCTACGTTTAGAAAGTTCTTGCAGAACATCCTGTCGAAATTAACAACTACGATAAAAGCTTGCAATTGTTCAACATTACGGGAACAGGGAAATCGATAATTGCCTGATAATTTCGTGATTTGTTTGAATGCCCTTACAAAAAATGTTATACTCCAAAAAATTAATTTCAGAGCAAAAAAATTTACATTTTTTTTAATTCAGTGTGAAACCCGCTGATTTCAGCTTACTATAAATTGCATTCAGATGTTCCAAATGTTGTTTATAAGTTTGAGAAATCACTAGAAGGTCATCCAGAGAAGGTACGAGATAAGTTTTGAACTCTGCCTCAAATACCTGATCGATACAACGGCAAAATGCGTCAACCGCCGAAGAAATTCCGAAGGAAAGACAACGGAATTGGTACAATTTCGTGCCGACCATGAAACCCGTATACTTCCGATCATCTTTCCTCAATGTTATCTGAAAATAGCCTGATCTGAAATCTAGCGCTGAAAAGTACTCCTCTTCTGTCAAGGTTTATATCTTCTATCGGCCGTGGCATTTCGTGATCCTTTTCTAGAACTTTATTGAGTCTACGAGCGTCAAGGCATACCCGGACTTGACCGGACTTTTTACCACCGTAACTGATGGTGAAATATAAGGGGTGGGCGACATCCCGATGATTTTTCACTCCAACGTTTTTTCAATTTCTTTTTGGACTGCCTCTCTATGGGTAAAAGGTATGGGGTACGTATTTACGAAGAAAGGAGTATCATACCTCAACTCGATTTTATGTACGTATTCTAAAGTCAAATGCGGTTTTTCAGAGAAAATGTTTGAATTTTGTATTAACAATTTTTTTACAATTTCATCTTTTTGAGCCTGAGTTAATCCATTATTCATTATTTGTTTATAAAAGTCAACTTAGTATTCTACCTGTTTTTTGTTATTTATTGAGGGATAGTCAGACTGAATAGTGACAGTTCGTAGACTGTAGGGAAGAGCAATTGAGTTTTTTTCGTGGTTTTCAGCTTCGAAAATTTTTACTGAATTGCCTCCTATTGCCTCCTATTGCCTGCTCCATAATTTTTTGAGATGCACATGAAGACGTTAAAAGTTTCCCGAGTCTTGGTTTTCTTCACCCACTGTGGAGGAAGTGAGTTGTGATACATTCGGTTGTCAAAATTTTGTATTCAAAACAGATGAATCTTGACGTAGAGAAGGCTCAAAGTTTTTTAGAAAATATTCCCGCTTGACAGTGTGGTTAGGGGTACTATTTGAAATTAAATTGCTTCTCAACGAAATGTCAAGCCTCAAATAATAATCCACCTGTCTCAATCGCTACAAGACCCCTTTTAAATTTCCTGCATTCATTGAAGTGCACACCACCTCTGCCGGAAAATGTCTTGCTATACACGCAATAGCTTCATTTTCAGGCATAGGAGGTGTCAAATATATACATTTCGAAAACTGACTCAAAAAATACATGACATGTGACCCGGAGCTTCTTTCATATCTAGCAGTTTCCAGTTCACGCCTAACCCCTAACTGTTTGAGAAAAGACTCTTTGAAGGTGGCCCAACTTATAAGAGGATGTAAAATAGCATCTGCCCAGAGTTTAGCCCCTCCCTCAAATAAATATCCAATCCAAGGGGAAATGATTTTAAAAGATGTTTGAAACAAGTGAGTTGACTGCAATACAATTTCTGTATGAACTCTACATGGTGTATGCCACCTACGTGTTTGAAGCTCGGTATATATTTTAAAATTTCTAATGGGTTTCTGTATTTTACATTTTGTTCAATAGTCGTAGTGGGCCGTTTCACTGGAAAAAGGTTGAGGTTAATTCAACTGTTCAGAGGTTGTATTTGTGATTGGTACATTTTCTGGATTATGGTTGATTTGAAAATTATTGTTTGGAAAATTTATAGGATTTCCTAATTGATCGGAAGTATCGCTCTTTTGCACCTTTTGTGGATTGATAGAATAATTTTCGTTAACATTGCTAGAGTTCACAAAAGGAGTGCTATTATTTGCGAAAAACAAGAAAGTATTTCTAGAATTGATTAATTCCCTATCAAATATATCTAATAGCATTTGGATTGAAAACTAACCCTGGAGCAGTGGTATTATGTCTCGCAGGATAGTTCATACCACCAAAGTTCTGAAAATTTCTGGAGTGAAATGATCTGATTCTTAATGGCTCACTTTCCGGAAAGCTATCAGAAATAATTGGAAAATTCCCACCTTGAGGCTCTGCATTTGTGGTTACCACTGTTTCATAGACAGGAGGTTGAGCAATGTTCGATATGATTTAATTTCTGGAGTGAAATGATCTGATTCTTAATGGCTCACTTTCCGGAAAGCTATCAGAAATAATTGGAAAATTCCCACCTTGAGGCTCTGCATTTGTGGTTACCACTGTTTCATAGACAGGAGGTTGAGCAATGTTCGATATGATTTTTCTAACGGCCCCTGTATTGACGGTAGGTCCATTTCCTTCACATTGATTATGGTGGGGTTGATTATCTGTATTTCTTTCCGTCATGCTTCGATTGTAACTTCTAGTTATTGGTCTTGTAGAAATTGGAGAATGGTCCAAAACCATGGTTGTTGTAGTGAAAAAATGTGCCTGCGATGTCCCTAAGTAATTATTGGCAACACGTTGAAGCGCCAAAGATGTAACAGAACAGACTGTGTCAAGGATTCGTGCACAGGAGACGTTATATAGCGCCAGTACATAGGCAACCCATTATTTCGGTTCACCACTGTATTTTTTCGGTGTACTCATTCTGCAAAATAAACTTATATTTTATTCTATTCTATTCCATTCCATTCCATTCCATTCCATTCCATTCCATTCCATTCCATTCCATTCCATTCCATTCCATTCCATTCCATTCCATTCCATTCCATTCCATTCCATTCCATTCCATTCCATTCCATTCCATTCCATTCCATTCCATTCCATTCCATTCCATTCCATTCCATTCCATTCCATTCCATTCCATTCCATTCCATTCCATTCCATTCCATTCCATTCCATTCCATTCCATTCCATTCCATTCCATTCCATTCCATTCCATTCCATTCCATTCCATTCCATTCTATTCTATTCTATTCTATTCTAATTCCATTCCATTCTATTCTATGCTAATCCATTCTATTCTATTCTAGTTGTGAATTATCATTTTCACTTGTCTGAGACCAATATTTTAACCGAAAATTGGAAACAGTTTGGGCTATGGGTGCCCCAGACGTTTATGTTCATGTGTTAGCATTAACGTAACCACATAGTAATTGGATGGAAGTAGAATTGGGTGTTTTTGACTTTCGCGTACATCAGCATTTCAGCGGCGTCCGCCTACATAAAAAATCCTGAAATATTTAAGAAGGATTGAGATAGCGATAGTTTTTGTGGGAAATCTGTTCATTTGATTTTAGTTCACTCATTTCTTTGGAGAAGTGTAATGTTCCAACCTGCTTCGAAATAACATGTAAGGCAGCATCATTTTCTGATACAGTTAGAGGTTCAGTGATTTTATTGGATGGGTCCCTAGTATTTGAAACGAATCGAAGGATATATGCCACTGAATGGACTAATCTATGGTATTATAATAATGACTTGGCAGAGATTACATATTATATTGTCTTCCTTTGCTCAGGAATTTCATTAAGAGAAACTTCATGATTGAACTTCTTGGAAATATCTAAATTGAGTCTAGACAGAAACGGTGGTCCATGCCACCTAATATCAGACTCGATCAATTCTTTAGCTGACTGACACACCACGTGATAAGAGATCAGCGGGATTTTCTCTTGATTTTACCTGGTTTTCCATTGTTAATAAGATGACAACTTTGGATTTCTGATACCCTATTCGACACGAAAGTGGACCAGCGTGAAGGATGTGCTTGGATCCAACAGAGATTAATTTGCGAATCCGCATAGAGATTAGCTGCCATCCATTTACTACTCTTTGAGCTTCTAGATGAGTTTGAGGTGTACTTATTACTAGTATTATAAATTTCACTATGTGAAATAAACCCATGTGTATTCAAAATACAAGAGTTTATTGAAATTTCTCCAGTTTCTAACTGAAAGTACCACGATTTTCTTTATGTGATCGTTTACTGATTGAATTTTCAGTGACCATCTCTGAGATATCGCAATTTTGCTCATTCAAACTTTTTGATGTACCAGGCCTAACTGAATTTAATTCATTTCCAGAAATAACTTCAAAACCATAAAAAAAACGATTTATGTGTAAAACTTTCAGTGAACGTAACATTACAGGAGTTTACAGTTTAATGTGTTGCTGGATCATGAAATGTATAGCCATAATAAATTCATAAATTCAATAAATTCATAATTTTAACTTCAAGTACATTTTCTACTTCAACTTCAGAACGTGAGCCAGACAATGAAGATTTGCTTGCTTCCCAATAAGTTTTCCATAGGTAGTTCAAAAATTTATAGAAGAATGTGGTGTTCGATTATACAGATGGCATGCTACTAAGAATGCAAAACTCCAGAAAGTTACAGGAAAACCTGATCCAAAGAGTGCCATTATGCTCGTGCTGATAAAGTTCTGCTAACTGTAACTTCATACCAAACTGACTTAAAACTGTTTCACAAGCTTCACTTGTAAATTCTATGCCACTGTCACAACGTAGCTTACTGAACTAACCAGGTCCAGGAAAAAGAGACTGAAGTTATTGTAAACCAGACTTCAGAAAAATGGAAGTTTCTGATTTCAACTTCATGAGAAAAATCTGAGCATAACGAAGGTAAACATCAATGAGAACTGAAACATACTTTTTCTTACTGAAATTGGTAGGGGGATTGATTATTAGATCTGCGTGTACAATTTGGCAAGTTCTAACTGCTCTCTCACGATCTTTCAAGCAAGGCTTCTTTTTAATTTTTTGACTTTTAACAGATAGAACAACTAGCAGTAGTCAAGTTAAATACTCCTTGTATAACACTAGGTAACTTTCCCAGATAAGAAGAAGAAATGTGAGCCAAACTGTAATGCCACATAACACCCTCTTGAATTAGCTTCTGCAAATGACCACGAGTAAGTTTTTTACGTGTCTTACGAATATTTCGTCTCTTGTTCTGTACAATCTAATTCACAGCATTTAAAGCTTCCGTAAAAGGTTCTAATAGCTATCCTGTATGATCCATCGGACACATACAGAAGGGAAAGTTTTCTTCTCAGTTTTCTGGAAATAATGAAACCTTTATTAGGATTCATTACAATACTCGTTTTGAACTGAACATTAAATGCTCGAACACTGAGAACGTTTTCCACCAAACCAGGTACATACTGAACATAAACAACTGTAAAATGTACAAGAATAGGTAGAGTTCCCTCTCCCGATGCAGATGTGTTGTCAGTTTTCGAGGCACGAACAACAGGTACAGGTTTTTCATAAACCTGATAGTTAAACAGAAGATTCTGTAAATTCACAGCATGGTGTGTTGCACCAGAATCTATTAGAAACGTCACGGATACAACAAACCGATGGATATTGAACTAAAACTTACTAGATTTCAAGTCTTGCAATTTCTTTTTTTCATTTTCATGGCCATTCTTATGACAGAAAAAACAAAAGCGTCCATCATTTGTACAAGCAACTGCTTTATGAAAAAGGAGACCACATTTGTTGCTGCTTTCTTTTCAACTTTTTCATTTTCTCCAACTGATCAACTGTATATGGGGAATCAACAGACATATTCTTGGGTTTTTCTTTCTTTGGGAAAGAACTGCTTACTGGATAAATTTAAAAACTTTTCCTTTTTTAACGGAGGTTCGCTAGAGTTCCCCTCTGCTCTGCTTCCTGTACAAAAATTAGTACTACTTTCACCACACTGTATACAAAAGACTAAAATAAAACTGTACTAGTTATCAAATTTTTACCACTGGAAAAATTTAGGCAAATTGAGCAAGCATAGTTAGTTTCAGACTCCAAATTCATCTCCATATTTACCTTTGGATCAAGCGGTATACCAAGTTCTTGAAATTGGAGAATGGCATTTTCAAATTTTGACACAAAAGTGATGGGATTCATCTTTGGATATAAAATAATTTTTCCAAAATTATCCAGCAATTCCACCATTTTTTGGATATCATTCATTCCAAACATTTTAACCAATTTTTGGAAGGCTGCTGCTGCAGACGACTCATTGGTAATAACAGTTCGTGGACCATTTTGAAGAGTTGCTTCTGAATATTGCATAACCTGGGCATCATACATCTTCTTCTCCTCACTAGAAAAAAAATTCCTCCTCCCAAGGGATATTGCAAAAACTATGATCTTCCTAAAACCAAAATGTATCTTTCAATCCTTTGTTTCCATGTGCTAAAATTACTGTGTCCTTTCAACCTGTCAATTACATCGATTGTGGGTAGAACAAATGTGGGTAACTTGACTTGCTTTTGATTACCGTCACTTGATTTGTTATTTCAGTCAAATTTGAATTGAAGTGTTCATTTTTTCAGCTATCAATGAAATGAACTGTATATTCGAGAAAAAAAGCCATCAGTGATTCCGGAAATTGTTGAAGGGTCACCGAGTTTGAAGGGTTCGACTCATTTTCGTTACCAGCAGTTGCATTTTCTAACTTGTTTGATTGATGATCTATTTATTTTGTGGAAATTCATGATGAAATAAGAAAAGGAAGAAAAAATATAACTTTTGTCCAGTAGTTTCCACTAACACGGGAAACTGGACAAAAGTTATATTTTCTCTTCCTTTTCTTTGTTGCATTTCCATTTTGAATAAATTTTTTCAGGATTTCTTACTGTTTCACCGACTCTGCTACCATGTAAGGATTTGTGGATCGATAATGAACTCTTTGCACACTGTTTCTGATATTTAAATATAAATTGCACTTTCAATCACTATTTTTTTACGGCAGCTGACAGTGCTCATCTTATCTATTCCTTGTCTCGAACAGAACTGCGTCACACTGTCAGAACTTTCACAGGCATTATTTATGGCCTGGGCCTTTGAGAGCCGTTGACCACGCACTTAGATTTGTCTGGTCGGAGGTTTGTGATGTCTGCGTGACCTGCTGCTCATTATGACTGAATGAGCCAGCAGTGCTCACGTAAACAGATTAAATGATGGAAAACCCAAATTATTTTGAAAAATCTCTATGACCTTCTCAGTCAAGTTCACCAGGAGGACCATAGCACACAGTTTATCAAGACATGGCAGAGTTACTGTTTTAAAGGAAACCACATGGGATTCCGAAGTCACCAACATACAAGAAATAGAGTTGTCTGAAAATATAGTTCGAACATAAATACACGCAGCATAAGCCTTCATGCTGCTATTTGCAAACTCATGAAATTATATATGTACAATTTTATGGCTGAAAACGAAAGACAAGGAATCTTTAAAAAATTAAGGGACTTCAAAGGATTCCTAAATTCTTCCCATTCAATTTTTGTATGAATATTCGGCCAGTAACTATGACTGGACCGATGATTCCTTATGGATCAAACATTTGGGGAATAGTGGAAAGTGCTATTCGCTTGAAAACAACACTTTGAAACAACACTTTGAATAGAAATTTTGGACACCAAAATAGAGAACATATCAGTTTTATTATTCTTGAAAAACATAAAATTTTATTAGGAATATTATTCATGATTATATCATAATTTTACTCTCACTTTTAATCTCTTTTAACTTTTATTCTCACAATGTTTTTGACGAAGTTGGTAGGAATTGGAATTCCATTTATGTAAAAGGAATCTAGCAGAACTGGGGAGGGCATTCTAGTTCATCTTCCAAATGCCAACCGTTCAATACATCATCTACATCAGCAGCAAGAGAAAATTTATTTTGTGGAGTTTTTGTTAATTGTGTTAATGAACGGGTAGCAAGGAAGGTTGCACAATGCACCATAAGTGACTGTTTGGAGTTCTATGCATTGTAACTGTCGCCAAAGAATATTCTGAAGGATATTTCGATTTGGATATGTTCTGATCTGCCTGTACATTTTTTCAATATCAGCTGTTGAAACATAAGGATGCTGACGGAATCTACGAAGGATGTTATGAAGACTTGATAGCCTCTCAGGGTAATGTCATTTAGAGACAGACCCGTGGAACTTTTGTTTGAAGTGTTAAACACTACACGAAGTTAAGGTCTTTTATGATCTTCTCTAATAACACAGTGTCGTGGAAGAAAATAATTCAGTTCGGAATGGAACTCATCGTTAGGAAAAATAATTTATCCCGCATGATTCAGAGAAACTTATTCGTCAATATTTTTTTTTTAAATCTTGGAACAGTTTATAATTCACATGTAGCTTTTTCTCCAACGCTAGGCGATTAAAGAAAGGTTCCCCTAACTTCTCAGTTTCATTTGGCGTTTTCAGTGGAAAATTGACTCGAAATCTGCCATCATCTAGACGCTTATAGGTATCAAGGAAATTTTGCTCAGCGAGCTCTTCGTCAGAAGTTCGAGAAGGGTCGAGGAAATTTCTTCTCCAAAAATCCGGACAAACTTCAAACATTAAGTTGGAGGAAAAAGAATTTCTCACACTTCTGTGTGGACGCGGTTGAAGGTATTTCCTACCAACTATCTATTTCAAGTGGGTTTTATAAAATTAGGATAATTTTCAGCCAAATTATTTTTTTTTTGGGAGAAGGAAGTCTTCATATTGATCCGCTCCTATCAGCATATTAACGTCTGATAGAACACCAAAGTCTGGATCAGCCAGAAAAACATTGTGCCGGAATACTGAATGAGTGTTTAATGGTACATGGTTAGACGTTACAAATGACAAAATACTGCAGGTTATCTTGCATTTGAAATTTGATCAACTTCATGCAATTAAAACACAAGGATTCGTTTTAAAAATGTGTACCCATCATCATATTACACATTGAAAATATTGATGCAGGAATAAAAGTCATGACTAGGAGTTTTACAATGCAAACATTGCCTATTATGGGATTTTCGAACATGGGGGGTTGTCTTTCTACACGATTTCCCTTTTTGGGAAGGATTTGTACTCACGGACTCTAAAATATTAGATTATGCTTTTAATATTTGGAAAAATTCATCAAGAGGTAGATCTTTTTTTTGTGTGTCCCAATGATTCACTGGACATTTCAAACTTCAAAGACTCTAGATTATTTTTTATGTTTACCGTGAAATCTCTTCAATTTTGTGATGTACCTTTTGATATGGTATGAAAATAAATTATTACATTCAAATGGGAGTTGATGATTGCTAAATTATTATCATATCTTGTTTCAAGTATTTTAAGTGTTACTGAGAAATTATCACTGGTAATCCAATGACTTAAGTTAAAGCCTCTCCATGAAGATACGATTTCAAGTGAATTAATTTTTGAATATCCGTTAAATGTACAATTCCCTTTATTAATGAAGTGAACTGCTGATATAAATGTACCAACTTTTGATAATCGCCTGTTCACGTAGAAATGAAAATTTAAGGCAATTTCACCCCCAAATTGCTACAACTCAAAACTTGAACTTGAGATTCGTTGAAAATGCTCGAGAAACTTTGAGAAAATGAATTTTCTTACGAATTTTCGCAATTATTTCATGGAAATGATTTTCCACAAAATTTCGGTCTTCGTTATCATTATAACAGTGTTCCTTGCGGGGTGAACAAAGAACATATGTGTGACTGACTCGAATGAACTAATAATTTGTATGCCTGGAGTATATATTCAACGTTTAAACACCCCTCTACTTTAACTAGTGTGAATCTTGTAGGTCAGGTTGGCGATAACATACGTGGTTTCTGGTTTGGAAAATAATAGGATGGATCTAACTCTTGAGTGAATAAATTAATGCGTGAAACATATAATAAGAGTTCAAACACAACATTGCCGACTCAGGAGGTCCTGTAATATGTGATATAATATATATGTGCATCAGGTTAAACAAAACTTACTTACCTAGTCTATACTCATTCGCCCGTCTCTGTGGTCCGGTTGATTCATTTCTCTGCAAACAATATTTAGTTAACTCAACAAAAGAATCTATCCAATTGACAATAAAATACCTAGCGTGTTAGCTTACCAAGACCATATTTTAATACTTGAGACTAATAAGAAATTCTAATGACTGACGAATAATTAAGGATCCCTTCAACTCTGAGACAATTTACCGGTATGCCACAAGTCAAAGCGGAGGACTTGACCTGAGAATATTAAAACACTTCTTACTGCTTCAAAAATAACATTTCAACCTCCCAAAATGTAATATTTGGTATTTTGTACAGCATCAATTGAACGTTTTTGGGTACTTTATGACTCGAGAAGAAATTTTGTAAATCAACTAAACGCTACGAATAAATAAGCGTTAGCATTTCTGCCAGCTGTAGATGACACCATGTAGGTATATTTTTATGATTCAAGAATTGGGGTCTTGGAATTTTAGGGTCTTCCGAACCAGAAACCGCTGTTACGTTTGTGCTACAAAAGTTCTTGATGTGTGTTCCACACTTTTTCTCTTTTCGACTGGTCATAGCTAGCCATGAAAAAGTAATATTTCAATATTTTCTACAACATTATTTATTCGAACATTCTTAATTAATTAGTGATTATGGAAAAAAATCGAAAACAACTAAACATTACAGATGAATAAAAATCAATACTATATCAGTTATAGGTGACACCCTGTATATTTTAAATAATAAGGTACTGCTATTTGGGGGTTTTAGAGTGTTTTGGGATAGATCTTAGTGTTATTTTTGCGATAAAAAAATCCCCGGTATATTTTTCCCAATTTTTCACTTTTCAATTTGGTCGTAGATAGCAATGAAAAACTAATATTGGAACATTCCGTACAGCATTATTTGAACATTTTCAGGTACCTACTTCGTGACCAAGGAAAAAAATCGAAAACTACCAAACATTGCAGATGAATAACAAATAAAAAATGTTGTTAGTTACAGATGACACCCTGTATATTTTAATGAATTATCACTGAGATTTGGGGGTTTTAGGGTGTTCTGAAACAGAATCTGGCGTTATTTTTGCGATAAAAAAATGCCTAGTATGTTTTTCCCAATTTTTCACTTTTCAATTGGTCATAGATAGCCGTGGAAAATGAATATACGAATATTTCATCAACCTGAAGGCAGATATTTCTGGGTACTATATGTTATGAAAAACAAATTTTGAAATCACTTTACTGTCAAGAAAATACGAGGGTGTGGCTGCTCAAAGTGGGACACACTGTATATGAGAGCCTTGAGCAAGCTCGAAACACCTGTCTACGGTTGCTTATTTATATAATAGAGGGCGTGTCCATTAAATTTTCCTCTCCTGTTGATCACAGTTCCCCCTCGAAAGCACATCATTTTCTCTATATATACATAATTATATTTGGGAATTCTCGGGTATGCGGTAGATTAACCAATGAAACTCATTCGTTTTTAATCATCAATATTTCGTCAATTTTTGTTGACTTCTTCAGGAAGAGCTATAAATATAATCAAGGAATGGACAGACATTAAAATTAATAATAATTATTACATGGATTTCAAAATAAACAGACAGCATACTCCAGAATTCCCAAATTTATTTTTTGAAGTACGGTCGAAAAAATACAGGAGTTCTATTCTCGGTGAGAAAATATTAGTTATACAGTGGATCCCCAGCCAAATGAAGGATACAACTGCCTAGCAATAATAATAATCATTATGTTTCGAAAGGACACCGGGCACCCTGTATTCACGGGCCCGGGACATTTGCCGCCCATGCCCCCCCCCCCCTCTCACCGGGCCTGCCTATAATTAGTTCTAGCCTTTCACGTGACAGGATATTTGATTGGCTAATGGATTTTACGGTTTTCACTGAAGCTGTAAAAGCAAATAGCGATAATTATTTTTACTTGTTTTCAATCTCTTTCTCAAATGAATTTTTTTCTGCTAAAATCTTGTAACGCATTTGAAAACCATGTTATAATTCATATTTAGAACAACACCATTCCCAATGATGATCTGTTAAGTTAGCCTTCCCTCTCCAGATGAGAGGGGATGGTCTCATCCCGCAGAATTTCAACCTTCCAAATAGATGTCGTCACTTTGACCAATCTTGGTATTCTAAACCCTATTTTTGTGTTTTACATTGCTAATTAACTACCTATAACTTTTCCTATTGAGTAACATCATTTGGGTGATCGCCCCGTACAATTAGGACTCGATGAAAATGAATTAATCTTTATTGGAAGAACGATCACAAAACTCCCAAAACATTATTTCGCTTGTCCACGATGCCCTTGATTGAGTTGCCTCAGTTCAAAATAACAAAATTTGCATACAGTTAACAACAAACGACCTATTTCCATATAAGTATTATTTTTTATGAAATTGACTAATTAGAAGCTCGGATTGGGTTTTGATTCTAAGACATGTCCTGGCCTCTCAACGAGGCGGTATACGATCGTAGCATCCGACCTTTTTCTGTTCAACCTGCAATTCCCAAACGTTACAACAACTTAACTGTCCATATTGTTTATAGTTCTTTGAAAATCTATTTCTTTAGAATTTAGGCCTCTTATCCAAATCACAGCCGATTTAATCTCCGAAGCCGTGGTGAGAATATCGGCAACACCGCGTGGAAAGCAATTTGATGTCCTACTCATTAATTCTTTAATGTGAATATCTCGGCTTATTCGAGAAACTAGGAAAAAAAACATAGGAGAATGAATTTTTAGAGAAAAAAACGACAATTAATGTGGTTATTTATTTTTTTATTCACAAACTGGAATAGCAATATATTCAATTTCTTAGATATGGAAAATCTGTCAAGTTTGGTTTTTCCATGCCCTTAAATTCACATTTCAAGATATTTTTTTCAACTTTTTTTCTGATAAGTACAGAAACCACATAGATGATCCCTGATATTTTCAGATTTTTCCTTTGAAATCTGACTGACTGACCAAACTCAGGTAGTTTGCTACATTCTGTACCTTCCAATAACATATTATTTTCATCAGTACGTTTTCAAATGAAAAATCTGAAAAATATCAGAGATCATCTATGTGGTTTCTGAACTTGTCAGAAAAAATATTAAAAAAAAATCCCCCTAAATGTGAATTTTAGGGCATGGAAAACCAAACTTGACAGATTTTCCATAAATGAGAAATTGAATATATTGCGATTCCAGTTTGTGAAGAAAAAAATTAAGTAACTACACTAATCTTCGTTCTCTTCTCTAAAAATTCACATTAAAAAATTAATGAGTAGGACGTCAAATTGCTTTCCCTGCGGTGTTGCCGATTTTCTCGCCACGGCTTGGGAGATTAGGTCGGCTGTGGCCAAATGGTCGCTTATGTAGGGGAAGGAATTCGGTCACGCGATCAGTGGCGTATCTCAAGATTTTATTACATCAGTGTTGTCCACATCTAAAACCTCTCTTGTAAACTTTTCTCTTTATATTCTACAAGCAAATTGTCTGAGTTATTAATTGTCCAGATTATTTTCTAACCAATTGGAATTTTGCGCAATCGATGCCTTAGCGAGCTTGTGGGCATTTTTTAATACATCCATTATGAATTAAAATATGATGTCATAATTCCTAGCAATAGATACCCTTTTTTACAGTTGCTACTCTTAGTAAATACCTTCAAATATATCTAACAAAATAAGATAGGAACCATGTGAACAACTCACGCAAAAACGGTAAACCAATCAGTTTAGTGATAAAAATTATGTAACTCATCAATAGCTTTGATTTCACCCTGTATAATTTATATTCTGAATTTTCAACTGATTTCAATAGAATCTCTCCATTGATTTTGAATGAACTGATAAAAAACTCACTAGTATCACCGAAATAACAATAAATCATAAAAAAATCTTATAGAGTTCAACACATTTAAAATGGAAGCACCCTTATAAAACTTACATTTTTCAACCCAATGATATTATTTTTTTTTCAGTTAGGTAGACATTCAAAAAGTATACTTGGTCACAAGATTTCATGAATAAATCTCCATTTCCAGGACAACTAATTTTAGTTTTCAAGGTCAAAAATATAAAAGAATTATCAGTAATTTTTAGAAAAAATTCTGACTGAACACCACTTAATTCGCAACATTTTAAAATGGTTTATATGTTAATGACGTTGAAATGCGTCGATGAATAAAAAAGTTATAAAGGAATGAAATTTGAAAAATATGCCGTTTAATTAACCCACCAATTCAATTTCAGTTTTTTCTTTCTTTTTTCAACTCAATGCTGTTTTCTTAAAACCATTAGTGAAGAAGAGTATTGCCTTGTGAAAATTAAACTTAAATGAAAATATAAACATTCTGGAAATATTTATCGACAGTGTCAGAGAAATATCTCATGAACTTGCTTTCAACAAATATTGAGTTACGGTAAGTTCTGAAAATGTATAGCCCTCATTGGGAAATCGATGGATGTGAGGGTCAGAACTCAGAGAGAAGTTTCTGCCAATACTTTATTCATGGTATTGTTTCCATTATTCAGTCCAATCTGTTGAGTGAAATGATTCGATTCAGCTAGCATTGTCGAATGATTTCAATGAATGGTATAACTGAATCGGGTGTTTTGTTTGAGTGATCAAAATGAAAATAGTATCCGAACGCGTTTCATTTGGAAATATTTTTTTTCACCAATTTTGATGGTGGCATGTAAATATATTGTTTAGAACAAAAAAAGTTTTTTTGAAATCTATACAAATAAATAAATGAATTGATTTTGAACGTTTCCTCAAAATGTCATATGCACGTAAATTAATAATAAATTAATTTTCGTAGTTTTTTAATTTTTTATTTTCCTCGATAACTCTTTGGCATAAATATTTAAACAAACCGATTGATTGAATCCAGCAAGGTAGCACTCATTGAAAGTCTACCTCCAAGAACAGGCAGGGCTGGGTTCGTGAAAAATCCTGCACAGTTGGGGTAAATAGAAAAAGACCGATTTATATAATATTGGATTCAATGCATTCGTACTAAAAAATGCAACTTTTCATTCTATATTATCATTGCTACTAATTTCTATTTTCTTATTCCAGAAAAGCAACCAGTATCTCTAACCTATAAGCAATTTAGAATGTAGCTGTCCCTGAAAATTTATAAAAATTAAACATTTTGTGTCTGAATACCCCAATATACTTTGCACAAATATAATTGATATTATGATTGAGTAGTGATTATGATGACCAAACACTTAGTTTTTAATGAGTAAATAGCAATAATATAGGTCTCGGCTGAATTTTGGTTGAAGGATGTGGTTACTTCTGGTCAGAATGGTGATAAAAAAATGTTCTTAGGTTCAAAAGGAGCGCTATCATTCATTACGCTACCTACATCTGTTGATTTTTGATATTTTCCTCCCTCCAAATAAAAAACTATAACATGTTGTCATGTCTCCTGTTTCACTCGGTATTACCCGAAATTGGTTTGCTTAATAAATGAAATGTACTGGAATTCCTAACCGACGCGACCTGTTGAAACAGCAACAAGTTCTCTTGTAATGGATGTGTCTTTGTAGCGATATAGTTGGCAAAATGCCTAGATGCCATTTTATCCAGAAGAGGAGTAGACAGTAGGTCTTTTATATTGTCTAAACACTCTAAGTCGGGAAATTAATTTTCTGACGAGAATTGATTAATTTATCACTCGTATGCAAGTATTCATTAGAATCTACTCGATTTATGTATTTCTGCCTAGAATAAGTTTCCAAATCCATATAGTACTTATACAATAATATAATGACAATATATTTCCTTGCTTGACAACCAATCAGTGGATTCCAAATTTTGAAATTCAGTCAATAGAATCGGAACTACAGTGAAAATATAGCTTGTCACTGTATTTTCACAGTGATAAACCTGCTCATATTTTGTTTTACTATCTGTCAAGTGAAAATAAAGATTTAAATTATAAGCGTCAAATTTATGTGTTATGACTAGTTATCTTTATTTATCAATATGAGCGATCGTTGGGGACAAATGTCAATTGGCCGTGGAAAAGAGTATTCCGTTGAAAACGGCTAGAAGTAAAGCATCAAATACCAGATGACACGATTTTTCTTTATTTCAAATCGATATATTGTCGTCCTAAATATAATTCGTGGTATGATTAAAAACCTATAATTTTTTCCTGTGGACTCGTTGTATTTTCAGCTTTGGGATTGCAATTCATTAATATTCCAAAAAATTATCGGTAATAATCATATCACTTATAATACTAACCCCTGATAATAAGCATATATGCAGATAGAAAACGTACATTATTATTTGCTTTGACGCTCCGGGACGTCTTACTGGTTGTTTGGTAGCGTATTCTCTTTTCAAATGTAGGAAAATCCGTAAAACATTTCACTGCGCTGCGCTGTCCAAGCAAACATCATAGGTCGGGATGGGCATCTAGACAACCTACATTATATTTGCTTTTCAAAGAGGCATGTGGCCGCTTATCGATTTCAAAAATTTTGACAACAAATTCTCTCTTATACATAGTCCCGTACCACTACTAGCCGAAAGTTTAGTGGAACAGCCACCAGTAATGATATCCGTCATGAGGTTAAGGTTCGAGTTATCGAAACAGGTTCTAGAGTTCGAGAAAGAACGATAGCCAGGTAGTTTACTTTACATAGGTTTCATTATATGACTGATTGAGAAAAGCTGATGATACTTCCAGAGTGCCATCAGTAAACGGTCTGCCCAAACAACAATACTCACTTTACTACCTGCCTAACATGAAAAAGCTGTGTTGGCTATTTCTAAATAGTACCTGAGTTTGATGAATTGATTAGGCATTTTATTATGATATCCAATATAGTACTATTATACAGAGTGAACTACCACCACTCACCGAAAATTAAATGGGGTACTAGTTCGGCATGGAATTATTTTGAGATGATATTGTTCTCTGCTTTCGAGCTCGTGTGCTTTTGCATTGTTGTCACATGCTACGATGGTCGTTGACTAGATTTTTTCCCATGATTCCTTGTTGTACACACTGCCGGAAAGAATCCCCCCCTCGTTTGTAGATACAAAGAAAGCCATCGTAAGACATAAATCGTGTTCTCCATGTAATTTTATTACAAACATTATTCATTCTAGGTACAGACAATTCATAAATACTGGCAATCGTGCACGTCGACAACACCTGTCATCCTTCAGATATATTCATTAGTTTGGTTTATTGAATGAATGTTGTATCTTGCATTAATACAGTGATCGTATTTGGTATGCGGAAAATTGTTCGACAAAATTATTTGTCCGACAGTAATTTGTTCGACATCATTAATGTTCGTAAAATGTTTGTTCGAGCGGAAATTTGTTCGAACGAAAATTTGTTCGACTTACATTTCGTCGAAAGTTTGAGAATTTTTCAATAGTTATTGATATTCTAATGACAATGATTTATGAATTGCCTTCTTGTTTCGTACACCCAATTATAATGTATGTGTTCAATTCCTACGCACTCAAATGTGTACGTAAGGTTAGTTCGTTCTGGTTTAATTATAATAAATAATAATATTTCGAAAAATGTGTGTATTCAATTTCCACTCACTCAAATGTCTACGTAAAGTTAGTTCGTTCTGGTTCAATTATACTAAATAATAACTTTTCGCAAAATATAGGTATTCAATTTCCACACACTACATTATTTTGCCTTTTTTATATTTGAAAATTTGTCGAACAAATGTATGTTCAACAAATGCAAATCGATTAATTTTCCGTTCGAACAAATTTCCGTCTAACAAATGTTATCGAAAAAATCACACCGAACCATCGTACTTTACCTTGTATCGGCAATCAATATCGTTCAAAATGCTAGTGTAGTGTTCTAGTGTTCACCAATCGCGAATAATGTGATACGATTTTAGATCATTCGGTACCTACAGTCAAACATTTACTTCAACTTTCATGTGGCTATATCGTGGAATAGAAAACTATTTACTTCTGTGAATTCCTATTGAGAGATGCTTGAAGTCTATTTCAAACCCTCCTTCAGTACCACATTGAATAAAGACAGAGAGAAAGGAATCAACTGCTCATTCCTACACTTATAAACGGTAATTTTTTGCATCAAAGTTTCCAAAGACTTAACATTCTACTCTTTTTGTTAGGGAGAGCACAGTGTATAATATTCCGTAAGCGGTTGTAGTTCACCTGTATAGACAAAAATTATTATGTGGTGTATTTCGGTACATCAATTAAAAAAATAAAATGTCAGTTTTTTATTCGATAGGAAGTTATTTCATTTAATATAAATAAAGTGGTTTCCATTTTTGTGAATCAATAAAACGAAATGTTTGGCGGCGATAGAGCACTGCCAGTGACGTAATATGACAGTTGCGGAACAATGTCATTGGGGGACAAACAAACCAAAATGGTCAAAAACAAACCCATTGAACCCATCTTCCATAAAGCTACGTGAATCTTTCTGGTCAATTTTCTGCGAAAAGTGATTTATAAAAATCGCAATTATCCACTAACACCCCCAAAAAACGAATTTTCATTTCATCAAATGTCAAATGCTTTGTTTGTCCCCCCATGACCGCCGTGTTGTGACATTAGCTGACAGTGCTCTATTCAGACATTAAAAATAGAAATTGAAAAGGTAAATAAAAAGAAATTTTTGTCCAACCAGGACCGGCCACACAAAGTCTTGTCGAGTACAATTACCAACTGTTTCACCAAATTTCAATTCCAATATACATTTTATATACCTAACTAAAAACAACTTACCTACCGAAACAGTGTGCTCTCCAATTTCAATAATCTCATAATTTCATGCGAAAGTCTCTGTATACGAGTGACGAATCAAATTCTAAGCTCTTTTCAAATGATTAATTTCGCTATTTTTTCATCTTAACTTACTGTTTGCCACTTCATAGATTTTTGTTTCATTTCGTCATACCGAAACTTCAGAACACTTGATGTATCACTTAGGTACGTCAAGAGTCAAGAGTACCATGACACTGAAGATGACTGCCGCAGTTGCAGTTGAAAAGTTTGGAGATTTTAATTATAGAAGACCACGTCAGACCCGGGAAACCAACCAAAACATTGACGCCAGCCGTGAAAGCCTATGCAGTGCCCGTCTAAAGTCCTTTCCCCCCTACTAATTTTCAAACTACTTGGTATATCGCAACGAAATTTGGAAGTTTTGAATAGGAGATGAAAACCTACATTTTCATGAAAAAGTTATAGCTAAAAGTTTCGAAATGGCAGCTGAGTGCCATCTTCAATAGTTTTTTTAAATAGAACTCCCGGTATATTATAGCATAATCGGTTAAGGATTATCATAAGGAATCCAACAATACCAAGTTTGATGCTGTTATCTCTAAAGAGTATGGAGATATCGCCTCTATTATTTTCTCCATAAGCCGCATGTGGGAGAGCCAATTGACCCGCCAGAAAAAGTTTCTCTCTTCAACTCATTCGGCTTATGGAGAAAATAATTGGCGATATCTCCGTTGTTTTTGGAGATAATAGCATTAAACTTGGTGTTGCTGGATTCCTTATAATCGTCCCTAACCGATCATGCAATAATATACCGGGTGTTCTATTTAAAAAAATTATTTAAGATTGCGCTCAGCTGCCATTTTGGAACTTTTAGCTGGAATTTTTTCAATGAAAAGTAGGTTATATCTTATTTAAGCCTTCCAAATTTTGTTGCGATATACCAGGTGGTTCAAAAATTAGTAGAGGGGAACGGACTTTAGACGGGCACTGAATTTATGAGAGAAGTTGAGCTGATACCTCAACTTCAACTACACTTTCACAAACTTCTTTTAAAACTTTCACTAGCACATCATCTGGACCTGTTGACATTGTATTTTTCAGGTTGCGTACTATTGATTTTGTTTCCTCGGTGGTAGCTGGCGCAAAGAAAACGGTATGTGGGAGTATTTCTCCAGCTGTGTAGGTTTGGGATCTGTTGACTGTTCTTGATTATACTTGATAAATATTCTCTGAAACAATTCACTGCTACCTCAGGATCAGTTATTTCCTCATTATCCCTGTTTAAGTGGATATCTAGCTTATCACGATTTCTCTTTCCGAGTTCTGAATTTACCTCACTCCGGATTTGTTTTATCTTGTTATCGGCTGACCGACTGATATTATGATTTAATTTTTCTATTTTGGCATTTCTTGGTGATTTTCCGTAGTTTTTTCTTTTTATTTTAGAAATCCTTTTCAAGCTCTTACTACCTGATTGTTTGAACATATGAAACATATTATTTAGCGTGTTTCGATTCGTCATTGAACCAGTTTGTCTTTTCATATGAAGTTATTGTTTAAGGCCTCATCATAGGCCTGCTTGAATTGGTTTATGAATAATTCAAATTTGGTGGATGGTGATATTTTGATATTATTGTCCCATACTATTTCGTCCAATTATGTTTTCAGATAAAAGGTTTTTTTATTTGAAATTTTACGATGGTAGATAGTTACTTCTGTCTTTATGTTGGGTGGTTACATCGGTGTAGTTGTAGGACAAGGATGGTCAGATAAGTTAGGATTAAATATCGATTGGGTACACTGGTTGGGGTCTAAGTCGGAAATGAAGTAATCAATTCCACTAATGGAAATTTTGTTATTTTTATCGGTGCATATTCTTATCGGTGACGTTAGCATATTATGGCATTTAAATGTGTCCATCATGTCTCTCAATAATTTGAAGTTATTATTATTATTGTCTAGAAAGTCAATATTTAAATCACCACAGATTATGACTTTATGGGTTTCTATGTACTCACTAAGAGTGGTTGATATATTTCCAATAAATTTTTTGACACTTCCTATCGGTGGCCCCTAGGTGCAGATTAAACATATTTTTTCTGCCAGAGATATTTTCAGGGGTAATATAATAAGTGGTATGATTATTACCGATAATTTTATAATATTAATGAATTGCAATCCCAAAGCTGAAAATACTGTGTATTGGGATTGCCAATGAATTGATATTCCAAAAAATTATAGGTTTTTAATCATACAACGAATTATATTTAGGACGACAATATAACGATTTGATATAAAGAAAAATCATCTCACCTGGTAATTGATGCTTTACTTCTAGCCGTATTCAACGGAATACTCTTTTCCACGGCCTCATCTATGATACCAAAGGACATTTGTCCTCAACGATCGCTCATATTGATATATAAAGATAACTAGTCAAAACACATAAATTTGACGTTTATAATTTAAATCATTATTTTCACTTGACACATAGTAAAACAAAAACTAAGCAGGTTTATCACCGTGAAAATACAGCGACAAGCTATATTTTCACTGTAGTTCCGATTTTATTGGCTGAATTTCAAAATTTGAAATCCACTGATTGGTTGTCAAGCAAGGAAATATATTGTCACCATGAAATATTCAAATTCCATCTCAAGCGACTATTTGCTAGGTAATGTTCTACATTCTGATGCCATGTTATATCGCATGTTCATCCATATTTTTTTAACTTTCTACAGAAGAATGACATAAATTCAAAGTTGTATAATACATGATATCAAACAGTGCTCTACATTTACAACACTCGAGACTCGAGTCGTTGTAATCTCATTGTTTCGGGAACAGGATGTTAAAATTCAGATGAATCACTCTTGCCGAAGATCCGGTGATGATTTTCGAGAGAATTTATAAAGGAAGTCGTTTTATGTATAGGTATATGGAGCTATTCAGTTCATATTGTAGGAAATGGAAATGGATGGAATTCATTATTTTACGACAAGTAATGAATTCGAGAATGGCGAGTTGGATCATATCCAAAGAATGTGGAATTCCATGGTTCATCAGATGCTCTGTAGGAGTGGCTAGTAAATATGATTTAATATTTTATTTAGATTTAAGTTCGAAAATATGAATGGAAATTCATAAAATCTTTTGTGGAATCATCTGCTACTGAAAGACAAACTTTAGTTGCTAATTCCATCGTTCAAGATAACCTCTTGGGAGGTATTCATGTTGAAAAGGGGGAACATTCTCCATGAAAATTGAAAAATGAAAAATGTGACAACTACTTCCCCGGCACAAGCCACGCTGGACATTGAACTACATCTAATAGATATTGTGAAAAGACTCTAACTGAAAAGGAAAGAAAAAATCTGAAAGAGAAAATTTGCATTTTCATTCAGATAGCTGACTTTTTTAATTCTTTCTAGTTTTCCTTGAACAAATCATTGAATAAATTAGATAAGGAGAATGTTATTAAAAAAATATCACTCACAGAAATCGTTCATTTCATTGAAGCAAGGTTCGCTTCTCTCGCATTTAATCTCGCATTTAATCCCCAATACAAAGCGAAATAGATTTTTGTCGACCAAAATGTATTGGGGATTAAATGCGAGAGAAGCGAACCTTGCTTCAATGAAATGAACGATTTCTGTGAGTGATATTTTTTTAATAACATTCTCCTTATCTAATTTATTTAATGATTTGTTCAAGGAAAACTAGAAAGAATTAAAAAAGTCAGCTATCTGAATGAAAATGCAAATTTTCTCTTTCAGATTTTTTCTTTCCTTTTCAGTTAGAGTCTTTTCACAATATCTATCAGATGTAGTTCAATGTCCAGCGTGGCTTGTGCCGGGGAAGTAGTTGTTTTCTGTTAGATATTACAAATAAGTCACATTTTTCATTTTTCAATTTTCATGGAGAATGTTCCCCCTTTTCAACATTTTATTTAGCTATGCACCAAATTAATGATATTCATCTGAAATACAATGTACCACAGATATCTAATTTAATGGAATAGTTGACCGGTTACAAAATAAAAGATGAATCAGTTTAAACGGTTCAATACCCCTATTATGAGTTCTCTCTGTATACAGGGTGTTACCGAAAATGAAGCAATAAAAGAATGGGTTGTTTTATGGAACATAATGTATCAATGAATAGCAAAAATTTTCTTGAAGCAGTCAAAAATAGTCGAAAATTTCTATGCAATTTTATTGAATCGCTTTCAGTTACCTTTGTTTGGAAGGCACTGGTTTTATTTTCCAGGCCACAGCGTGTCTGCCCGCTGGCAGTGTTTCATATCAGTGATTACCAAAGAAAGTCTTGGAAACTTCAAAATTCAATATCTCCAAAAATAATTTTTTACGACAAAAATTTATTTTTTCATTTCGTTTTGTTTTGTCATATTCTACTTTCCATTTCATGTATAGCTCTAATTTCGAAAACAGCCTGTATTCGTCAAACAGACAATAATTAATTATGATATTCGCATATTATTGCTTACTTGCGAGAAAATTTAATAAAAATATCTCTTGATGAAGAAAAGAAAAAATCTGAAAGTGAAAAATCATCACTGAATGTTAAAAATCTTCACTTTCAGATTTTTCTTTTATTTTCAGTTAGAGCCTTTTCACAATATCTATCAGATCAGATGTACTTCAATGTCCAGCGTGGCTTGTGCCGGGGAAGTAGTAGTTTTCTTTTAGATATTACAAATAAATCACATTTTTCAATTTTCATGGAGAATGTTCCCCTTTTCATTAATATTATTAATATTATATTTGGGATCAGCACCATTGATTAATCGAAATTGTTGTTGTAAGCAAAGTTAGGATACCGATGGTTTTCCATTGAAGAGATTTTGAGAATCCTATTAAGTGTCATCTTGAATATGTTGTAAGCAGTTTTAACTCTTTCCGACTCTAAACGAACAATCGCATCTGGCGTATTATTGGGAACTAAAGGAACTCTTTTCAAAAAATTCAGTTGAACTCGTTCTACAATTTCAAAATACCTAAGACTCCTTACTGTAATGGAGTTGAATAATACGTTAAGAGCAAGGGAGTCAAACATTTTAATTCTTGGGTACCATGTATCAATTTTAGCTTTAGACAATTTAGGCAAAATAGATCCCTCCGCTTGTTCAGCTTTATTAGAGGTTAGTATGGACCATTTGTGGGAAAGGCCAGAAGAGGTAAACGTTACTCCTAGATAAACATTTTTATTGGTTACCGGAATAGTTTGGTTATTGAGATAAAAATTATATTATGGTTTATGGAAGCCACCTTTGGAAAACTGCATTATTTTTGTTTTCTGAATATTAACCAATAATTTATTGTAGGTACAATATTTTCCAGAATTTTTAATTTTCTCGTTACATCGATTTCGGAATGAGCCAGAATGACTAAGATGTCGTTCTTATCGTCTTTATTCACCCCGAGAGCTCCATTGTCATAAAAAAGTTTTCGAAGTCAGCGATGAATAGCGCGAATAAAAGCGGACTTAACGGCTCGCAGTGCAGAACACCCGTAGTTACATTGAGGGTTTGGTGATGCCAACTAGAGAAAATTAAAAAAATCAACTATCTGAATGAAAATGCTAAATTTTACTTTCAGATTTTTTCTTTTCTTTTCAGTTAGAGTCTTTTCACAATATCTATCAGATGTAGTTCAATGTCCAGCGTGGCCTTTGCCGGGAAAGTAGTTGTTTTCTGTTAGATATTACAAACAAATATCATTTTTCATTTTTCAATTTTCATAGAGAATTTTCCCCTTTTCAATCCGAAAGTATCACATTCACATTCACATCAAAAATAAATTAAAAGATTTCAACAAAGATAATAACTAAAACTTCATCAACCTTATTTATTTTCGTTGGGATAGCTCCATCCTTCGCTGAAAAAACTTTTGCTATGCTCCTGTTTTCACAAACATTAGTTCAGTTAGATTGTCTGGTATAAATTAATTATGAATCAGAATTTCCTGAAAGTTTGTTCATCAATTTGGAACACTCTCCTAGTCTAAAAAATGTTTCAGTCACCACGATGGTTACTCATGAATGAGATGAAAAATGGAAATCATGAGTTGAATGGATGGGGTTCTCGCAACTTTTCGTGTCAGAATGTCGGCTAGTAAACGTACCAGAATTTCACAAATACTGAAATAGATTCACGAAAGAGAACAACTGAGAAGCTCTTTTTTGTTGAAGATTTACAAAAGCAGTGACCAAAGATTTGGTCTGTTATCAACGAAGATGCATTTTATATTCATTCATAACTATAATGCTCTCAATTCATAAAATAATTCATGTTAATAACAATGACAAGATGTATATCCAATTTGAACAACATGGCGGTCATGGAGAAAACAAAGCATTTGACATTTGATGAAATGAAAATTTGTTTTTTGTGGGTGTTGGTGGATAATTGTGATTTTCATTAATAACTTTTCGCAGAAAATTGACCAGAAAGATTCTCGTAGCCTTATGGAAAATGGGTTCAATGGGTTTGTTTGGTATGTTTGTCCCTCTATGACATTGTTCCGCAACTGTCATATTACGTCACTGATAGAGCTCTATATAATAATTATTTAGGACAGCCTATGATTTTAGTTCGAAAGCTAATAAGTGATTTGATAATGTTATGTAATTACCGGTTCCATACAAAATCGTTCTAGACTGCTTGTTGACAGGTCTTCTATTTCTTATTTGGTGCGAGGCGTTTTGGCACATTTCATGCCATATAACTTAACGCAACCAAATTACACAGATGACGTGGTGTTGAAAAAAAAAATCTTAGCTGATACGTTTATTTGTATAAAGTCTTCGGATTCATTTCCGGTTTGGTAATTATGGTCAACTGTTTGCAAGACATAACTATTTTAAAATTGGTAAGTCACGAAATTGAAGATCTACAGTTGCCGGAGACTCATATAATTTGCTTCTTCGAACAGAAACTCAGTGCTGTGCTGTTTTAAATGATTGAGTATGGTTCCTTCCCAGCTGACAATTCCATATTTAAGACGAGATTCAACATTTGAGATTTGGTAATAACAGTATTTTTCTCAATCATTTGTATTTCTATAATGAAAATCTTACCGTCATACCAACGCCTGCCAAGTTCATCTTAGGTGAGTATCTAGTTTTATATCAATATTGTATTTCGTTTCTGAGAGTGGATATTGCTATAGGTACTCAACAATTATTTTCTTAGGATTAAAAATGTCAAATAATTTTTTTTTATTTATTATAAAATGTATACCAATGAAATATATAAAATAAAACTGAATATAAACAGACTCATTGGATTGTGAATTGTCTTTGCTTAAAAGTAACTGTAGCCTATGGGAAAGAGTTGTAGCTAACAGGTTCTCAAAATCTGAAAGGTTTTTACTACTATAAAACAGACCATATGGCATTTAAGTAGCTTTTTAATAACCCAAGCTCTCCGGAGTGACTTGAGAAATATTCGAGTCATTAAATTTGTATCAATCCCTCTGCTTTACTTAAGTGAGTGTGTAATAGTGGCCGGAATCTAAGCTCGAACCGCAATGGACTGGTTCGAATCTCGGGGTCGACTTTCGGCGGTCACATTTTGGTTCATTTTGGCGCCCCACGGCAACATACAGTTTAGAGCAAAATGATTCCTGAATGAGGTGTTCATCTAAAGTTAATGATTGCAGGAGCTGGGTACGCTGATGTTATACTGGATCATATCGAAAGTGTTTAAAAGTTAGTATCAATATAAATGGCGCTAATCAATATCTTTGTTTTCTTCTCGCTGTCCGTCAAAATATTGCATGAATCGCAACGGTACCTGTTATCTCCCGTTGATTTTTCTGGCTGCAGGTAGTTGTCCAACAAAGTCTGTACAGTAAGTATGTCCGAGTGGATCGGAATTAAAAGCTGCAGGTCTCTGAAAGTGTCCACCCGCTCGCTCTTGGATCCGCAATTTCCACAACATGAAATGCTCAACATATGTCCTCCGAAAGACTGCTGCATCACGGTTGGTATTTTTGATGCTGCTCCATCTTTAGCATATACTGAATTGAAGTTGGTTTCTTATTTATGCAACGATTCCAGTAGGTGTCCCAGGAATTAGGAACTGTCTTTTTGATGTCCTGAAAGGAAGCCGAAGGGCCTTGAAATAATTGATATTTCATTTGGTGACAAGGAAGACTTATTGGAGAACTGCATCAAGGCAAAAAAAGGTCTTGTGATCTCGAATACAACTCGGAAAAATCAATGTTATACTTACAACAATACATCGTTTCGAAAAGTCTCCGTCATATATAACGCTTGAAGAACGTTATTCATGTAACATGTATTGCCTTAGTTGACCAAACCAAATTTTCCCTCATTTCTCTTGCCCAAACCCGAGGACGATATTACGGAACTTTTATGTGTTAGAGATATTTTTGAGTACATTTCTTCAGAATTGTGAGATTCGTTGAAGACTGTTGTCCTAGATGACCAAATTGAAAATTTATCTTTTTCGAAAATAGGAAGAATTTTGGTTCATCAAAGAAAATTAACTGTTGCCTGAATAGGATTAGTGAGTGCAAGAAAATTTCATCCAATTTTTGAGAGGTAGAAAGTGTACCCATGACTGATGCAGAATTTCCTTTTCGGATTGGTATTCTGATTCGCTGAGTGAGGAAGGTGTATGATCTAGAATCACCAGTAGACTTCATCATTCGTCTTCCAATTTATTCTAAGAGTTCTAGTGCATGTGGTCCAACAACACCGTATGTTTCAATTGCAATTGAGTAGAAGTTATACATTTTTTCAATATTGGAGTATTTACTACATTTCAATTTTTCTGCCTGAATAGCTGCTGAACGTCTTCAACAAGAGGTTGCTTTGAGGTAGGAGACTTCAACTGTATCGACACATGTAAGATCCTAAACCAAGGGTTTTCCAAACTTATTTCAAAAGGTTCCAATATCGACGGAATTTCTGCAGATGCTAGAGCCTTTTTTTATCAGATCATTTACCGCATGCTGTCTAGAAAAACGACCTGAACTAAATCTGCAACTCAAACCATGTGTTCCATTTTTTTCTATGAGGGATCCACGTCATCAATGTCAACTTTATTTTTCAAACCTTGCCATGTTTCAACATTATGTATTAGGGCCGTGTCGTCTGCCAATCCAATATCACCTGAATATTTGTAAGAGAATTTTTGAACCCAAAACAGTTTCTCAAGGCACTCCAAACGACACCAGTTTTCAGTATTACATTCCTTCTTTATCCTTAGCATTGCTTTTTATTTGACTAGTAGCTTTCATAGAAAGTATGTGACAATCCTCGTATACTAGTGTCATCGAAGACATCTAACAACTGGATTTTGAACAACTTCCCGGAAGATATCGATTAAATCAGGACGACCATTAAGTTCACCATAAAAAATGATAGCTTTCTTTCATTCCTAGATGTCACGCTTCCTTTTGTTCCCAGACGTCAAAGTCGAGATAATTGAATATTACATTTGAACATCGTTCTAGAGAAAGAAAAACCACACCGGACAATACCTGAGCTTCGATTCAAAACCACCCAACATCCATCACATAAGGCGTGGTAAAAACTCGTGGAAATGGCAAAGGCCATAATATCGAGCAACGAAGAACAAGTAGAAAATGAACTCACCAACATGAGGAGGGACATGAAACGGGTGCCCAGGTAGACTCTTGGAAGAAGTTCTGCAAAAAAGCAACAAGAAAACCAAGGATCAACAACCAATCTTTTTTTCCTCCTACTATATAATGGAGGTGTATCGGAGAAACTGAGAAGAATCAGGAATACGTGCAACATCAGAAGCTGTTTCAGGCCCAGAAACATATTGAAAACCAAGACTCATAAGTCAAGCGAAAATTTCGTTTACCAGATACCAAAAGACTGCCTAGCATTAGGGTAGACAAACACAAACGTTGGACTCGACGGGGAAAGACGTCAAAGCCGGGAGTTGCAGAACACGCTTGTATGAAACACCACCGCATCCATTGGCCAACGTCTTAGACACTGAAAAACACTGGTTTAAACGAAAATTTGAAAAGCCCATATAGATCCAATCCAGCAACGCTTTCAGTCAAGCGAGCAAATTAGGAATGTGTTGAAAACATTAATTGGTAACAGGTCACTTCTAGAAGAAAACAAATGATATGGGTCTTCTAACCATTACCATGATTGATTATGGACAATTGATGAATCAGGTAGTCCTGTTAATTGCCTCAAAACATGAAGTTTCTCTCATGACCCTGGCAGTCAGTACACACTTGTTGACGATCGGATATATTTGACGGAGTAAACGTCTTGCTCATAAGAAACAATCCAAACAATAGAAGTCCGCAGCAGGAGTAATCAATTAACATGATTGCCTGAAACTTTCAAACTAATAATAATTTCCCTAAAAAAGTTTTACTAGTGTTCAAACTTCCACAGTTCCTCTTTTTCAAAAAACTTGGACGTACTGAAGACTGTATCAGGCAGTTATCAAAACATATATCAAAACATGTTAAAACTACTAGTTTTTATTATGCTTGTAGATGATGAGGTTTTCCTTTGATGAAATCAAATGAAATCTGCCAAAAACACATAGGGTGTTCCATATCAGTAAATCATCATTCTGATACTTATTTTCTTTTCCCTGAAAATAGCTATGCAACTCTATGCGTTCAATTTCGACTGAATTTGTGGCATCATTATTATATATTCTCTCTCTTTCTCTGTCTCTCTCTGTATATATATATATACAGATATATATATATATATATATATATATTTATATATATTTATATATATGTATATATATATTATATTATATTATATATATATATATATATATATATATTGGAAAAAAAAAGATTCTTGGCAGAAGTTCGTGCATGTCTGTTAACCTAAAAATCGATTTTGACACATGTCACGTGATCGGTGGTATGGCGGCAAATAAAAAAAAATACTATGAATAGGCAAAAAGTCGGATAAAATGGCAAGATTTGAAAAAATTTATTTGAAAAAGTTACTTGGAATCCAATTTTATTACAAAGTTTAAAAAAAATGTGAGAAAATCGAAAATAGCATTTTTTATATATTTTCTTAGCTGTATAAAAATATCAAATTATTATTTTATGAATATCTTGACCATACTGAAACATTTGTATTGCAATGATAATAAAAACGTTTTCATTTTATCCACACCAGAGGGCTCTAAATTAAAACAATTGGATTTTGTCAAAACCCTGGCTGTTACATTGGTTTGTATCTAACACTTATATTAGAATTCCACGACCATTGTGATGACATGACATTCCAGGAACATGGGGTTTTCTAGATTATAATCATGTTTTGATGATGATCGTTTTAGAGCGTTTTGAAATGTTGGTCGTAGCATGTATATTAAAAGAGTTCACTTTTATTCTTCAGCAGAGTAACGTTCACATTCAAGAGTCGGTACATACTAATCATGCCCGAAAAATTGGGGTTTGATAGAAATTGGTTCATCAGCACTTTTAATCTCATTGTTTATATATTTGGATAGCGAATAGTTCAATGTACTATGTTGCAGAAATACATTATTAGGTCGGTTTTGAAAATAACAATAACTTAGTAACATATTAGGAATATGAAATAAATGATCTGAATCTTTATCACATCTCCCTCGGTAAAAGAAAAAAAGAAAATTTTTACAATTTTTCTTTTTTTTATCATTAAAACTACATACATCTATTGTTAATATAATAGTACACTTAATACAAATCACTTGTAATAAGGTTTCACTCTGTTTTTATGCACTGTCATTTCTTTATTGTCCACTTTGATCACTATATTCGGGTGTTCGTCTTTTATCACTGAATAAGGACCCTTAAAAAGTTCTTGCATTTCATTAGTAACATTGTTTTTAACTAAAACTAAATCTTCTACTGTAAACTTACTACCAGGATTACAGGACTTATCTTCAGTTCTAGAGGGTAATTATCAAAAGTATACAGAGGATCAATATTTTCACTGATGTTAAAGGGTAGTTTTGGTAAATGTCCGAAAACAAGCTCGTATGAAGAATATTTTGTTTCTGTATGAACCGTTTGTGTTGTATGAAAAACACCAAAAGAGTAGCCAAGATTTGAAATTTCTTCGATTATATCTGCATATAAATTGTTATCTTTATCAATAAATAATTCTGGAATATTTTCCTGTCCGGTCAGTTTTTGACAGTCTTTCAACATCTCTCGAAGGTTTGATGCTGAGCAAGTATCTGTCTTAACTAAATATATAAACTGCAAGCTTGCGTCATAAATCAAATAATCGTTAATGAACTTAAATTGTTTTTCTGACTTCCGTAGTTTATTGAATTGTTATGAGCTCAGTATCTTCAATTCAGTTACATTGTAAGGTTTTTTCAACACCTCGACAATTCCAGGGTGATCAGCCTAGTATCATCGTCTGCAGTCGGGTTGTCCAACAATGTCTTTGTTCGTGAACGTGTTATAACATTCACAAAGTCATTAATTTTTCTAGCCATTTCTTTCAAGTCGTCAGATGGTATTTCTACTCTAGAAAGAGCGTCTCCAATGTTCGAATTTCCCTTAACGTACTGTACTACATAGTCATATTCATCTAGAACAAGTCGAAATTTTGTCAGTCTACTGGACGGTTGATTTAAGCCATACAAAAGTATGAGCGGTCTATGGCCGGTCTGTATTATAAACCTCCTCCCGTATACGTATGGTCTATAATTTTTAGTTGACCAAACTATAGCTAAAAGCTCTAGTTCTATGATACTGTAGTTTCTTTCTGCGTTATTCAATGTTCTACTGGCATATGTAATAGGTTTATTGTTTCCGTTACAAAACACTCCAGAAATGGAAATTTTTGATGCATCAGTTTTCAAAATGAAAGTGTTTTCTGCTGAAAAATCTGGGTAAAATTGGAGGCGATATTAACCTTGATTTCAAATTTTCAAATGATTCTTGACATTCATCTGTCCAGATAAATTTTTCACCTTTCCTAGAAAGTTTGTTCAAAGGTGATGTTATTTGAGCACAATTTGGAATGAACGACCTGTAGTAATTTGCAAAAGCTACAAATCGTTTTGTTTTCTGTGCGTCTTTGGGTACTGGGTATTTTTGTATTGCAAGATTTTTGACGGGTCGGGAGATACTCCTGACGAAAAAAATTTGTGGTACTTAAATAAATAATTTTTTTTCTGAAAAAATTTACAGTTGTACAGTTGTGTTAAACTTTGGTTAAATTTTTGTTGTGATCCATCAAATTGTTTGCCAGAATAATAATGTCGTCCAAATACACGAAACAGCATTCCATAGTTGAGAATACACTAGGACTTACTTTCATTCCCATTGGCAGTCTGGTCATTTGTTATGGCCCCTTATTCGTGGTGAAAGCTGTATACTCTCTGCAAGCTGGGTGTAGTTCAATTTGGTAATACCCTTGTGCTAGTTCAAGATGGGAAAAATAAATTGCACTAGAAAATGAATCTAAAATTTCATTAATATTTGCTATTGGAAATTTTTCGTCTTTCAAACATTTATTTAGTAGTCGATAGTCAATAACAACTCTCCACTTGCGTTCACCATTTTTGTCCGCCTTTTTGGGTACTATTAGTCAGAGCTGTGAAGTACTCAGTACAAAAACCCGAATATTATACTCTTGAGTACATTTCTGGTACTCTGTACCCGTTAGCCAGTACATTTTATATAAAGTATTCGGTACTCGTACCCGTACATATCGGGTAAAAGTATCCAATACTCGCGCTTCTTATGAGAGTACATTTTTACGAGTACTTTAATATGTAACGCGTCTGCGCCTGGTCTGTATGTCCAGTCTAGCATGCCTCACACAGCAAACTCAAAACTCCAAAGGCTTTATAAATTATCAAAATTAGTTTTATTATGAACTCAATCCTGGCAAACAGAATCAGTTATGCCAATACTGAATAATTATTTTGTATTTATATTTATTAATAAATACATTTCTAATGGAGTGCTTTATTAATTTTATTCTTTATGGACTGAAAACTGCAAAATAGTTTAGTCATTATTAATTTGATAGTTCATGATTATTTATAGGGTGCAAAATGTGAAGATATATAATGCAAGATTCAGAGAAAACCCAATGGGTAGATATATTCTTTAATTACTTTTGGACTTGCTACATACAACTTGATGAGAAAATAATTACAAAAAGTACTCTTAGAATTCGAGTACTTTTACTCGGAGTACTGTACTCGAGAGCATGTGTAACGAGTGAAGTACTTGGTACTCGGTAGTCGTTCTTCAATTATTGGAAGTACCCGGTACCCAGTACTCGAGTACAATTTATCAGTACCCGGCCCAGCTCTGCTATTATGGTGGTGATGACCATGGAGATTTAGCAGGTTCAATTATTTTTGCGTTTAACATTTTATCAATCTGTTTTTCGATTTCTAGTTTTTGTGATTAAGGAAGTCTGTAAGGTCTTGTGTAAACAGGGGTTGTGTTGTGCGAGTCGAATCGAATGTTTATAAATGTCAGTTACTGAAATTATTTCATTGGGTAAATGGAAAACGTCCGCGAATTTTGCACATATATGGTCAAGCGCTCGTTTTTCTTCCCCATTCAGTCCGTCCGAGGGAATTGATTTTAAAACTCCTTCCACTCGTTGAACGGATGAGATATTCATGTCGTAGGAAATTATTTCGAACAATTCAGCGTCAGCAATTTCTGGTTCAGAATTCCTAATTTCTACTGTTTCTTCTCGAGTGTTTAAAATTTTTATTGGAATTTCGTTTTTGTCGGCTGGTTTTGCAATAGATCCAGCAACAAAAACGCCACTGGCTATTTCTTGTGGAAGTATTCAAAATTTGCCTTTACTTTGAAATACTTAATAATTTCACAGCGTGGGGGAATTCTAGTACTTTTACTGAAGATAGACTCTATTGGAATTGCTATTTTATTATTATGTACTGTAAAAATAACTCAAAATTTTCATAATCTTTGATTGCTGAGTACTTTTAAAAAAAATCTGCACCTAAAATTTATCATATGCTATTGTCAAATGATTCTATTATAAAGATTTTACGTGTAAACAAATTTTTGTCAACTTGCAAAGGAACATTCAATGAACCTAGCGTATTCGTTGACCCTGAAATTCCGTCTATTTTTATTTTGTCTGAGTAGTCTATTGTATACCAGTGTCTGTTTACATGTTTATGAAAAATTGCGCTAATTGATGCACCTGAGTCGATGAGTAAATACATTTCCTGATTATTGTAATTGAATTTAACATGATTTAAACCGTGTATCCCAAGTATGGAGTTATTTTTCGCCCTATTGGCCTCGAAAAAATGTTCGCTCCTGTGAGCTGCTTTGACTTGATGCCTCACTTTCTACGTCATTTGCTAAAAACATAGTTTGTCTTATATTGTCTCCTCTTGTATTTTGAGTTTGTCGGGGACGATTATTTGATAGGTTCTGTGGTAGACGGCATCTATAGTTATTTTGTCTGTTATCACCATTGAATCGTCCTATGAAATTGTTGTTGTAATTTGTATTGTTATATCTGTTCGAATAGTTTTGATATCTGTTGAAGGTTTGTTTCATATACCTATTATTAAAATTTTGGGAAAGTTGGTGGTTTCGTTCATTCCTAATATGAAACATAGTCGGTTGTTGTTGGTTGTCTTGTGTAAATTCGTCTTTTGCTCCATTAATAGCTTCTGTCAGTGTACTGTAATTGTACTGTATACTGTATTGTTTATACTCTTTGCAAAAACGTCAATGGCTATTTTTTCAATCTGTTCCCTGAAAATCTCAATAGAATTTTTATTGTCGCCTGCCTGAGCTAAAGTAAGATCTGACATCAGTGTTTCTATTGATTTTCCGTATTCATCGATATTGAGGTTACCTTGTTTTACATTTCATAATTTAAATGAAAGAGTTGGGGCTGATTGCTTTGCTAAAAAGTTAGTTTTCAAATCTCGTATTAAATTTTCATCGTCGGTATAACTATTTTTCATTCTAATTTTATCTCTGTGAGATATACAAACTTTAATAACATAATTGATTAGAGATTGTTTGCCTACCGTGTCTAAAACTGAATCGTACAGTTCTATACTCTCTATCAACTGATACACGCCTTCCTTTGTGCCGTTTAATTTTGGCTATAAATTAGCTACTTTTTTAAAATCGAATTTTTCTCCACTCATGATTGTCTGTAATTATACCTGTTTCTATATTAGTATTAAAATCTACTTTCCTAATTGACTTTGACCTATCATCCAAAATATTCTTAATTTTATTGGATATTTTTTCTATCCTATGTAAATATAGTTCTACTTGAATGAGTCAATCTTTTGCTGGACTGCTATTACTACATTTATGTACTAATTTATTGATCAGTGAATTAACATTTTCAAACCTCTTGTGCCATCTCTGCGTAGCCGGTTGATCTCGTTTGTCGTAAGAGTCTTTGCGAAGGTTTTCTTCAAATTTCACCAGTTGTTCCTCCGCCTCTGCAAACTCCCTTGGAAAGTCTTTGCTGTTCATGATCCCTGGACACTATCGTAGTCTTCATTATTTTCTTCTCTTTAATATGAATAAACACACTTGCGAGATCTTCGAAGTTCGCTTAGTGCGATTTGTCGTTCCATCTATTTCTTCATACTTTCTCGCATTTTTCTCCAGATGAAATATATGATAACAATTACAATGAAGACTAAAATTGGGACTATCATTTCGTCGGTATGATTAAATGCGGTCGAACTTGAATGATTCGCATTATTTGATCCAGTGCCAGCAGTTTGTATCTGCAGTCTTTCTTCATTTGTAACTTTTGATCCACACATTTTCAAATAGTTCGTTTTCTTCAACACATTGATTGGACTGGCCGGATCGCCATGAAATGTTGGTCGCAACATGTATATTAATTAAAACTAGTCATTACCAAAAGAGTTCACTTTTATCTTCCAGCAGAGTAACGTTTACAGTCAAGAGTCAGTACATACTAATCATGCCCGAAAAATTGGAGTTTGATAGAAATTGGGTTATCAGCACTTTTAAGCTAATTGTTTATATATTTGGACAGCAAATAGTTCAATGTACTGAAATGTTGCAGAAATACATAATTAGGTCGGTGTAAAGCACCGATGAGTTCAATGACACTGCAACGTTTCTTTCTGTACGTAGAGTTGTTGAGTAGACATAATTGAAAATAACAATAATTTAGTAACATATTAGGAATATGAGATAAATGATCTTAATCTTTATCACAGTTTCACTTCGCATGGAATATTGAAAACTCTAGCCTCTTTAATTTAACGCACTATTTTTAAGATTATGTGCGATTACGTTCACGATTATCATCAAAAATTGATTATAATCAGAAAAACAAGATATTTTTTGATTTCCCTATCATCCCTTGCATGCCATTTATAATGCTATTTGCGCACTTTCTGCACAATGGAAATAATGAATTCAAAACTACATATCTAGAAATTGAAAAAGGGTCGGGCTGGGTCTATTTCTGCAAATAATCTGATTTTTTTTCTAGACTGTGGTATAGTCTGTTGGATTGCCAAGATTTTAATATAATGTGAGGGTTCTAATTTTTCCTCTGATAGTAGTTCCAGGGGGTTATTAAGGAACTATAATATGAATTTTTCAGATGGAAATTAATTGATCCTAATTTTAGTTTTTAAATGAAATATATTTCACGTTTTCGAAATCTAGAGCAACTTCTGAATATAGAGATAATCTTTTCATGTAATTTGTTTTGTTCTTTAGAGATGATGATTTTTCCAGGGTTTAAATGTGGCAAAATCACTGTTTTTCTGTTATCTGTTTTTTTTAAATGGCATCTCTATGGCGTACCTTGTATCACAAATAAATTTGAAGGAGACGAATCGAATAGTTTAAAAAAATTGATTATCTCTCGATTATTTCCAGAGTTAAAATTATTTAAAAAATATAACAATTAGTAGTGCAGCCGCTGGACTTACCAAGAACCAAATTATAGACATTTTGAAATAACCCCTAAACCCATTTGTTTCCTGACGACTTTCAACTACTGAAATAATCATTCGTTGAATTTACTCTGTTGAATTTAAGTATGCCATGTTCAAGAATATTAAAATGTATTACTACTTTTGAAAAACAACGAATACGTGTGTAACTTCTGGCAGGCGTGCCTACCTATAGCAACCATAATGGGTCCACAATAGGATAACTATTCAAAAAAGATGAATTACTTTCAAAAAGTGAATAATAGACAAATAGAAATTGCTAGTAGCAAACCAGCATTGCAGTTACATTCGTCCTGAGTAAATTATTATTTGAGTTTTTTGTTTTAGTCCAGTAGCCGCACCACTTTTTGGTATATTTGTTTAAAGTAGTAATAACTCTGAAAGTAATAGACAGATTTCAATATTTTGGCATCATTCGCTTATTCTCTTTCAGAACCATCTGTGATACAAGATGCGCCACAATGATATCATTAAAAATATGAGATAACACGAAAATAGTTATTTCACATCGAACCCTGGCCGGAGGCATAATATTGTAATAAAAATGATGATTACGTTTTCATGGACAACATGGTATCAAAATGGCGTCGATATGGGGTGTACTTGGGGTACTTACCCCCAAGAATAGTTATATACTAGTATTTTTATTATTTTTAAATAAAATTTGAACCTTTCCCCTTACCAAGAAAAAAATTAAAGTCTTAACCCCCCCAGGAAAAAAAATTTGCGACGCCCTTATAAAAACGTTTCACATGTGAAAAATCATCAACAATAGAGAAATGTGATGAAATGAAGGAAAAATTTATAAATGAAACAGCCTGCTATATTCAGAATTCTGTCTAGATTTCAAAATTTGAAAATGTACAAGATATTTCATTTAAAAAACTCAAACTGAGACGATTTTCGGTGAAACTGAAAGTATAGGAGAATTCATTTTTATTTCAAAAAATCACAATTCAGTTTCATCTTAGCCCCCTAAATGTTCGTGTTCTCAAAAATAGAGGTACGCCGTCTCTCAGACTAACTTGGTATGGGTGAGTTATTGTCCAAATTCAAACTCTGGTGAAAATTTGAAAGAGTCAGCGTTTTAAGTTTTCACAAAAATGGTTATAACGCGAAAACGGTTGACAGTTACTATGAAGTTATATAAATCATATCATAATAACACGTAGGTATCAAATATGACGTTAAACGGTCGGAATAGTCTAATCAAATTGTAGATGTACCAGGCAGGGGGGGCAATTCTGACGATAGCACTAAAATTCTATTAAATTCATTGTTTACAACGAATTTTCCGAAATATAGATGAAATTACACAAAAATTGACCCCCATTAAACGAAATTGCCCCCCTCCCTAAACGAAATCCTCGGTAGCGCATTGCCAAGTAAAAAGTACGCCGTGTTTTCCTTGCTTTGAATCACTCGGGGCTTTGCGAGTGACGATCGCGCATTTGGTGTTGACAAACCCCAGTTAAATTCAGAGCACGCCGTGTATTCCATGCTCTCAATCACTCGAGGCAAGCTCACTTAGCTTGCGAGTCGAATATGCGTGAATTACTTTTTTGCTCGAGATTGACACCAAACCTAACCTGAGCAAGCTAACTTAGCTTACAAGTTGAAACTGCGTTAATTTGTTTTTCCGCTCGCGATTGCTCTGTCGCTCTGTCGCTGGATTCTCAGGCGGAGTTCCAAAACTGCGCTGAATCGCACTGGCATTTGCTTGCGCTGTGTAGGGCGAAATCACAAGCAAAATCAAGTAAGACTAGGAGGATGGAAAACACGGTGTGTTCTGAGAGAACGAGGGTTTGGCATTACGCGTCCCGGTGGCGTTATGCAGAGCAAGCCGTGTTTTTCATGCTCTGAGTCGCGCTGAGTTTTGCTTCCGATTTGGTCCTACACAGAGCAGGTAAATGCCAGTACGATTTAGCGCAGCTTTGAAACTCTGACTAAAAATCGTGTAAAATTACCAATGTGATAATCGCAAGCAAAAATAAAAAACTTCATGCACTTTCAACTTGCCAGCTATGTTAGCTTGCTCAGGTTAGGTTTGGTTATCAATCGTAAGTGAAAAACTAATTTACGCATTTTCGACTCGCAAGCTAGGTTCGCTTGTCCCAAGTGATTCAGGGCATGAAATAAACGGCCTTCTCTGTATTTCACTGGGGTTTCTCAACACCAACTGCACGATTGTCACTCGCAAAGCCCCAAGTGTTTTAGACACATGTTTTCCTATTTGTGATGTGTTATTGTGACTGTTATATCAAATATACGTCGAACATAGGCTAAGACTGAACTTCGCATTGGTGCAATATTGTTTCATCACATAATTATTGATTTCATACGATGGTTGGCTAGGAAGTTTTTTTTTTCAAATCAACTTTTTGAAACTGTTGCTTTCTTATAGCTATTGCAATATTGGAGGGACATCGATCCAGTGATTGAAAATACTGTAAACACTTCTGAAATTCATTAGAGAAATTCAAATAAAAAGTAATTTTTTTCAAACTTTAATTTTATTGAATTTTGATTTAGGAAACATTGAAAATATTTGAAATGTTTTGGTAATTATATATTGAAAGAGCAGAGAACAGAGTTGTTTTTTTCCAAATATATTTTAATTTTTTACTTTCGAAGAACTTTTTAGATAATGTAACTCAGAATCGATATAAAACCTAATTAAAATATGAAATTGACTTTTTCTTCATTTGTATCCCACAAATCAACAAAGATTGTGCATTGGGAATTTCATCTCTCGACATCGACGTCATTACATCAGAACAGTTTTAATAAAAGTAATTTTTTTTCTTCGTGTTATATAAGTTCATATCAAAGTTTCTCCGCTGGAAATGTTGTCTCTACAAACCGACGCCATCATTTAGAAATATATTTTTTCGAATCAGAGTTCGGAAGTATCCTTTTTGGGTACTTTTTTTTATGACAACTTGAAATCACGCATATTGTTCACAACTTTCCACATAAAAATTATATTTTTCTATACCATCGACCTTATATTACATTGTTTTTATCAGTGTAAAGATTTTCTTTAATTGAAGTTTATATCGAAGCTTCAACCATGCATATATCATCCCTCCAAACCAACGGTATGTAACGAAACCATTGTCCCTTTTTGTATCGTTTGTTATTCACAGATATTATTTATTGATATACTACCTTTTTTTATCGGTTGTTTTGTTTGCCGTTTGCGTCGTCCCCGCCCGCATTATTTTATTTGTGGTTAGGTAGGTAGGTATATGAAACACGGCGTCACTTTTGTCATTAATTAGCGTTAGGCAATTTTCCTTGGAAGGATTATTAAAAACGCCATCTACTCTTTTTTGTAATATCGTTTATTTTATGCGAAGTATAAATCAGATTTCCAGTGAGAAACAAGTGTTTGCCATTGACACATTCCAAGTATAATTATTTAAGACTGTAGCGCTCGAAATTATCGGTTACAGAAGTTAAATACAAAAATAAAAAAAAAATAAAAAAAAAAGATCAAATTTCTCTATCAGTACTCCAATAAATATTTATTCTGGACAATGCCCCTAGCACAGCGAAGACGGGGTGGGTCATTAAAAAGGTGTTCAAGGGCGCCACATGATTCGAGCTGTCCAGAATAAAAGATGGTTTTCAAGTCCTACACCAAACCATGAAATGTAAAGCCTGTGGAATGAAAGTAAAACGGATAACACTGTAGAGAATTTTCACTGTATATTAACGATGAAAATACCGAATAAACAAAAAAAACAACAACTGACCCTAAAGGTGCATGTAGATCGGTATAACTAATAACACGACTCGTAATTTCGTTAAACTAACCTAGTAATAATAGACAATCGGATTACCAATATTATAAATATATCATACATAAGAATGTAGGTAGATTAGCGGGTATTAAAACAAAAAAAATCATTATTATATATCTAGATAAAAGCGGAAATTCTCAAATAAAGGCGGCTTGGAACCCCACTATAACCCAGAGATTTAAGCTTAAACTCAGGCGCAGGTCGACAATAGTTGGTAACACCACGATGTAATTTCCACTTTAAAAAAATAAGTGCAATACGACAAATTGTGATATGTAAATATATGTAAATATTATTAACTATGCCGCAATATACAGTATATTTGACCTTTTCATTCAGGTACTTGCGTGTCGGGATGATTTGTTGCTCCCTCTCCAGGTAGATATGGATCCAAGTAATATCCCCCAATATCAATTGGACTGATCTTGATCAATTTCCGACCGTAAAAAAAACCCTTTAAAAGAAAAGAGAATATCAGGTACTGTAATTTCACAATAATTCAGGAGACGAGTTAAGTTACAAAGTCTTATGTGAAATGTACCCCTAGTAACCCAGGTAAGTAGTAATCGCTAGTTATCCAAAATAAGAAAAGAACGTGACGTCATTATCCCCAGATCCAATAATAACACGTGACCACTGTGTATAAAATCGGGTTGTTATCAGATATTTACTTGATCACCCTGTATAAACTCTGGTTGTTATCAGATGTTCAATTGATCACCCTGTATAAATTCGGGTGGTTATCAAATGTTCAATTGATCACTCTGTATAAACTCGAGTTGTTATTAAATTTTCAATTGATCACCCTGTATACTCTCAGGTTGTTATCAAATGTTCAACACATGTATAAACTCTAACTGTTATCAAATGTTCAGTTGACCACCCTGTATAAATTTGAATAAGAATGTGTTCTCAAAATAAATAATGGAATCTATACGTTATAAGTTCAAATAAAAATAATCTAATAAAAGTAATCCCCATGATAATAATTACATTATTGTAGGTGACTCTGAATCACCCTGTATAGCTCGTACAAATATCAAAAATAAAGAAATAAATTTAGTTTTAGTCCCAGCGTCATCGTGGGAGACATACTGTATCAAGGTTGAGAAATTCCACATTCAAAACTTCAATGTATAAATCGAAAAAAGATGAGAACCGAAATGAAACAGGAGATCATCAAATAAAACCTTAAAAAAATATTTGTGCACTTGCCACACACACCCTGTAAAAAAAGTGAAACTAATGAATTACAATTCAATGCCCTTCGAGGTATGTCAGAGACGACCCTTATGAGAAGTCCTGAGGATATATACATTCAGAGAAAATTCTGACCTACCTGGTAAACAGTAAACACAGTAATATACATTTATAAGTGTGTTATTTCGTATCTAAGACCAAATAATTTCGAAATGAATACTCATAACACAAATAATATATCACCGGCTGCAAGAAATTAGTGCATTTTATTTCCCAAGGAAAAAGGGATTCAACGTGAAAATTTCATGAAATTTAATAGCTATGAATTTCACCTCTAATGATTTTTTTTTGAAAACGACTCAAAGTCAAAAGTACCTTATGAATCCCCACGACTGAACTTGATATAATCAAACTAAGGAAGCAATATTAACATGCACCACAAAGAAAAGAAAATTATTCTTACCTTCATAGAAGGGTTTTTTTTTTAATTCTTTTCTCCACAGATGAAAATAACTCAGAGAATATCGTCTCGGTATATCGGTTTTGTATCCAAGGTCGAAGACTGATGAATGATGGATTTTACGAATTTACGAATTTCACTAGTAAAGGAAACTTCAAGTGATTTTTTTCGCTAAATCTTTGTAGCTCTTGATGTGAACTGAATAACAAAGAAAAAAATGAATGCCGGTTTTGTGCAAAAACACCTTGGTGTGACTTACCAGTATTAAAGGTCATTCAAATCCCTAAAAGGTTTGTGATCTGCCTCCACAACGATTAATCAATAAAAAGATCAAAGAGGAACCCTCATCACGATGAGTTTACCAGAAGTCGAATCCCCATACGTGGGCAACAATAAAAATTATCGTCACACTCCTGGAAACGTTAGACCTACGTTCCTGCTAGTATCAAGACACACACAAAAATGACCAGCGATTTCATTTATTCCACAAACTTAAAAAAAACTCAGTGAAGTCAGCACTACCCAACTATGATTCCTGCTGTACCACTTTCAGCAAGTACGCCCTCCAATACCTAGGTGTAGCGCATAAGTAATAGCAGGAAACCTAAAATGCTCCTGACCTCGATAAGTAGGGGGTTTATGCCAATCCTGGACCTCCCCCCACCACTGACCTTGAGAGTGACCTTGGGGAATGACCTTCAGAGGATGATCTGGTTAGTGGTTGGTGACCTTGAGGGTAGTCGACATTGGGGGTTGATGACCTTGAAAGTTGGTGACCATGGATTTTGAAGGGTGAATTTGAGTATGGGCCACCTTGAAAGTGTGTAACCTTGATATCAATTGAGCTTGAGAGTGGATGACTGTTCAATTGGTTGACCTTCACTGTAGACCGATATCTTTGAAGACTATTGAGTAAGAGGGTGTATTGAAATGAATTTAGCATTGACATATTCGGTTGAAGTGACCATGAATATTTTTCTATCTTCATTCATTTCAACCTCAAATATACCCCTTCCCTTCAACGATTGCTATAAAAGCTAGAGAGTAGATACTTACGAATTCAGTTTGCACCGCCCATAGTACCAGAGTGAGCCTTCATAATCAGTTTTTCCGAGTTGGCATCGAACTATAGTGCACCAAAAGGAACACATCGCAATTCAGGTGAAAATATTTTATAGTTTTCTACCATAATTTCTACATATTCGAAAATGGATAACCTAAAATTTGATTTTGAAAAAATAAATTCTGCTATTCAACACATAGAAACTCTAGAACAAAGACCTATAACATCACTAACGATCGGTAAAGCTTATAAAGTTGAAAAAATGGCAATGTATTCTACAAGATATGGTAAATCTATTCAGGTAATTCTGTTGGAAGATAATGTCAAATTCAAATCATGGCTTCCGAAACGAGTCACCGAGCAATTAACAGATGAGATTATTCAAATGATAAATTCATCAAAGTCCAAAGTGGTAATAACATATATAGGGCAGAGTTCTCAGGAATTTTCTGGTGCGAAAACCCGATCGTTAGTAAAGTTCGATGTGATAGAGTAAAAGTATAATTATAATATGTAAATTCATGGTAGAATATAAAATATTGTTAATCCACCTACTCAAAACGTAAGGTGAGTATGGTATGGTATTGTGATAATGATTTGAAACTGATAGTCACTATTTATTTTTCAGAACTTCCATACAAAGATGTGGATGCAATATTCCAGCGAGTTGTGGACAGAGGCTGTAGATATAGATTCTGCAATTGAAAGATTGCGTTGTGAATTGAATGATTTGAGTTGGGATGCACTACATTCGGCAAATTATGATATGAACATTTGTTTTGATGTTGAGGAGGTCCGACGAGTTTTGGAGCTCAGCAATAAATATGACTTTGGTGTAAAGTTGTGTAACAAATATTCCTATGGACTCATTAGTTTGGATGAGTATTGCAAGCAGATGATTGAAGCGGAAATGAGAAGATTTTTATCAGACCTGATTGCATATTTACCAGGAGATATAACAGAAAAATATCAACTGAGAAAAGACGAGTATAGCTCAGATGGAGAAGAAGGGAATGTGTGTGAAAGTGGTGAAGTTTTGCAGTCTACATAGAAAATTATTTTTAGTATGCATATATTAATATTCATTTTATAAATAAAAACAACATTGAAAGTATTTTTTTTTATTTACTACTATATTATGATACATTCAAAATATGAAAAATAAGATACATATCAATAAAATATTATGATAATCCAATCTGAATTGAACCATTGAGTGCACTATAGCTCAAATAGGCATCGTGTAGTATAAGTGCATATACTTTCGTGTTGGCGGGAAATTTTGTCTTTCGGGTTTCGAACTCAATTTTGATGTCGACGGTGGATGACTTCATGGCATCAGGTTGATGGGAGCAATCGATGACGAAAAGAGGATTATTCCGGAAGCTTCCAATATCCATCATTGGTTCACTCATAGGCTTGTTGTAGTAACTGCGTTGGAAATTTTCGTAAGCATAGTAGGCTGAAGAGTCCAATTTTTTATCGAAATCCAGATTCCAACGTTCGTATGGAAATACTTCAGAATTCAAATATAAACGGATATTATTTATATTTGCATTAATAAACTTCGTCGCATCTTTTGAAATATTTTCGGAATGATCTGTGTCTTGGAACCCGATAATGATGAATCGAGGCCTTTCGAGGCTATTGGTAGTTTTCACAGCCCATATGTCTGAAGCTGTATCACGAAGTGATGGTAACTCATAAAGATCCCACATACGGTAGGCCATTTTGACTTTGGCACTACTATTTTTATTAATTCGGTTTAAGAGCTTCAATTTCTGGCGATCTTCTGTTACAATATGTCTGATTCTCCATTCTATTTTTGTGATTTCTAGTTCAGCATCGACCTCGCCTATGAATGAATTTTTGAAGGATCGAGCTATAATCAGAATGAGTTCCTGCTTAACATTCAAAATACCCTTGGTGTAATCTTCAGCGAATCCCATAATGTATTTTAGGGGCAGTTTGCCGCTGAAAAAATTACTTGCAGGATCCAGTATATCTTGTTTATTCTGATTGAGACCCCAACCTATTGGTAGTAAACTATTCTCATGTGTTTTTCCGAATGATACCATAGTTTTCAATGTGGTTGTTATGCCTGGCTTTCGTACAACTGCAACTTGTTCACCACCCATTTCGTAGCGGATTTCATCAAACAAGAAAGCCAGAGCATTATTGGAAAGATAACATCGTTTGTTGGGCTCTGAAGGTGTGAATTTTCCCTCGATATAAATGTAGCTATCTGCTATATCGAGAATTAGATCTTGAAAATTGATGGGAATTCTGATTTCGTCCGAATTCTTATAATATGGTGATCCATACGGCTTATATGTATGCTCATGCAAACTAATCAGGGAATGATCGAAAATTGGCTCTTCAAAAACTTCTAACATATCGCTTGTAGTGAAAGCGGCCATATTTTATTTCTTCTTGGTATTCCTGATCTTCAAGCCAATTGATTTCAGAAAGTTTAGATTACTAGAGCTGATGGTATATCTTGATTGTTTAACGGGCTCACGTGAAATGAATCGGCTTATGATTTTTCTCTTCTTTATATCAGCATGATCCTCAACCCCATTGTACATACACCGTTTCGGTTTCAATCGCCGGACATTATAACAAAACCCCATTGTATTTTCTTGGCAGAGGTCAATATTACAATTTTTTCAACTCCAATTTTATAATTATTCTTTCACCATTGAACTCGATCAGATGCCCACGATCGTCCAAAATGCGCAGAGTAATGTTGTCGAGATACTGACGGCCTTCGGGCTTGATTGGCATATAAATTATATTTCGTGGTTCCTTTGTGAGTTTGTATCCTGGCTCGACATCAATATCGAATTCGAAAATGCTGTGACATTCCTCACCATTCAAATACGCTCCAGAAGTGACGTTACAATCCACACGGATTATTCTCACATTATTGATATTCACAGGTAATGTTGATTCATGTGTTTCACCGATACCAAAGACCTTAGGCTCGAATCCTAAAAGACCAGCGATAGAGTTTTCATGTAAGAGGTTGATGTAATATTTCGATCGCATTTCACATTTCAGAGTATTGTTGTTTGGATGTAGGAGAAACACATCATCCATATTCTTTTCGGTGACATTTTCAGCCAGTTTCTCTTTAGATCTAATGGATCGCTGTATAACTTTATTGATTTCATCAATTTCATAAGCGCCAGGTGGAATTTTAATGGTTATGGTTGGAGAATTGATTCGTTTTGAATAGCTGATCACATTATTCTTCACAGTAACATTGAAAATTGAATTGTAGGAATAGAAACCATGTAAACCCAAACCATAACTGCTACTCGTATCCAATTCGACTGGTGGGTAAAAGTTAGCGCTCAACTCGCTTGAGTCTCCTGATAGCGAGAACGTTCGTGACATGACTGTTCAATTGTTAGTATTCCAGGACATTTTATTGCTGGAAACAGAAGTGATACAGCATCCGTCTCTTTTTTGGTGGTGATGTTAAATGGGTGCCAACATCATTTTTTGCTACTACATTTACATCCTTCACATTACAGTAGCAACAAAATATTTTTCGGGGTATTGGTCCATCATTCACATCAGATGAACTGCAAGTATCAACATCATTATAATGCTCCTGGCAGTACTGATACTTCAAGACATCAATATCATTTTGAAGGTGTGGTGGTAGTTTATCCCACACTGCCGCAATTTCCCCAGCAGCACATCCAATCAACACTTCTTTGGGCATATCAGAAAGTTGTTGTTTACTCATTTTATTCAAACTACGTAGTCTAGAATATGCATTTAATGAATGCGCCATCCTCTTTATGCTTTCTCTATCCTGGATAGGGGTTTTGTCCATAGTGGCTTACCGCATAGAAACTGCAGACACAAATGACCACACCACACTGTATTGAACCGCTGGTGTCGCTCATAGTTATAGCAAATTTCACTAGCTGGTTTTGGTCCACTGTGAAAATAACGAATTAGTTCTTTGGGGGGAGGTAAATCACCAAAGCTGTCATAGTATTGCACTGATCCTCCATTTTTTTTATATGCCACCCAGTGTGTTCCTGGGCCGTATCGGCTATCTAAATTAACTACTGCGGATTCACATCGATGCGGTCCTGAAAGTGGAAGATCGTCACGCATAAATACACCGCGAAAATTTGTAATTTTCATTTTCTTAGCGATTAATTTGATGTCAATGTCAGAAAGAGCTCTCCGGGGTGGCATACTCATAGGTTTTTTGAATTCTGATGCTTTAAATATAATCCTAGACCTTTGCGGTACGGTTTCAAATACATTCCTTTGCCACTTTTACCGAGAGCAATAGCTTCCATGTACTTATTGTGGCGGTTTGACTCATTCAACTGGTCTCTACTAGCTCTTGCTGCTTGTACTGCTTTAGTTATACCTGCTGCTGCTCCAGTAAGAGTGCCAAGTGCTGATAACCCAGCAAATATTGGTATGAGTGGTAGAAGTCCACCAACTTTGGGAATTGGTATCACCCGAGGTGTACGAATTTTATTTTTTCCTCCTGCCTCTTTTGTGTATTTACGGGCTGCTTTCAGCGCGATTTGGGTGGCTTTTCTCAAATTATTTGCAACAATTTTACCTCCTCCTGCTTCACGTAAAACATTTCGCACCTTTCTTACAATGCCAGAACCGAAGGCTACTACCTTTCTAATATTTTTTGCTTTTTTCTTCTTAATTTTTCTCATAGCTCGAATATTTCCCTGTTTACACGGTTTAGTTGACTCGCATCCCATACCAAATCGACGCTTTCCCTTCAATATATTTGTAACCAACCAAGCAGAACCTTTCTCTCCAAGAGAAGCGTTTTTGTCTTTGAATCTGCTCCAAGCAGCTTCTTCAAGCTTCTGGTCTGCCTTGTGCCTACTGTTGAGATCCGAATTCAGTGAATAAGCAATATCGTGCTCCTTGCATGCGAAATCTAGTTTATTTATGCCGGGATCTCCTCTTGCCAACCTCTTATGTAATCTTGTTCCAGGACCACAGTACTGATAACCACCAGGTAGATGCAACTCAATGGGTAGTTTATTGATTAGAGAATTAACCAAACCTCTACCGCCCACTTGTTTACGTTTACAACCGTTCTGATTGAGTTTTGTCATTTAAATAAAAGATCCAGCGAAGCACTGCACTTATATAGTCTCTAGCTGTCGTACAATGCGCATTGTGAAACAGAAACAAGAGTTTAAAATCGATAATTTTGACGAAAAAGTAAATGATGGACTGGGGAGGCACAGTGAACGACGCCATGGATCTCTCCTCCCATTATCAATTAGGGGTCTCATTATTGGACCTTCGAATTGTGGGAAGACAAATGTGATGATTTCTTTACTACCTCACCCACTGGGATTGCGATTCGCGAATGTGTATGTTTATTCAAAATCTCTATATCAACCCAAATATGAGTATTTACGAGGAGTGTTGAAGCCGATTGAAGGATTGGGATTTTATACTTTTGGAAATGTCACGTCTGGAATAGTAGAACCATCAGAGGCTAAACCTGATTCGGTATTCATCTTTGATGATGTTATGTGTGAAAAGCAAGATGTTATTAGAGCATATTTTAGTATGGGGCGCCATAAAAATGTTGACTGTTTTTATCTAGCCCAAACATATTCCCGTGTTCCGAAGCAATTGATCAGAGATAATTCAAATTTCATTGTAACATTCAAACAGGATGACATGAATCTCAACCACATTTTTTCTGATCATGTATCGCCAGATATGACGTTTAAGCAGTTTCAAGATATGTGTGCAAAATGTTGGAATGACAAATATGGATTTCTAGTTATCGACAAAGATAGAGAACTACAAGAAGGTCGTTACCGTAAAGGGTTTGACAATTTCATATATCTCTGATGTTTTTTAGATATTTGGCTCAATCTGAAGTTGAACAGGTCAGTGATACGTTAGCATTCAAAACGTCAATACTATGGACGAACAAAAAAGCGATGAAATAGATTTGAAACGGAAATTAATTGAGGCAACAGAGGCAGTTCGAAAAAAATTTAATTACATTAAAAATAACCGCATAAGCGACCAAGTGGCGATTTCAAAAATATATGAACCAATAATCGAACCACTGAAAACTATATCATCTAATACGTCCAAAATAAATCCTTTACCGGTGGTGAGCCACTCAAAAAAATTTACCAAATCCATAGAGAGTAGTACCCCGCTCCCAAAATTGAATTTTATGGAAAGTGATGACAAAGACGTGAAATTTAATGCTGAAGAAACATCGATAATGCATACACCATCATCCTCAATGGTAACCACAGACCCCGAATCACCAAAGGTAGCGGACAGTAATGGGGAAGTCTCCAGCCATATTCAAAAGTTGTTATCTGGAAATTCTTCATATGATACAATATTCGGTGTCCGGTTAGACCCCATTACGAATAAGCTAAAAATGGGCGATTCCAATGTAGACTTTATTGAAGGAAGAATTGTATTCAGTAAAGATGGTAGGACCATTGGTACTTACCAAGGCACATCCAACTTATACAAGTTGATATTCATGAAAGTACCTCCGGGAAATATGTCTGCTACTGAACTGAATATATATGGTGACATACTCAGATTAACAAAAGCAGCGTATAAAAATCACGACCAAGCACAGGGTTTATTGCCTAATAAATGGAAGAAATATCAAAAAATAATTAAGCCATTATTATCTGTAGACAACACATTGGAAAACCTTTCTATAGGAGGTGCTGGAATAATGAAAATACCATCCCGAAAACTATTTGGTGGAAACAAACCCATAAGTTACATTTATTGGAATAGCTTGGATGAATTAATCGACAGGCTTCGACTCCTTTGGAGTTCAAAAATGGCTGGACATACAGGGCATGATAATGAAATATTATCAATAATAGAAGAATTGCGCGAAGAGGGTATAATCTACTGAATGTGTATGTATATTATTTCCTGAGTGTGTGAATTATGTTCATTCTTCTGAAGATATTCCAACGATGAATAACACAATCGACAAATTTGGTCGTAGACAAGGTGGTGTGAAGGTGATTGTTGGAAGATCAGGAGTTGGATTCATCCTCACAGCAGACGGAAATTATAATATTCAGAATAAACGTCTGTGGAATATTGGTGAACCCTCCGACACGAAAGATGCTACCACTAAGGGCTATGTTGATGACCGCATAAAAGAGACTAAGGAGTTGACCCTGTCCGCTGTGCAAGAATCAGTATCATCAGTAATTCGTGAAGCGAGAGCATATTTTGATTCCAAAATTACTGAACTCAGATTTGTCATCGGCAAGAAGTCGGATAGCTCAATCGAGCAAATTTCCAAACTGGAGCAATTAATCCATACTTTAGAAAAGCGAATCGTTAAAGTAGAGCAGTCAACAACCAAGGCTCCACCTAAACACTGGAGGACTGGGCAATTAGCTTTACCGCCTTCCTGGGAACCGACTTCTGTAATAGAGAGTTGAAATGAGTACCGCTAAAAGGCAAGTTGTTGAGGAACTGCATAAGCCAGCTCGACGAAATTTTCCACGAAGGAAGACCATAATTAAAGGGTTTTCAGATTTATGGCAGATGGATCTGATGGAGATGCAGCCGTATGCAAAAGAAAATAAAGGTTATAGATATATCCTCATCGTAATGAACTGTTATTCAAAGTTTGTATGGTCAAGACCGCTGAAAAATAAAACGGGAAAATCCGTTACCGCAGCAATGGAGAGTGTGTTGAAAGACGCAAAGTACACACCGAAGAACTTGCAATCCGACCAAGGCACTGAATTTTATAATACAAAATTTTCCTCGTTGATGGCGAAACATCTGATCAATCATTATTCGACATTCAGTACTAAAAAAGCGGCAATTGCGGAACGAGTTATTAGGACATTGAAAAGTTGGTTGTATAAAGAGTTTTCAGTTCAAGGGCATGACAAGTGGTTGAAAATTCTTCCGCACATAACGGATCAGTACAACAATAAAATTCATAGCAGCATTGGAATGAAGCCCGTTGAAGTGACATCATCCACGAAACTGAATTTGTATAAACACGCCAAAATACATGCGAAATATAAAAGAAGTAAATTCAAAATAGGAGACGTAGTTCGAATAAGCAAGTACAAGAGCATATTCGATAAAGGTTATACAGCAAATTTCACAACTGAACTTTTTAAAATTGTTAAGGTAAATAGTACAATGCCTGTAACCTATGAGCTTGAAGACATGGATAAGAAACCAATAAAGGGCTGTTTTTATGAAATGGAGTTGAGTAAAACGAAGCAGCCCGACATTTACTTGGTGGAAAAAATTTTGAGGAGGAATCATGGGAAAGTAATGGTGAAATGGCTTGGGTTTCCCAACGACAAAAACTCATGGATTGATGAAAGTTCGATCGTATAATTGAATATCTGTATTTTTTCATCAAGTAGCCATAAACTGATATTAATTCGATATGTGAATTTTATGAGTTATATATATATAGTGAAATCGTTGATATAATGTTTCTCTCATTACTATAAATGAATAAAAAATTAACAATACTTGGTGCAATTTTTTATTTTTCGTTAGTCATACAAAGTGTTTATTGATGTTCAATCACTTCATAAATGTATCTCCTTATTGGAACCACATGGGTTTTCCTCAACTCTTCCCGCTCGGCTCTCTGATCTTCGTTCAAACACCAGCATTTGAGCAGATGGTCTATTCTGTCTTTGAAAAAAAACCCGACACATTCACATAATGTCAACCCCATTCGACACTGTTCGCATAGGTTTTTCCAACAGTCTGTTTGGTAGCTGTCACAATTCGTACATCGCTGGAAATCCAAGGTCGCCTCTGCTCTGCAATCCCTACAGTCTTCTCTAATAATACCAAAGTTTGTGGTGTCCATTCTTTCACCACACTTTCGGCATTCCGTCCATAAACCGAACCGTTTTGTTCCTTTTTTTGGAGTCTTCGGAGGGTTTATTCTTTCACACTCTTGACACAATCCAGTGCAGGTATTGATAAAACTCGGTGGCCATGCAATGTCACAGTTATGACATGACAAATTTTTATCAATCACTAATGGATACACTGCAATTTTTGGCTTAGAATCCCACTCTCTTGATGTCGACATATCTAGAAATGATGAAACTTGTGTGCTATAAAGAATCGCATAGAATGATCCACCTCATTCAGCGACCCTCATTATATACAATCCGATATACCCTCCACCTAGGTATCCTCCGAAGGCCTTGAAGTCCAGTGACCTTCATGTTGAGTGACTTTCAAATGACATTCGAGCACTGAATGACCTTCGAATATGGAGTGACCTTCGAATATGTAGTGACCTTCGAATATGGAGTGACCTTCGAATATGGAGTGACCTTCGAATATGTAGTGACCTTCGAATATGTAGTGACCTTCGAACACCAAACGACCTTCGCATCTCAAACGACCTTCGAGCAACGGGTGACCTTCGAATTTGAAATGACCTTCATCCCCTCACAGTATTGGAAAAACCATATAAGGAGAGGACGAATACCACCTCTGCATCAGTTTCATTGAAATATCAGAGTAGTTCGTATTGAAATGGCAGCTCAACAAAATGATAGAATGAGTGTGTTACGAGACCTAGTGGCTATCGATATAAATCATGTCGAAGAAGATGCAGAAGTGGACGATGACATAGCTGAAGAAGTTGCAGCAGTGGACGATATAGCTGAAGAAGTTGCAGCAGTGGAAGTTGTTGAAGAAGCAGATGTTGCGGCAGAAGGAGCTATTGCAGTTGCCGCTAACGATGATGATGGTTCTAGCGAGGATGAAGGGATGTACGAAGATGGCCCTGATGTAGATGGTGAATATAGGTGCGTGTTCAAAAATATAAACAGTGTGAGGGATGTCGGTAGAAATATGTATTGTTCGATAATTTCATGCTGGATGGTAGTAACAACCACCGAGGATCGTAAGGTTCTATGCCACAAGTGCTTCATGCTGTACAGTGAATTAGTCGATAGTGGACATTATAACAATGTAGATCTGCATTATAAAACGGACTTCAATAATATTCCCGATTACGACTGTGTGGCTTGTGGAATGACTGTTTGTCAAGTGCGCCTAATTGACACTTGCCTGTTTTGCAATACAAGTTTTAAAAAAATATAATTTTACAGAGCGACTGCAAATTTCCGAATACTGGAATATGGCCCTGCAGACAGTTCCAGTGATGTGCATCGGTGTGGAAGTGTTGCTCGTGTTTCTGTTCAGGAATACGAACCGCCGGATGACATAAGCGATTGTTCAACAATTGAATTGGACTGGGAAAATTTACCAGATCAAAGCCATTGGTGGTGTCCGGCGCAATTGTCTGAAGAAGATGGCGGGGAAGAGGTTATCCGAATGGAAGAGGCATGCGATTGGACTTTTAGACTTTGAGTCGGGGTGTTTATATTAGATTTGTATAACGTATAGCATAATAATAGGGAAAAAAAGACTGAAATATATATTTTAAATGAAAATATGTTTCATTCATTTGATGATCGATAGCTCTATAGTGAATAATAGCTCAAAAAAATTATTCAAGTGGTATAAATACTACTAGCGTGTACATTTCAAAGAAACTGTGTTTGGAAATGTCTGATGTCACTAACTAAACATGTGAGATTTTTTTAAATACTCTGAAATTTCTTATATCTATTGCAACATATTTTCAGACACACATATAAAACATATTCGCTTTCCTGGGTGTATTTCAGCTTCAAAATATACTTTCAAATAGTGAGATATATATTTTCTAATAAAAAAGTGTATGTAATATATTAAAATGAAAGTGGCATGCCCATCTGTGCATCAAAATGTTTAATGAAAAACTAGTGCGCATCCATTATTTCTAGCTATAGTTGGTATTTAACCAAAACTCGTTGTGATGTATATGAATTGTATCAAAATATAACCAAAACCTTCAACTGCGCATACATTTTTACCCCACATTTTGAAATAGCTCCATTTTGGTTTAATGCGCAAACGGGAGCTTACAGAAATGCGTAGTAATGAAAATTCATTTTTCGAACACTCCCCTGTTGTTAAAAATGCTCTCATATACACTTCATATCTTTCTTGAGTATTTTAGTTGGTTGGAGAGGGAATATTTCTTTGAAAATTGTGATATTTTTATCAGCAGCCATGTAATATAATACATAACGGAAGTAGTGAATCCAACTGCGCACCTATATATTCAATAAAAAACCTATGCGCATCCAGTTTTCTAGTCTGGAGAACATTTTCAGTGCATATATGACAGAGAATCATAGACATGTATGGTAGCATGGTTAATGCCACCCACTGCGCATAACTTTTCTCTGTCACTTTCCTAAAAGTTCCGTTTTGGTCGCATACCTAAACCAGTTACCTGACTTGTGCGCAGTTGATTTCCCCTCCCCCCCACACCCCCCCCTAATTAGCCCCTACCCCACCCCTGCCCTAGTGTGAGGCCATCCGAGTTCACCCACGTATCCAGTTTTTTTTTTCTCGAATTGCTCGGAACGAGGGTCTTTCCCCCCAACAACTAACCTTTATTTACACTCTAATACAAATACGAACACACTCAACTAACATGTACTTAAAATTTAATCTATCCTATGAAAAATATACATTCAAATATTATTAAATAATTTCGTATCAAATATCTTAATTATAATATATATATATATATATATATATATATATATATATATATATATATATATATAATACAATAATCGAGGGAATTGGGATCGGAAAAAAGGATCATATTCACACGCAAACACACCTATACACACACGCACATATTCATTTCTCCATAAAAACTTTAACCTTCTCCTGCAGCAATTTAAGTCGTCTGCTCTCTCGATTGAGCGAGAGCTGCGACTTAATTGCTTTGGCCTTCAGCGTTGGCAAACTTTGCCTAAGCTGATTACTGTCACCCATAATTCGTTGCTGGCGTCCGTCGAGCTCTTCCAATTGTCGTTTCAACTCCTCCTTTCGATTTTTTATTTCTTCGAGCTCCGTATCGTACGCTAGCAACGATTTCTGAACGTCAGAGACCTTTGCAGCAGCTTCTCGATGTTCTAGATATGCTCGGGCTTTTTTGTTAACAAAATCCGAAAAAACATCTACAATTTTCTTATGTTGTTCTTCCGCATTTTGTGACCAAACACTGCCATCACTTCTACCACTTCCCAAAATTGGTGATACCGATGAACTTCTACCAGAAAACACTTCAGAATGATCTACCGATCGATTCGGAGAAGTGAAACCAACGGATTGCTTTGCTGAGACGGGACTTGCAGGTGACCCACTGGACACCGAAAATTCGTTGGAACCGGCTCCGTCATTTTTTGAGGCAGATTCCTGTTTTTTGGGAGAGTTAGCCGGGGCCGATAATTGCACTACCTCTCTTCCCAAAATTACCGGTGACGGTGAACTATCTTCGGAAGATAGAACTACCGTTGGAATCGGACTACCGACGGATTGTTTCGATGCCAGAGGTCTTGTGAGTAGTCCTCTCAGCAACGGAAATTCGTTGGACTCAACTTCGTCACTTTTTGTGGTAGACATCCTTTGTTTTTTGGGGGAGTTTACCGGTGTCAATTCTTTCCTTTTGGAAGACTTATTCAACGATGAAGGACCCGCTTCATCGTTGCTTATGTCTTCACATAAGGGGGCATATGGTAACAGAGGTGGAGTGAAGCCCTTGATGTCCACGAAATATTTTTCCATTTCTACGAATTCTTGCATATCTGCCACCGATAAGCTGGAATAATGGAAACTCGGTATGTCTGTGCTGTGAATTTGTTCAAAATCCAAATATTTCGATTGGTCGGTTGCTGTTTGTTCGGGTTTCTGTATCCTAACATCACTTAATATATTTATTTTTTGAGTCGAACAACCAGCAACCGAATCTTTATTTTTATCATCAACCGCGTCTCTAGTCTTTTCGTTAACCGCGTCTTTATTTTTTTCAATATTAATTGTACTAAGATATGCTAACGTTGCCAGCATACTAACAACCGACTTTCCACTATCCTGAGAATTGGGACTTTTATTACCTTTCATTTCGGTTATCCAATCACACCACTCTTTCACAATATCAATAAAAGCACGACTCACAACTTTACCAGTGGGAAGAACAGGGTACAATGATGCATCATGCCACCCTCTAGTTTGAGTAACCTCGCACATCCCCTACTCCGAAATTGTACAGAGCCTGCGCACAGGTAGAGATATTGAAAAGAGACCACTACAAGGCCAAATTCTTTTGGGTCACCTTCATACACCCTGATCGTTCAAAGCAAAGGAATGCGGTACAGGTACCCACGCCTCGCGCTACCTGCTGCTAGACAAAATAAGGAATGCGGCATAAACTCGCATTCTTCAAGACTAGACCACTCAAACACAGTATGGTCGATAAGGACCTAAGGAATGTACATCGGTACAGTTTTTTCAAAACGTTGACTACAACGAGACGAAAGAATGTTATTTATTATGTCTATTCAGTCTATACATACACGTTAAAATTGAAAATATCTATTCATTCAATATGTGGATGCTATACAATAAATTTTGAAAATTTTTATGCTACACTATGAAATTAACATATATGAGTAGAAACAATTCGGAAATGTAATTTCAATATCGAATATTCATGCTTCGAAAATTGTGTTTTTTTTTTTCTTTCGATATGAGATATTTCTGGATTATTCTCCAACATATAAGTGGAACCGTTTTTCAGTACCTTCTATGTCAAAATATAGGTTGGCATACAAAAAAGGAATTCAAATATATGATATGAAACGTATCAAATTATTGGTTCAAATATTCGTGAAAACAGTTTCATAGCCAATTGTAGATGAATATTCCCTTTTCACGCTATCGGATGAATAATATAAAATTTGTTGAATGATAATTAAGGATTTGCGTTCCCTTACTTCGACTTATTCTGCTTCCAGTAATGAAATCAGCAAATCCAAATTGTTGACAGGTTGTGAATTATTATGAATCGCAGATTCCACAATGTTTGAACACCATAACAGATTTTGTTCGGGGTCCGTTTGATAAAATTCAATATCGTTGTGGCCCCACGGCAATGTTTTTGTGGTATTGGGTATAATGAACCGCTTGTCGTCATGGTGTGACAAAGCGACTTTATTTTTCATTTCAGTAAATATGTCGTTGGTATCACTTTTGAAACTATTCATTTTTCTAAGTATGGAACCACCCTTCTCAACAATATTTTTATAGTCACTTTCGTGCAATTGTTTGATAATGACTGACTTTTTGACGCCTTTGGCTTTCTTCAATTCATTTTTAACGGACTGAACAAAGTAAGCTTTGGCCCCAGTACCATAAAAACTGATAATGGGGTCATTGGGAAATTCATCTTTCATATTCCCCAGAATGGGTTTTGTAACAGGAATGCCAAAATCGTTTCCGATGTTATAATTGGAGGTATCGAATCTTTCTATATTTTCGATCATGAATTCGTAAAAGTTTTTATTTGCTATTTTCAATATAAAAGAATCTGTATCTGTGTACAGTAGTGAAGCGTCATTTCCAAAATTACTTTTTATGCATTTGTAGTAAAAATCGTACATTACTGTTTTTGATAAATCCAATATACTAAATCCCAAATAAAGTGATTTATCGTAACACACTCTTACTTTTCCCATATGAATAGCGACAAAATTTTCTGTAAATATTGAACATGTTTTGAAATTTGGGTTGGAAATCAGACAATTAGCCCCCAATGACCTTTTTATATTCTCCCAATGAGTAACCAGTTTAATTTCCCTTCTATTTTCCACATTTTCCAGAGTTTTTCCATACACGGCATTGTTCATTAACTTGAAAAATTGTTTTTCGAATTTATTCAAAGCTTTATTACGCATTTTTGTATTCAAATCGATATATTTCTTAAGCCATGACGATTGCCGAAATTTCAAAACCCTATGTGTTTTCATAACCATCAATCCGTTTTCTATAGCTTGTTTAAGAGTTCTATAATGAACGATATAGTTTTTTTTATCTGATAAGTTCGGTATCAACTTGCAAATATTGGATTTTGAACCTGGTGGAATTATACTGTCGACTAGGAAAGGTAAATCCGAATGAGAATCATGTAATTCTTCTGGATAATGAATGTCCACTTCAAAAACATAACCAAAAGGAGAATCAGCAGAAATACTCATCACATCCTGTATTTCACTGGGTGTCAACCAGGTGAATCCACCAATGGGCAAAGGTTGAGACATGCTATGACCATACAAATTTGTTGCATCCAAATACGATATGTAAGATACGTCTTTTTTGGCATCGTAGTTAGGTAGATATTCATTGTTTGCGACATGCATTCGGTCACTACATTGACTTATTCCACCACGTATACCTTTCTTGAAAAAATGTATCATGTCAATATCAGTCAAAAGCTCCAATTCAACTTTTGTGTATCTCAACATAGCGTCCCAAGATAAACCTGGGGCAGTATAATATTGGGCAGGATCCAATTTATAAGTGTTCAAACAAATTCTCCGAAAATTCTCGAATGTATCAGTTAACAGTAAAACATCCGATTTCAAGTACAGATCTGAATATTCTCCCAAACTTCGACATTCAAATAAATTCCATACCCGTTGTGCCCTATCATAGCATTCATCTGAAATTTGTTCGTCATTTAAGTTATCATAAAATTCTTCTTTCGATGGTAGATGTGTGATATCTAATTTTTCCATACAATCTACGAAACTGTATGGAAATACACCTTTCTGTTTCATCAACTGAAACTTTTCGACATCCGGAAAAAACTTTTTAGTGTCTATGAATTGATCTTCTACTAAATTTGCACCGAGATTCTGAAGTGACTCCGAAAGAAATTTATAGCTATCAATGAACCTTAATTTCATGAAATTATTCTTCAATTTTCCATCTTTACCCAAATAGCTGTGTGTGAAAAGATGTTTGGTGAATGAAATGTATTTTTCTTTGGTTTGTGGAATGACATCAACTCGATCGCCCTTGTCGAATAATTCCTTGATGAATAAGTGGCAATCATATCCGCTCATATTATGACAAATAATTGGTATAAAATTTGGAAGTTTGAAATTCAAATTACATTTAGAATGAGCTGCACCAAATCTCTTTTTTCCGGTCAGGTGACAATGATCTCTCACTTTGACATCACCATCTTCGAATATATTATCACATATGCCACAAGTCTTTGCATCAGAAAATTCTTTTTCTTCTGTCTCAGATAATTGACCCATTGGAACAACATTTTTTAGATGTTTATGATATATATTCTTTAAATCGTTTTGAATATTTGAGACGAATACTTTTGCAGTATCGACCCCTCGATACGAAACAAATTTGTCGAATTTTTCATTGAAAGAACATTTTATGTAGTATGCAAACGAGTATGGTTCATGAATGTGAGTTCGGTTGGTGTAAGAGCAATCTGGATTCGGTTGACAAGAATCAATTGGTTTCAGAATTGACTCAAAATCTGCATAAACGACAAACGGAACTTTCATCTGCTTTTCGATATTCACAAATTTCAATATATTTTCAGGAATGTATTTACCGAACTTGTCGATTTTCAATTTTTCAGAAGGTGTGGTTGTACACACATGATTGCAGTCATTTAATTGATGCTGGGTCAATGATTTTCCGTTAGCAAAATATAATAAACAACCATCACAAAAATATTTTTTATGACCATTGGCAGAAATTTGGCTAGAAACTAATTTTGACAAATCCTTAATCCAACAATAATGATTTTTTCCCGTTTCATCACTGATAAGTAAAAGATTAACATGCCTGGTGAGTCGTTGTCGTGAATAATGTAGTGGACCTAAAACTTCATATTTCATTTTAGATTCCTCAAATTTTTTTTCCAACCCATATACATTTATAGAGCAATCATTGGCAACTTCGAATTTTGAAATTCCACTTAATTTCATCGGAAAATCCATACCTGATACATTCAGCACTGATTGAAAGGGTGGATAAGAAGACACTTCGGAAACCCTACGATCCGCCGGGTAAAGTGCTGATACCACAGCCCATGCAAAACAATAGTTATCCTCATTTCGCACATTCACCACACCTTTTTTCGACTCGATATAATCTGGCAGCTTTATATAGGAACACGCACCAAGAGGGCTATACTTGTTCACATTCATTTCTGTGAACATGATTTTCTTCAGGCTCCATCCTGCAATAGAAATGATTTTACATTCAAGGTATGAATATTGATTTTTGGGCAATTTATATACCTGAGTCACGATCTTCGAATTCTGTACTTTGTGCCGTTATTGTGTCGATGAATTCATCCAAAACAGCATTAAGATCCATGGACTGGTCAACTATCTGGTTCGGAGAATTGAAACACTTTACCTCGGATAATTCCTGGGTCTGCAGAATATGTGAGCTGAATAGTTCCATATTTACTTTCACCGCACTATGTATCTTCAACACACCTTGCAATAATGAAATCATTTTCTGTTTGTATGCATCAAAAAATGTTTTGTAATCCACATAGTCACTACCGCTCCCAATCCTATAGCTAACTATTCTACATTTGAAAGCACTTTTGATAATTTGCACGTCTTCACCCAATTGAATGCAAGAATTAGATCTGTGTTCGAGTGTTCTTCGATGTGAAACCATCTGACCCATTGGAACTGGTTTATTACAACAATCACAGAACTGCATATCGTTTTGCGATATGGGGCTCAATTTAGACCGCTTACTAGGTGGCTCACCTGTCACCGCTGTACAGGATTGCACTTGATGGCGATGTAGATTATCACTGCGAGTAAAACTTTTTCCACAATTGCAAGTATACATTTTGCTCGATTATCGGCTATTCAGAAGGAACATGAGGTCTGAAACTCGTGTTTCTTTTTATATTAGTGGTTGAGGTGGAAGAGAGGGGATAAGTTCACTTGCCCTCAAGGACATTTGTATTCATGGCTTCCTTTAGTTACATGTCAAGGTTACCATTCCCCAGGGTCATCGAAACTCTCAAGGTCACCAACCCTCAAGGTCACTAACCACCAAGGTCACTAACCACCAAGGTCACCATCCCTCAAGGTCACCATCCCTCAAGGTCACAAACCCTCAAGGTCACCAACCCTCAAGGTCACAAATCGTCAAGGTCGCCAACTCTCAAGATCACCAACTTTCAAGGTCATTCACTGGGCAAGTGAACCTCTGAAGGCTATTCTCCAAGGTCACTCTCAAGGTCAGTGGTGGGGGGAGGTCCAGGATTGGCATAAACCCCCTACTTCGATACTACCGATTCTAATGAATGAATTTGTGTAGCGTTCAGCCGTTCAGTCACTGCTGTCGAGATGGCGATACGGACCCACTAAAGCAAACAAAATTAGGAAATATGAAGAGAGCATTTTAATAAGGAAATTAGTATAGGAAAATAACAACGAATAAGCATGAAAATGAGAATATTCGAATAATTAAAATAAAACTGTTACAAGACAGCTCAAATATTTCGAATGATTTTGGTCTTAATCCACAAATATAAGCTATAGCTCATATTTCGTATGGTGTGCCTGCGTTTGTATAGGTAGGTTTTAAATCAGTTTCAGGGGTATATAACTTTATTTCCTTTATTAACACGTTTGTATAGTTTTAGCTATGTACAAAAATCTAATACTTTCATTGGTGTCACACGTGTTCAGCATCTCCTTGACCACTCAAATAAACCGGTTAAGTCAACCGGATCCAGGTCATATTTATTTGCTCCTGAGATCCGAAAAATACCCTGAGATAACAAGATCCTTTGCAGGTATCATACCAAAAACTCAGACTTGGTGAGATACGCTAGCTTGAATCTAATGAACTGCTATTTACAGCTCCGTACCAATATATCTTATAACAAATTTAATATATCTCACCAGTTGAAAACTGGTAATGTACTGCACGTTCTGTCCTCCGAAATCTGACAACAATGTATGAGGTCACAGCGGTTTATATATCGGAAATGAATATCCATTTATAAGGAAGTGACTACGTCTCTTTCGTTCCCAGAAAAACTCATTTTGAAAAATCTTTACCCCTCGTTTGAGATTCCAATTTTTATCCTCCCCCTCACTATATATTCACCTGTTCAATATTACCTAGCTAACTCGTTCAACCGAAGGTCAGGTCGCCCAGTCAACATAACGGAGGTCACAACTTAACAGGCATCTATATATATATTTTCAGCATTGCGACGTTGCCGCTTCTATAAAAGTCCTAGCAACTTTAGTTTTTCTAAATAAAACTCCCCGAATATGTATGAATTTTTAGAATCGCTCTTTTATTATAACACTTTTTTGTTGATAATGTCCTATACCTATCTCTATCGGTTTTAGAGAGGAAATATAATTTGTTTTAAATAGGCCCGAAACATAGCCTAAGTTGAACTTACTAACTTGAAATATTTAACTAAAACCAAGAATTCGACTACATATCATGCAGGGCGTGCTAAAATTACTATTATTTCCGTTATGCATACAAGTGGTCAAAAGTTAATTTTTTTAAATGAAACCCCCTGTATATTACTCATTAAATCGAAAGATGACGAAAAATTCTTCAAGATGACATATCATTGCCCTATACTTAAATCATCAAGTTTTCTTGATAAAGCCTTTTTTGTGGAAAAAAAGTATTTTTAAAATATTCAAGCGAATTTCTTAAGAAATTATTTATTGAACACGGACAGTGTGATCCAATCATTGCCAGAACTTCAAAATTGAACCAAATATATACTGAATTAACACAAATGAACGAGAGGAAGTTTGTGAGATTACAAAATAATTTTCTATGGCTCAAAGTTAAAACCTCCTTCAACATTACCAAAACCGGTTACTTCGAATGAGGACAATATTGTTAACGTTTTGGCGTATTTTTATGCATATCAAGAAGCTTCCATCCGCAGTGCGGAAAAATATTTGGGTGTGTCACATGCTTCAGACAAACGAATTTTTGTCAAAAATAATTTGGAGCGACGAATAAAATTTACGAGGGATGGCATTTTTATAAAAAATTTTGAGCAGACCATAATCCTCATGTGATTAAAAAAAGGGGGTTTAAAAAAAATATTACCCAAATGTGTTCTGTATTTTGAAGAGCTTTTTTATTCATAATGACACACTAAATGCTGAGAGATATCTCCAAATATTGAGGACGACTGTTACCGATTTTCTTGAAGATTTGCCAACAGAGGAATATTTGAATTCGTGGTTCAACTGGACGGAGCACTAGCTCATTCCACCCAGGATGTTTCCAGGAACCTTTACGAAATGTTTGACGATCGTTGGTTTGGGTGTCCAGGGACATGGGATTGGCCACCGAGATCACCTGATCTCACGCCAATTGACTTTTTTATGGTGTGTTTCAAGAAAGTGTATGCAGTACTCCAGTGCCTACCAAAGAGGAACTGCGACGGCGGATAGTGCGGTGTATTGAAATTATAAAAGCAACCACGAGTCACGTACAAAAATATATTTCAAAATATTTAGAATGTAATGGACGACATTTCCAGCATTTTATGTAAGTATGTGATATTTCCTTTACAATTTTGTTATTTTTATTCCTCCCAATTCTATTATTTTCTGTACTCTCACATATTATAGCCCGAAAATATAACTTTTCACCTAAAATGTGAGGTAAAAAGTTGATTTTTGGTACAGTTATTCCCTGGAAACTTTGAGCCATATTTAATGCAATCATTATATAATCTTACAAACTCTCTCTTCTTCATTGGTGTTAATTCAGGATATATTTGGTTTAATTTTTTGCAAGTTCTGGCAATGACTTGATAACATTGTTCATGTGTAATTTCATAAGAACTTCGTTTGAATAATCGCTATTTGCATTCATTGTGGGAGATATTCTGAAATACCGTCAATAACTATTTGTCAAGTGCTAAGTACATATTTCCACGGCTACCTAAAATCGAATTCTTTAAAAATATTTTTTTTCCACAAAAACGGATTCATTAGGAAAATTTGATGATTTAGGTATAGGGACATGATATGTTATCTTGAAGCATTTTCCACCAACTTTCAATTTATCGAGTAATATACAAGGGGGTTTCATTTAGAATAATGAACTTTTGACTATTTTTAAATATAACGAAAATAATAGTGAGTTTAGTACGCCCTGTATTATATGGAGTCGATTTTTTGGTATTATTAAAATATTTCGTGTTTATCCAAACTATGATCAGAATATAAACTTTTCATGAATTGCGAGTACTGATGTGCTTAAATTTAACTAGGGCTATGTTTTGGACCATATCCGATAGAAATAGGTATAGGACATTATTAACAAAAAAGGTGTTATAATGGAAGAGAAATTCTAAAAAAAATGTAATATACGTTCTATTTAAAAAAATAGAGCTGCTAGGACTTTTTGATAGAAGCGGCAACATCGCAATGCCGATCAATAGATCAGGTGAGGAAATGTAAGATGAAATTTTCAGAAAAATTCTGCTTTGCGTTTACCAGAAACGTCTAACCTACCATCGACCGTGAGTCACGCTGTATATTATGACCCTTGCTTCGAAAAAGGCTCATTTGGCCAATAATGGATATTTGATTCTTTCACAAAAATATTTGTATAGTATGATCAGCAGTATTGTTGAAGGTGACAGAATGTCTCCAAAACATCAACATATTTCAAAAAAGAGAAACTGTAGTTGAAACACACAGAAACTATATCAAGAAACTGATTTCATCCACAAATGCGAAATGCAAATTTTGTTGTGACGCACGTTAAATCAATGTACAAATCTATTTTTATTTTAAAATATCCAATAATTTTTACACAAAATTATGCAATTTAATACATAGTTTCAAAATGTTTGCCAGCAAACTAGTTGAACTTTCATATTTTACCACAAACTACTTTATTTACGTAAAAAATATTCTGAAGCTTTCGCAGCACCTCTTGCAAACTGGTGTGGGTGTGGTATTTTTCAATAATGATTGTGGGCACACACAGACGACGTGAGTTGTAACTTTGACCAACACTATATGCCCATTATATGAATTACTTTTTCTCGCTAAACTTGTCATTATTAGATCAAAGACATTATCCAAAACTCTGAAAAGTTTTATTCATCCTTCCAAGGCGTGTGTGACTTCACACGGATATAGTTCTTTTTGAAGGAGAGCGTCTACTTTTAAGAAGTCGACTTCTCCACATGATGTATGATGGGCATCAGTGAAGCGTGAAACATCATTTCAAGTTTGAATGCACTTTAAGTGTGAATTGACTTGGGGAATTTCATGAAAACACTTTTCGACGTTTAGCGGAAGGTGCTTGAGGTGAGTAACGTATTTTGAAATCCTTGTGTTGGCATGATGGAAATATGCCGATACGAGACCAGTTTTATAATAAATGCATGTCTGAACGTTGCACAGAGGGGTATTTGGCCAATAAAGCTAGTCAACATTTTTTCTTTACATTTTTGAATCATAATAACTTCATTGTCAATAAATAATATGTCACATAAATAATTTTGCGTTAAATAATTCGAATTAAAATGTTAGGTTTTATATAAAAAATAAATAAAATTATATTCGAAACTAAAATTTTAATTTTTCTCTGGAACAAAACTCATTATAGTTTATTTAACCAAGATAATGATGAGTACAAAAAGTCTCTCCATTTTCTTGCTCACTCTTTATATGTCTTTATTTCCTTCAAATATGAGTCATAGTTATCTTCAGAGAGAGGTTAAGCGGAAATCATTAATCAATCAAATTCTTCCGGAACGGAAGTGATTTATTTTTGTGTATTGGTCTATTCCAGTAACCATCTGATTGAAACATCAAAGTTACCAGCTACAAGCTACCCTTGACAATTATCTCCTGAAGTTTTACCTGTTCAGCTGGATATGTTTGTTTCGTGCCTCTACGGCTTCTTTGGAGGGAGCAACCCAATTTGCAATAATGCTTTTAGATGACAGTTACACAGTTTTTCTTTGTTTCCTTGAGCCCCTTCGTAGGCTTTCGTCAACTTCGTAGCTGTCGTTGGAAAGTAATAATTTGTTTTGACATATTTAAAGCATTTTTTTTTTAGATGTTGGTAAGTCTGTTTCGCAACATGTATCAGCACGTCATCATCATCCGCAATATGGATAACTACAGTTTTTCTTATTTTATTTATTTCGCTCAGTTTGACCAAAAATTTGCTGTTGCACTTTCGGCATTTCAATTTTTTTTTCAGCCATTTATGTTGGTTTGAAAGAATCTTGTTTCTATTTCACCTGGTTTCTTCTACCTTTGTATGAATTTTGACTTAATTAATACACGATAATTTATGATTCAACTTCTTTATTCCTTCATCAGTTTTCCCAAAATGAAAAGTAATTCCCAGAATGGTTAAATTTGCATTCAAAATTAATGATATATGGTTCTTGCATTTTACCATACAGTGATCTACGGGTAAGAGAATAGTTAGGTGGTTAGGTTAGGTTAGGTTTTTTATCTGTAGCTTGAAAGAGGTGGATTTTAGACACGTACAAATTATTTTTATTGGATTTTGAAACACTTTGTATTATAAAACAGTCCAGTGAACGTAGCGGTAGCGGTAGGTAGGTTCAGGTGTATAATTCATTGAGATTTTGTGTAAATTGGCTGAATTATGATGTTGAGTGATGAAGATGTAGGGAAATATCATAACGACTGAAATTTTCACTGGCGTAGGCCGCATAAAAAAGTTCAGACGTATATGCTCTCCTATCCGTTCGAAGCCGGGGCGGGTCGCTAAAATAGAATATCATATAGAGGAAGACGAACAATGAGGCCCCACATTCACCTATTTTTGTGTCAATTCTTAAGACTTTTTTTGTCATTTTGGCATAGCGCGACTTTTGTTGGAATAATTGAGTTGAATAAAAGTCAAGCAACTGTCAACACCATTCTATCATTTTTCTCACAAAAACTAATCGTTAAACGCATTCAAAGCTGATATCACCAAATATATCAACCTAAGAAATAGTCCTTCGAGCCGGATAATACCGAAAATATATCAGTATTGGTAATAACAAATTATCGAAATTTCAAAAGTCATTCCTGCAGCCCAGAAGGAAATGAGCATTTCATAACAGGCAAATGCAAAAAGAGCAGCACCAAGTACAAGATGGGTCCGTTCCTCTGAATAATCCTTATTAACCTTTTTCTTATTTACCTGCGGTTTAATTTTGAATCCGCACAGGGTTATTATCGTTCATATTTTTATTTATTTTATACAAACACGGGAAAGCCCCATTACAATATAAATTGTTCTCAACAAAATATAATTTTACTAAAACTAAGACTAAGACTAAAATTACAATTAAAATTAAAATATAACAATTAATAATATACGAACATTACAACTGACGTGTTAAATTGATTATGTTTAAAAAATAATTATAATTATAATGCAAAGTATGAGCAAACGAAAATCCATATGTATAATATGCCGCTGTAAGTATAGATAGTTACAATATAGCTGATTTCAGCGAATTCCTTAGCTTCTGAACAGAACCACCAAATACATTTAAGTTCAAATCATTAATTATTTTCAACGTTCTGTCCAGCGGAGAATTACTTCCATAATTGGTAGAGTGGTATGGTACATGAAACGTGCATGAGTGCCTGAGTGTTCTGCTTGGAACGTTCAAGTTGATATTTTTGAGGATATCTGGACAACAAATCATTCCATTTAAGAGCTTGAAAACGAAAATAATGTCTCCATACACTCTTCTTGTTTCTAGAGTATCTAACTGTAAAAGTTGTAATATATTTGTGTATTCCTGATGTTGGTGAGTTATATTAGCTTTAAACGAACAATGTCTTAAAAATCTGTTTTGGACCCTCTCTAGAGTATTACTGTGTACCTCATAGAACGGAGACCATATTATGGAACCATATTCAAGTTTGGACCTAACTAAAGAAGTATATACTGTTTTTATAGAAGTTAGAGATAATTCCTTACAATTACGTAATACGAATCCTAGCATTTTTGACGAATTAGCAGATACAAGGTTGATGTGATCAATAAAGTTTAATTGCTCGTCGAATATTATTCCCAAGTCCTTTATATAGGGTACCTGTTGAAGTGGCTCGTTATTTATCGTGTATGAAGTGACGAATTTTTTATTTCTTTTGAAAAAACTAATGGAACAGCATTTTTTTATGTTAAGATAAAGTTGGTTAACATTACACCAATTATTGAGATTGTTCAAATCTTCTTGCAGTAAATGTTCATCTTCAATGGATGTTATTCTTTTGAAAAGCTTCAAATCATCAGCGAATAAGAGGTAGTCTGAATGTGAAAGATATTGTTGAATGTCGTTTATGAAAAGGTTGAAAAGAAGAGGGGAGCAGTGTGATCCTTGTGGAACCCCAGAAAGGACACTAATTTCATGTGAAAGATTATTTCCGATTTTCACCCTTTGTTTACGACCAGTTAGAAAGTGTTTTATCCAAGTCAAAATCTGACCATCAAATCCTAGAGCATTCAGCTTATTTATGAGTATCTCATGATTAACTCTATCAAAGGCTTTAGAGAAGTCTGTGTATATAGAGTCGATCTGATGGCGGTGTTCTAAGCTTGTCAGTATTTCTGTTTCGTATTGAAGAAGATTTGTAATTGTTGATTTACCATGACTAAAGCCATGCTGTTGGTTCATAATCAATTCTTTGCAGGACCATTTTAACTGATCATAAATCAAACTGTCCATTATTTTTGGAATTGACGATTGATTACAAACACTTCTATAATTTTTAACGTCAGATCTATCACCCGATTTATAAATTGGCACTATATAACTTTTTTCCAAGTTTCTGGGAATATTCCTGACTTCAATGAGAGGTTGTAGAGCATATATAGTGGAGTAGTCAGTGTACAAATACAATTTTTCAAAACAGTATTTGGGATTCCGTCTGGTCCACTACTCAACTTATAGGGGATTCTGGAAATTTTATTAAAAACATCAGTTTTTGTAATAGTTGGACAGGGTATATTAATACTAGTAGAATATGTGATGTCTTGTGTGATATGACCTAGATCTTTGGAATAAACTGTTGCGAAATAATCTGCGAACAAATTGGCTACATTTTTACTACCCTCAGCTGTAGTTTGGTCTCCAGAATGCATTGTGTTAGGAATGCTGTATGCTGACTTTTTATCATTTATATATTTTCGAATTGATATTGGTAATTACACAAACAGCTGGCGAATTTTCTAAACGGAAAAGGGGAGTTTGAAAGCGAAACTTACTTCATACACAAAATTCTTTGAAAATATCACAGACAAAACTGTTCTCAACCCCTATGAGACGCTTTCAGAACACAAAATATTAGAAATTGAGGCACGTTTGAATAACAATTTTAATTTGTTAACAGAATTTGAGGCAATACAGGATCAAATTGAATTAGGGGTAGATGAAAATAGTTGACAGAATGAATATATAAAACGTGAAAACTTTGAGGAAACTTATTACAATCAAAATTCGATTGCCAAGGAAATTCTGAATGAATATATACAAAGTTATGTAGTGCAAGTTATAATCAACACGCAAGTAGCTCTGCTATTAAATTGAAACCAATTGAAATACCGAAATAACCGAATCATAATTGGTTGGAAATCGCGGATTTCTTCGAATCATTGATAAACAAAAATGAATCTTCAGATAATATTCAACATTTTCATTATTTAACAGTGTCTTTAGAGGTAATACGTTCATTGGAGTTTACCAGCGATAACAATTATGTAGCGTGTTCGTAACTGCGTAGTAGATATGACAACAAACGACTTTTGGTTTCATATCACCTCAACTCGCCTTTCAACATTGAGTGTATAAACAAAGAATCATCGCATAAATTACGACAATTAATCGATACCGTTTCAAAAAATCTTCATACGCTCAATCAACTCGGACAAAAATCAGACACTTTGGATGTTCTACTCATCCATATAATCTCGACTAAATTAGACTCATCCACACTAAGAGAATGAGAAAAATGTAAAGGAAAAATTGAAATACGAAGATTTGATGACATGAAAATATTTCTATAATCTCGTTCAGATTTTTCAGAAACACTTGAAATAAACCAAAACAGACAAAAAACAACATACACACTCGCATTCACATTCCAACATTCACGCAAGCTCTTATGTACGGAATTCGCATAATACACGAAGTTTCCACTCATATACACCTGTATGGGTAGTTTGCAATAATGAACACAATATTCACAATAATTGCAAAGATTTTATGAATTTATCTCCAGAAAACAAGTTTAAAAAGGCCAGGTCATTAAAGTTACGCACCAACTGTTTGAAAAGAGGAAATTTTTTCATTTTTATCAAAAATGTAGGCACACCACATGCAAAAAATATTCATCTAAACATCACAAACTATTACATCCCGAAGATGAAGCAACCAATATTGATATCAAACAATCGCACACATCAAATGAAAGCAAAAGCGAACAAGTTACTAGAAGCTTAGTGTTACCCAATTTCAAGAAAAAAAAAAAATGTACTTTTGTCTACCACACTGTTTAATGTTTATGACATTGATAACAACTAAGATGACACTGAGATGGGATTACTAATTGCAATTTTTCATTGTCAGTATCAGGATTCTGAGGATATGATATTCTATTTGACATATGAGAACCTCGATCAGACCATCTTATGAATTCCAATCAGAACCTTCTAGAGCATGAATAATTTTTAACAAATCTGGATCTTGTCTATATTCAATTTCGGCATTTCGACTGATGCATCGTTGAGATGTGTGTGAATGTATGTTTTTTTCATATGAAGTCCTTGAATACGTAAAGCCCATCTTGCTAATCGACCGGTAGGGGTTTTCAAAGAGAATAACCACTCTAATGGTTGATTATCAGATGCAATTGTGACTTCAGCTCCTTCTAGATAGGTGCGGAATTTCTCTACAGCCCAAACGATGCAGAGAGCCTCTCTCCGACTAGCATATTCAATCGTTCCATATGCCCCTCCTCCTGGTTTAAACAGCTCCGAGTGCATAATTGCTGTCATTTGTTCGTAAAATATAAGGTTGTGAAGAATCGGCATGAATTAAAATTGGACTTGACACGAGACATTTTTTTTCTTTAAGATCTCAAATGCTTTCAGCTCTTCCTCTCCAAACTTGAATTTACAATTCTTTTTAAGCATGTTTTCGATGGCAGCGGTCTTATTTTGATCCGTACCGATGCCGTTCGGAGTCAAGTGTACGAGATATTTAACACACTTTCTGATAAATACGCACTTTTCCTTACGAGTGCGCAATTTGAATAATTTAAGCCAAGCAAAAACAGCTTTCAAATCGTTTTTATGTTTTTCAAATGTTTCTGAAAATATGAAAATATCATCAAGATATACGAACACTGCTTGTTCACCAAGCCCCGCACGAAATCTGTCCATGAGTCTGACAAACGCAGACGGAGCGTTTTTAAGCCCAAAAGACATGCATACGAAGCGAAATGTCCCAAAAGGCGTGACAAAACAAGTTTTGTCCCGATCCTCGGCACTCACTGGTACTTGGTGGTAACCAGACTGAAGGTCAATTGTGGATATAAAAGGAGTCTTCTTCGCAGACTGTAATAACTCATCAATTCTAGGCATAGGATATGAGTCCTTTAAGGTGATTGCATTCAACTTACGATAGTAGATGCATAAACAAAAGCTAACATTCGTTTTGGGAACTATAACGGTAGGAGATGCCCATGGAGATTTATATTTCTCTATTATGCCTGAATCCGATAGCCTTTCAATTTCCTCCTTGAGAAATTGTCTTTTTGGACCACTTAAAGAATACGGCGGCACAGCAATAGGAATATCATTTTCTGTTTTGATCCTATGAACAGCAAAATCAGTTGGAAGTCCTTCCGTATCAAAAATTTCACAGTTTTCCTGCGAAAATTAGTTGAACACCAATTTTTGATGTGAGGTGAGTGAATCAGCTTCATCAATTCTAAAATGATGTTTCAACAATACAGAATCCTGTGAATCTTGTGATATGCCATCGGTTTCATAAAACATGAATGATTTCTCTATATCATCCGAAAAAAAAAACCAACAGCGATCTGATATATTAAGGACAATTTTAGCTCTATCTGAAAAATAGACACCTAGTAGAGTTTTATTATGTTGTCCATCAGACAAAATCATGAATTCCAAGGGAATTTTCTTTCCTTCAATGTGAACCACCACATTAGTTTTGAGCACCTCCTCATCGTGTACCCTTCCATCAGCATACGATACTCATGTAACAAATTTCAGAAAACTGTACCCCTTTTCTTTCAATAATTTATATAAAGAGTTTCCAGCTATGCTGACTTGGGCACCAGAATCAGTGAATCCAGTTCGTTGTACACCATCAACCGAAATGACAAGGCGAGGTTTGAAAGATTGAATGTCATCCGGTTTTGGGGCAGTGATTTCATAGAAAGTTGTACCAGATGAGGAAGTAGTACTTAATGTGTTTCCATAATTTTTAGCACTCATGGAATTATTTGAACGGTTTTTACATTCCGTACATTTGGATCTAGTGACCCCAGAAGAACCACAACCGTAACATACAATTTGACTTGTATTTTAAGATGGAATTTCACTAGTTGATGAAGTGTTGTGAAGATTTCGTTCTCCCTGATTGTCCTTTCCCTGTAATTTCCTACAATCATCGCGCAAATGTCCAAAATGTTTGCAATAGTTACACTTTGTCCTTGATTCATGATTATTTTTTGACGAATAATCCTAACCATCAGAATTCTTATGTCTATATTCAACAGAGTTAATCTGTTTCAGAGATTTTTCAATTTGTCTGATACGTGCCAGTGAATCTGAGAAAGTTTGAAATTACTACGAGAATTTTTTTTTTCTGAATTTTCTACACAAGAGTCCATATATCATATCCAACTGTACATTTTCCTCCAGAGGATATGGCAACTGTGCGATGAGAGCACGTATTCGACGAATAAGAACATCTGCTGATCCGTCAGACTCTTGTTCACGAGAAAATATCTCCCTGTATACTAATTGAGGTGGTAATTTTTGTGAATAAGTATATTTCAATGCTTTGACAGGTTCGGCCCATTTCGACAATGTTGGCTTGATGCCTTGCCACCAAGTAGCAGCCATGCCTTCAAGAAGCATGGACAAATCATGAAATGGAGTGTCATCGGATACATTTGAACACTCTTCATATTTTATAACACTGTCTAAAAATGCATCGACATCAGAATTTTTTGACCCGTTGAAATCACAGTGTTTGGAGCTGAATTTTTCTGAGAGCTAGAAGAAGGTAATATATCCCCTTTGGCCAGTCTTGTACTTTCGCGTATTTCTTTCATCAAGTTCATGAACTGTTCCGATGAAAATGTAACTGAAAGTGGCACTGATGAATGTCCGGTAGTACTATCTTCAAGTGAATCTTTTTGTCCTTTATTGCGTTTGTTACGACTCATTATGATATTGATAACGAATATATGATAATATTTAAAGTGATAGGAATCGCACGTTAAAAGGTAAGACCTCGTTAATCCTTGGCTCGCACAAGTTTCGACTTTTGAGGGCTGCCGTTCGTAAGGGGACGACAGCTGGTTAGCGGAAAAAACAATTTTAACAATTTTTAACAAAAAATATCTGAAAAAATCGTTCTCAAAGTAGATGCAAAATAATCCCGATACACAAGTTCGTTATTTCACGAGAAATGTTTATGAAATTTTTCGAAAAGTCACCAAAATGTTCGCGAATGTGGTTGTTGAAAGTCTCCCAGCAAAGTGGCTTGGATATAATGCGTATTTTTCTCAACAGTGTGATTGAAAATGAAAGGCTGTACTCACTTTGAACCAAGGGGAATCTAGTTATAAAGGAGTCTTTCACGGTACCTGTGTCGACAGATGTACTTCAAGCAATGTGTAATCAGAATAAATCGTCACTGACCACAGATAATTGGCATGAATTAGAGTAAATATTCCGAGAGGATAGCTCGAACGGTAGAGCGCGTGGCTCATCAATTTTCCGAGCCAAGCAATGCTATGCAAAGTTATGGTTTGGGTGACTTACGGACGACCTCCTTTCGAGATCTATTCTCCTTGGATCGTGCTAGGAATAAAATAAATAAATAAATAAATAGATGTTTATTTTTTACAATTAGTGACTACATTTCACGTGTAATAACATGCCACAAATCTATATTCCACAAGCTTCTAACCCAGGGGGGAAAGGAAGGAGTGGGAGATTGCGCAGAAGTAGCAACTCTCCTGTCCCCGATCAGGAGAACAGGAGAGCGCCCTGCCAGACCGGACCTCGTGATCCCCGGGAAGGGGTACCATTGTCCAGCCACGCTGGTGTTAACGTAAAGCCGGACATTTCATTACCCGCGGTGATATTGACCAGTAAGACACACGCCTCCTGCATAGCTTAGGCGTGTTGTATCATTTTTATTCCATGTAGATACATGTTTGCAATAAGTTGCTGAGGTTAGTTGTTTCAATGATCATCCCGGAAAAGGCTGAAGCAAAAAACCGGGTCGAGGTACTTGCGCTTAAGAGTTAACTTTCGATTTGGTTCCCTAAGGAACCGGTTCTTCCCGTCTCTCCTGAAAGATATCCAGCGCTTGATAGATGAGCCCGCCGTGTTTGCGGGGCTCATTATCGTACACCCTAAGCTTAGTTATGTCCTTAGTGAGAGGACTTTTATCAATGTAGTATTTATAAAACTTGTTAGACAAGTTTTTAATATATGTCGGAACTGAGTCGACGCCAGCAAGCTCCCTAAGAGTTTCCAATCGAATGTATCTTCTACTGTTGGTTATGATACGAAGCACTTTGTTTTGCATCCTGTCCAACCTCGCTAGAGGTGTGGGCTTAAGGCTGCAAAACACTGGACACGCGTACGTTAACGATGGTCTAATGATTTGTTTGTAGAGACGAAGTTTATTCTCCATACTCAGTTTCGCACATTGAAACGTAAGACCTCGTTAATCCTTAGCTTAGGGGGGCGACAGCAAGTTAACGGAAAAAACAATTTTAACAATTTCAACAAAAAATCCTTGTCCGTTTGATTGCACTTCCCTTGAAAATAATGATTTTCAATGTTGATCAAATCACCAAAATTCTTCAAACGGCAAAGCACGTTGGGCGCCAGTTTGTATAGGGTTCATACAGAGTGCAATGCCTGGTGTTTGAAATTATTGTATTGGATTGGATACAACTGAAAAACTGCAAGATATAATAAAATTGTTTACAAAATCATACAGAACAATTAATCATTTAACATCTCTTCTATCAAAATTGTAAAACTGTAATTCTTCAGGTAACTCTTCACTGAGTGGTTCCAGGTAATTGTCTGAATCATCCACTCTCACAAATGCTAAAGCAGTTATCATTTTAGCTTTCAGGCTAAAGTCCGGATCAGTATTATACTGATTGATCGAGCCCAAACCAGCAATGTGTTTCCGCATGTTTTGTGACAAATAAAAAAAACAACCTTTGATGGAAACATCTGGAAAACACTGAGTCATAGCACCGAAAGCAGCCTGTTTAAAATCACAATAAATAGAATTTGGATTTAAATTATTTTGCAATTCTTTAATTAAATTGAACATTCTTATATACGTGTCTTGTTGTTTATTGGGCACACAGAGCGTAAAATATTGGTAGAACTCCTTCAAAACTTTCTGATCTTTTGAGAAAATAATGTGGGTGGAATTGAAATAGATGTCTGTAAGTGCTGTATCCATGTTGGCCGTCCAAAAATTAAATTTCTCGACGGACCCACCCCACTATCACAAAGTAAAAAAAAATTCTGCTGTGTTAGGCTCTGGAAAATATTGGGTATATTCCTCAGGTAAAATCAGTTCCTGTAAAGTTGAAGCTGAATTTATTGCGTTCCTTTTACGTCTAATAACTTTTCGAAAAGCACCAATATTTGGGATTGAGGCTTCGGAACCTTGAGTAAGGTTGAGTAGGCAATTATTTATCACATTTATTGTGCTTTCTACGGTATTTTCTACTCGAAGTTTGATTTTTGTTATAACTTCTGCAACTTCCACTCTTCTACCGAGGAGGAACGAGAATGGATATTAATTACTTTAATAACTTCTCCATATTCGGTATGAATCCTCATTTTACATCTTCCTTGTTGCTCACATCGCCAAAATTTAATACACTCATTAGTTTTAGAACACTTTTCAAAAGTATATACAAAACCGTTATTTGGTTGGTTTGTTTTCTTCTTGAACTTAAAATTGTGTGCTCCATTTTAACACTCGTTGGTAAAACATAAAGGTATTTTCACTTCTATAAAGAGCAAACACTACTTTCGAAATTATTCGAAATAATGAACAAAAATTGGTCAAATATTTCTTTAAATATTTCTTTTAAATCCCTTTCCCTTATTATACCTAATGAATATTCAATGATTATTTTGAACATTTCTAATTGCAATTATTTCATCCCTCAAAATGAAATTATATTGCTATAATGACTTTAAAGCCGACGAACAAGATTATCGAGACTCAAAAATTATCTTAATCCTGAGATCACCGTTCTACCTGTCAAATAACTTATGAACCCAAGACCCTTGCTAGTTATAGTGCCCATAAATGAGGGCTCTCTACTTTATATATACAGTGTGACCCATTTAAGATGGAAGCACCCTTATAAAACTTACATTTTTCAACCGATTGAAATATTTTTTTTTTCGTTAGGTAGACATTGAAAAAGTCTACTAAGGCACTAAAATTCATGATTAAATCTCCATTTCCAGGGCCAACTATTCTTATTTTTCAAGGTCAAAAATCTAAAAAAATTACTAGCGATGTTTTTAGAAAAAATCCGACTACACCATTGGATTTGCACCATTTTCAAACGATTTCTATGTAAATTACGTTGAGATGCGTCGATCAATAAAAAAGTTATAAGGAAATGAAGTTTGAAAAATATGCCGTTTAATCAACCCACCAATTCAATTTCAGAACTTTTATCAAAATTCTGAAAACACCACTGTATTAAGGAGGTTTCGATATATCACTAGTCAAAATTTCATTGAAATCTGTAAATAAATAAAAAAAATTATAAGATAATGAAATTTAAAAAATATATTAATGGATTTTTAGGAAAATGTCATTTTATCTTATAATTTTTATTTATCAACAGATTTCAGTTAAATTATAGTCAGTGATATTTAGAGACACTCTCAATACAATGATGAAGTCAAAGTTTTGATTAAAGTTCTGAAATTGAATTGGTGGGTTATTTGAACGGCATATTTTTCAAATTTCATTTCCTTATAACTTTCTCATTCATTGTCGCATTTCAACGTAATTTACATATGAACCATTTGAAAATGTCACGAATCCAGTGGTGTAGTCAGATTTTTTCTGAAAAAATCGCTAGTAATTTTTCTAGATTTTTTACCTTGAAAAATAAAATTAGTTGGCCCTAGAAATGAAGATTTATTCATGAAATTTGGTGTCCTAGTAAACTCCTTGGATGTCTACCTAACGAAACAAAAATTCTAATCGGTTGAAAAATGTAAGTTTTATAAGGGTGCTTCCATCTTAAATGGGTCACACTGTAGATAAAATTTTATTTGAATCGAATAAAAAAAAATTATCCTTTTTAAATAAAAATAATCTTTGTGGCACTGAAAGGTCCCGGCACTGAAACATCATAAAACGCATTCAAAGCAGACTTCATCAAATACATTAACAGAAATCATCATCCTATACTGAGAATATCGTGGCGTATAAAAATGAGCAACTTCAGCTATTACAATCCTATTATAACTTCAGAATGTGGTAGAACTGTGAAGAGTGTATAAACTGGTGTGGTGTTCATTGATGACTTGTTCTTCATTTATAGTGGTAATGATAATCCGTGGAATTTCATCTGGTATTTACCGAAATGAAATTTTTCAAAGAAAACTTGTTCATTAGGTCACTATTGGGTTCACAACTCGAATACACTAGTTGAGAAACTTGACCTACATGGAATATTTTACGTATAGGAATTTTAAGAAATATGCTGTGGATTCCAAGTGTATAAATAATGGAGAATACATAAGTGTAGTGTGTATTTAAAATTTCCAATCAAGATTTAATTGTATAATGATATTTTCACTAAAAAAAAAGGCTAATGATCTCAGAAATCGATGCCTTAAATGAAGAAAAAAACATAACACGAAAAAATGAAGAATTTCCAATAAATACTTTCACCTTGCTGTTACGAAAACTGTGTGTGTAAAAAATATCAAAAATGACTCAATAGATTTAATTGTTTATAAGTGGAAATACATCAAAAATACTTCATTAGGTTGAAAGTACACGTAGAAAATGTTCAAAGAGTTTAGTGAGGTGAGAAAATGAAAAGTGTAGCGTTGAAGAGTTGCCGCGTATATTTGAAGATTGGGCCGTGAACATGAAGAATTAAGACATCAGAGATTGGAAAGGCCACCATCAAAACTAGTTGGGATGTGACTGGTAATGTGTAAGGTAGGTATAGTAGTTCTTTAATTCTCTGAAAAAAATATTCTTACTAAATATTCCTCGACTATTGATAAATTCTCATAATTTGTCTTAAATTTCCTCAAGCGAGTTGCTTTTAGGTAACCGCCCTCCGCCTTCGGCGTCGGGATGTTACCAAGCATCTCGCTTTCGAAAATTAGCGACAAATTATTTCGAAGTTATAAATAGCTTTGGGACATCATAAGTGAGAATAATATTGTGAAAGTATTGTCATATTTTCCTACCAATACTGAAGACCTTTTTATCAGTAAATTTCCCATTATGATTTTTTTTTGGACCGTTGAGATTTCACCGATGTCATTGAACGTTTTTTCCACAGTGTGTTCAGTATGCTGCAGGAGTATACGAAACATATATTATACAAGCTTGATGGCCGAAAATTATGGAACAGCAACCGAAAATATTATTAAAACAGGTATTCCTTTTCATACGCACCATTCGAAATTGGATCATCATTGCATGCGAATGCAATGGTTACTGTTCTGTTTATTTGAATGGATATTTATTCAAAAATCTTCCTGTTCATGAATTGGGAAGATGGAGTGGTTAAAAGGCTATGAGAGATCTTGAGGAATTTTTTCACTCTTTGTATTTTCCAGGGGCTCCGGGAAAATTAAAAAAGCACCCGTTCGAACACATCATGTGTAGGTAGCGGCGGATAATATGAAATTGGTTACCTGAGTGGTATTATGTGAAGAAGGTTTCAGACAAATGATTACAACCCGATATATTATAACATGTTGAACAGATTATTGAACACACCATCAATCGTGAATATTTTTAAAATCCAACAAACCTGGCTTGAGAAAGGAAATAATAATAATAATATCAGTTTCTCACTCGTAAAGTGTACTGGATGGCATAGCAAATCATTATTTGCCGTGGTAATAAATAGTCGGATTATTGAATGTGCCAAGGTCCTTGATATTCTAGGAGACCATTATATGCATTTCTATCCCTTATTTGGCTACAGAGATATTGGGGTTTACACAGTTTTTATATTAGCCATTTGTTTGTGGTTTCAATACGCTGAGTTTGAATCATACGACCAGATGAGCTGCTCCCATAAAAGTCAAGTTTCATTAACTTTTCCATCATTTTCATTATTGGTACGCTAGACAACTTTTTATCCGATTGCTCGGTATTCAAATCAGGAACAAATAATCCTTCGATAGGGGCCGTAATGAAATGTATCACAATTCATTGTCCTCTGAAATTCTGGGAATAAAACAGTTATTGCATTTCATTTGGTTCTACGGGTCAACCGTTCTCGTAGTAGTTAGCGATAGAAAATTATTCTAACTGAATTACACTCAACAAGTTAAAGGCTTCACTTTCGTTTCACTCAATTCGATTCATTCAAAGAATCATCACTATAGAGTTTCTGGTGGTCCATTTCATAAAATGATTCACAAATATTAGTCGTGATGGGGGATGTGCGAAAACACTAGTATCTGTTATGGCGTTCGCTTCTGACGTCACGCCTATGTAAATATTGCATTGTGTAATGTATTGGAAATATCAACGTCTGTCTCTGCGCATGCGAACGGGTGAAGAATGCTGAGTCAGTTGTATTTGTACGGTCGAGTTGTTTGTATGTTTTTCTACATTCATACAAAAAGCAAAACTTTATTGAACTATATTAAGTTAAAAAATAAGTTCTTTATTCCACTAGTGCAATAAAGTTTTTAATGCACTCATCTGTCATTCTACCTGAACGTGCTGTCACCATGACAAACATAAACATTCAAATCCACTACATATTTAGCTGATATTCTGTGATTGGCAATACGTTTTGAACAGTTACATATTTTATATTATTTTGTATTAATTTTTCCAGCCAGAGTTAAACAAACAATGTCTTCCCGAGAGTAACTCCATAATCAAAACTGATCCGCTTCGTTCTAAACCGTCTACACGGCTACTATGATTTTGATTTTCATAATGTAATTGTGGTTATATAAAAACGTCAGTCAAAAATTAATTATGACTATTACAGAATTGAAAGTTTTGAAATGAATATTATTAATGGAAAAATAGATGATAGTGATCTGTTTCAATGCAAATGATAGTAATAATAAATTATTTATGTTGCGCTTTTCATTCTCCTACATTTTTTGCTCTTTGCATGAACGTAGAAAAAATGTGTGCAACTCGTGCACATTGTTTATGGCACTCAACCTGTTGTTCAACTCGGCCTGACGGCTTCGTCAGACAATTTCACGTCGAGTGCAATAAACACTTACTTTTTGCACTTGTTGCATAAATAACTATTGTAGTTCGTCTGAAATAAATAAACTAAAAATATATGCTTCGCGAGAATTTCAAGTTTTCGTTGAATTAACTTGTGTTAACACGTGTTTATATTGACAAAATGACAGCGGAAACATCTTTTGTTGGACACCTTTGTGAATTTGACTTTGTCAGTGTAGATTAGTCAATCTACAAGAGACGTCTGGACAATTTCTTCACTGCAAATGCCACAACAGACGAAAATCGGAAACGGGCCATTTTGCTGAATGCGTTTTCCGAAGACTCATACAAGCTTGTGAAAGATTTGTGCATTCCTGCGGATGCAGAAAGGAAGAATTATAAGGACTTAATCACGCTGATAACCGACAATTTCAAGTCAAGCCAGGCAGTGTTTGCAGCGCGTTTCCTATTTTATAAAAAATCGACCAATGAATCGGCGAAAGAGTAGGCGGTGAAGTTACGAAAGTTAGCCTCCACTTGTGATTTTGAATCGGCTCAGTTAGAAATAGTGCTGCGAGATATTTCTGTGGTTGGTTATCATAAAGGACCGGTTCAAGATAGATTGATGGAGGAGAAAAAAACTGTTACGTTCAAAGAAGTTGTGGAATTGGCAGCAACAAAGGCAGCAACGCAGCCATCTTGTCAGTTTTCCAATTCGTCGGTTAAACGAGAACCAGAAAATATCTACGCACGAGCAACAAATCACCGTATTGCGCATGGCCAAGTTCTTACATCCACCAGAGGTTCGTTGTTGATTCCCTCTCACTATAACATTGGGCGCAGGGCAAATAAAACCTCATCCGCTGACAGCCGTAGCAAATGCAGCGTTTGTGGTAGAAGAAACCACCAATCAGATAAGTGTTCTTTCAGATATTGTTTTTGCCATATTTGCGATTCCAAAGGCCATCTAGCACCTTTATGTCCGAATAAAAAGCAAAATTAACAAATCAGAAACATTAATAAAAACAACTCATCTATACATACCCAGAACTTCTTAGAAGCAAGCGATTTTTCTTTATACAATTTAGATTCTGACTCTGAACTTCATTCCAACAACATTGAAAGAGTTGTAAATTGTACATTTATAATGTAGATGATAGAATTCGTCAAATTCTCATTGATTCATTAGTAGAGGGTTCTGCATTTACATTTACTTTGGACACAGGTAGCAGATTTTCTGTAGTTTCTTACGATTTTTATGTTGAAAATTTCAAAAACAAACCTTTGTTTACAACTCATAAAGTTTTCAATTTGTAGAATACAATACATAAAATAATGACAATGGGATGGGATATATTTCCTGTGAAATTATGTGTCAGAACAAACAACAATATTTGGAAATTTATGAAATTAGGAATGCTACTTGCCTTTGCTAGGACGCGATTTTTTGAATTTGTTTCAATTAGGTATTCCTAGCCTGAATTCCATAGATATACTGGAAGATTTACACTATTTAAAAGAAAAATATAAAACCATTTTTTCTCCGGGTTTGGGAACTTTTACCAAAGAATCAATTTCTATTAAACTGAATTCCAAGTCAGTTACTTCAAAATTTTTCAGGGCACGTCCTTTGTAGTTTGTCATGAGAGACGAGGTTGAGAAGGAGTTGAACCGTTTGCAAAATTTAGGAATAATAAAACCAGGAGATTTCATTCCTTGGGGTACAACAATAGTACCGGTCTCAAAAAAAGATGGTTCGGTTCGATTATGTGGTGATTTTAAAGTTAATCTAAACCCATATATTGAGGTAGATCGGTACCCCTTACTTACCTCGATTTGAGGAACTTTTTGTAAAATTAGTATTTTTAAAAGGATTGGCAAATCTATTTATTTGGTGAAAGTACCCGACTTAGGTTAGGTTAGGTTAGGTTTGGAAATGTCATTTAAATCAGATTAAAACATTTTGTATCAAGGAAGCCTTGATCCAGGAAGACTTTCAGGCTAATAGTAATGGTAAATCAGTAGTACATTTAACTAGTGGAACAAACAGTGAAGGTGAATTTTTGGGTGAAAGTGAAATTTTATCGGGTGTTCGTCCTAAAAGACAAATTAAGGTTATAGATCGTTTAGAGTATAAGACATTTTGATTCATTTTAAGGGGAAGGATATCTGTAAGGTATTGGAAATATCAACGTCTGTCTCTGCGCATGCGAACAGGCTCTGCGTGAAGTATGCTAAGTCAGTTGTATTTGTACGGTCGAGTGGTTTGTTTGTTTGTAGTTCATCCGAAATAAATAAACTGAAAATCTATTTTGTGGTCTTTAAATGCAAGACACTACACATTGTGTCTTTGCTCAATGAAAAAGGTCAACAAAATATTACATATTTCGTCTGTCCAAAGTTTACAAGTGGTGTGTGGTTTGTCTGTTGTTGTTTGTTTCAAGAGAAGAAAATAGTAAAAGATAAGTGGCTAAAGCTCGCACGGTGAATTTGCGAATTTATTTGTGTGAAGACCACTGTGAAGTGAGTATTTACTGTGAATTGAAACACCTATAAACTGTGTTATAAATGAACGGCTACAACAAAAAAGTACATAATTCGTGCTTCGCATCAAAGAACACCAGTAAGAAGCACCCCCGAGGCACGGTCTATCTGCCAGACACAGGAGATGTCAACGACCGAATTGGGAATTGGGAATTGGGAAAATTCTGAAGAGGGAGAAAATGAACACCTAGAAAAAATATCGACATATTTTAGATCAGCAAAGGAAAGTAGAGATCCACATGAATCAGCAGGAGTTTACAGAATTCGATGTAATTATGGTAAGAAGAAGAACTTACCAGTAAGACAAACTCTAGGAAGAATGAATGTTAAAAATTCAAAGATAATCCTGTTCAATTACAGTATTTACTTGCAATTGGAGTCATGGCACATGGGCAATAAGAAATATATATATATATATATATATATATATATATATATATATTTATTTATATTTTATATTTGATTAGCATTATCCGATTCCTGAACTATTTTTCATTCAATTAATGTTTGTTGGGGGCATTTTTATTTCATTCGTGAAAAAAAAGGCGAAATATCACAAACGGATGATTCTGTTCTGTTATTTTATTTGTATTTGAGCTTGTCAGCGGAACAGGCTCCAGCAGTTGTTTTGATATTGTGAATTGGATAGGCGCGCGGAAGGCTATTATTTTTCATGAACTCGCAAACGAAACTAATTCAAAAAACTAGGTCGACATATATGCAAATTTTTTCACCTCATATTTCGCCGGCTGTGAGGCAGGAACTAGCTTTGTTATACTCTAGTGTGAACGGTATGTACTGAGGGATACAATATTTGGTTCAAGGAACGATGATTCGAATGATTTAAAAAAAATCAAATGGTATTGTGACTATATATTTTGCAGATGAAATGCTTTGACGAGGATCGTGTGAGTCCTTCTATTAACGGCTTTTTCTCTATTTTACGCCATTTGTTCCTTCACATGACCCTATTAATCAATGACGAGTAACAGAGCATTCCATTCTTGAGGCGTCTCTACACTATCGGACTTAAAAGACGAATACAGAATGGACCATGCCACCATCATTGCGCAGCTGTACATACGATCGTGCGCATTTGTTAATTGCCTTTTTTGTCCGACATGAATGTGGGAGCAGCAGAAGCTGCTGCTATTTATTCATTTAGTGCATACAGGCTAAACTACGACCACTTAAAGAATATTGAACAGTGTGTTCTTCTCACCGAAATAAGTGGAAAACTAAGTAAAATTCAGAAATTAGGAACAACCAAATTATCTTCTGTATGAGTAAGGAAAGAACTCCCAATGAGAAATTGCAAAAACAACTGATTTTTTTAGAACATTACACAATCAACATGAAACTTCATCAAAAAATCTTGGTATCGAATCAGCTTTCCGTGAACGCGAGCACAATGTTCTTTTGGGCACAAATTTATTCGAGCTTATTGGTATCACATAAGTATTCATTGTGTTTTAAAAAATTAATAAACGAAAATTTTCCAAACAATGTCTCAGTGAAAACTGTGATGAACAAACCACGGGCACAGTTAGACTGTGCTTAGAACCACTGACCGGGGCCACAAGCAATCATAGACATTATTTAACATCGACGAAGTGAAGACAATGCATAGATGTTAAATTCAGTGGCGCATAAAAAATTTATAGAAATCGTAACAGATTGATCTAAAATTTCACAGGTGTCTTTCCACAGGACAGATTGGTACACTATTTTATTTTCCATATTTTCCAAGATGTACTGAACTAAAAGTTTTAGACTTTATTCCTCGGATATCGGTGGGTTGTGGGTTGACTGGTCTGTTTTTATCAATAATAACTCCAGGAATTCGAGGTTGGTTTCTTTATTACTTGTTGATTTGAATACTAAAAACCGGGTGGCCGGTAGCTTGGCGGTCTAAGACGCAGGCCGTTCGAAACTTCAGTATAGTGGTAGTCGGTTCGAGCCCGATATAGGTACGAGGGATTTTTTCTCAAATACTCAATATCGGAATCGATAGACGACCACAGTACTTGTTGAAAGCAAGTGTATTGTATGTTGTCTAGATGCCAATCTCGTCTCGTGCTAGCTTGGAGTGCACGCCGGCCACCCGAGGTAGTGTTGTTACTTTTTCGGGTTTTCCTGCAGCTGAAAAGCGAATACGCCACCAAAAATCAGTAAGTCGCCCTGGAGCGCCACGGCAAATAATAATAATAGCCGTCCTCTACCAGCACAGGCTATGCCTTTGGGTACACTCTACGAGTGTTTATGAGGGAGTATTATTATTAGTATATATTATTATTATTATTATTATTAGTCATAGTTCACTCTGAAATAGTAGTGAAAAACACATGAAGGCAAATAGCAGGCGTCCCCACCGTTCCATGATCAAATATGGGCTGTAATCGACGATCGTGTGGGCACGCGCACAATCATAATCGAACATCGATTGGTGTTTGTCAGAAAAACCGACACAGCGGCCTGTCTACTCTATCGTCTTCTCTCATGGGCAATTACAGATGTTCGTGAGCTCCTGCATTTGTCCAACATGGCCGATGGTGTAGAGGACACTTCAAAAGTGGAAAACTCCGTCTTTGGGGTCAGAAGAGGGGGCAACGTGGCTGATGCCGTCAAGAGTGGTCTTCACCACACCTTGTGTTGGGGCGAAGAGGCACCAAGTGATTTCTTACATCCACAAGTCCAGAGCCAGGTAGATCCCCCACACTAACGTGAAAGGTATGACTTCGTCATATTATATGTCTGCAAAGAGAGGTATCCATTTGAGTCTCCGAGAGCTGTGCCGAGCACTGACAAAAAGTGCTTCGAGCACTAAGCTCTAAGCACTCTTGAAAAGTGCTCCGAAATGTCGAGCACTGAGCATCTTCATTTAGGAAATGCTCGCGATTACTAAGCACTTTCAAAAAGTAATATTAGTCAGGGAGCACTAACCACTAAGCACTTTTCAGACTTTTAAATACTTAAGTTACTGAAACAATCAAAAACACGTAAGATTTTCACAAATAATATTACATCGCAACATGTTTCAATACCTAAAAATATACAATTTTGTGGTTATAATATTATGAATTCGTAAAAAAAGTACAGTATATTATGTAAAGCATTTATGAACTCCTCGAGACAATTGTTTTTTGAACAGTCGTTCCGCAACGCTGCACTCGTAAATAGAATACTCGTTACTGAATGGACGTTTCTAACTCTGCTAACATAATATACTATTTTGAAATAGAAGTGCTGAAATCAACAATTTGATTCGAATAAAATAGAAATATTGATTGAATGTTTGATTTTGTGGTTTTCTTGATATCGTTTTTTGAGTGTTTAACTTCGCACAGTCTGAAAAAAAACAAAAATACGTAAATCAAAATCAAATCGAAATGGGCCGCATATGGTTACACAGAAAAGAAGTTTGAAATAACAAAATGGTGATGGACATACCGCACATCCCCTGTATCAAGATAGCAATTGTCACCCATACAAAATTTTTGTTAGACTTATTTTGACTTTCGTCAAAGAAATAACAATTTGACTCGATAATAAAAAAATATTGTTTTAAAGGTTCTGATAACGGAGACAGATTTGGTCTCCGATACGTCAACGTAGTTTGAAAAAGAGATAAAATATTTAGTTATTATGAACTTTTTTTAGATAGGAAAAGTAACTGACAAAATTGTACTATTTTTCCAAGACAGTAATCTTCTAAACGCAGTACTTATCGTAGAAAATTGATATTTTGGTGGAGGGTAGGGTCACTGGATCCGGAAGGCTTTGCTTCTACGGGTACGGCCAATGGGAAGAGTCTAATAGTTCGAATGTCAAAAATAACCCACAGAAAAAGTTAGGTTAGGTTAGAGCCAACGTTTGAACTACCGACATATGTCAATTTTATGTACGAAATGTTCAAAAATAGTGGAATCCGGAATGACATGTAAAAATAGTGGAATCCGGAATGACATGTTCATAGATAAAAGTTTATATTATGTTAATGAAATATTTTCAAGATTTATCTAATCGGTAAGACGGTAACGGGCAATTATTGGTTTATTGGTCCAGTTGTTACAGCATATTGCCCCCCAGATCTGATAGGAACATAGTGTTGTGTAGTATTGTTTACTTTCTACTTACAAAGACAAAATTTATATATCTTTTTCTCATGAAAATGAAGTATTGGTCAGTGACAACCTACAAAAATACCGACAATAAGATACCCATAGTGCCATATCAATTCAGTCCCTTGGCAAGAATACCTCGGAATTTTAACCTTAGTTCTATCGACCCAGCTAATAATGCATTAAACCAATTAAAGAATAGATTGAGATCTGTACTAGCAATATAAAATATATACTGCAAACTATCTGAGGTATTCTGTATGAATTCATTTAGTGAAACTTTCACGTAGCTTTGTATTATAATTGTAGTTTATGTAACCATATAAATAAATATATTGTCTCTGCCTGTTGACCTTTTTGGTTTTAGGTTTATTATAGTTCTGAGAACATCTGCACAATGTCCATCAGCCAGTTTTAAAACTGTTCATTACGTTGATTGAGAGATGAGATAGTCCAACTTTTTGTTTATTGAACTTCAACAAATCGTCACATAGGTACTCAAGTTCCTTGTCGACGGCTCTATCTCTATGTTCCATAATAGCAGCTAAACTGGTCACAAGATAGGGCAAGGAGCAAGGGGCAAGGACCGGAAATCGACCAACGCTCGTTTGAAATTCGAGATTACTGATACCTCTCAATTTCAATCAATTACAGAATTAGAATTAGTAGCTGGTGTATATCCATTCAAGAGTAAAATATGAAATATTATTCTACTAAACCAAAACCAAAAAGAATAAAACTGTCAAAACGAGTGTCAAATCTTCTTTTTTATATTATAACCCAACTTTTTTGTTGCTTTTTTATTGGTGCTTTTGTGGGTTATTTTTGACATTCGAACTACTATAAGAGATTTGAACTATTAGACTCCTCCCATTGGCCGTACCCGTAGAAGCAAAGCCTTCTGGATCCAGTGACCCTAGTGGAGGGTGCCTCCGGGTGCCATCTGCCGAGACTATATATTTCGACAAGATTCATTTTTATGGGAAGGCTTAGTGCTTAGTGAACCCGAAAAGTGCTCCGGAGCGCTGGAGGGCTCGCGAGCACTTTTCGGAATTACTAAGCACCAAGCCTTTTCGTTAGATGCTTCGGAGCACTAAGCACTGAATTAGGAAAGTGCTCGGGAGTACAGTACTTAGGAGCACAAAAGTGCTTCGAGCACTTTCACGAGCACTAAGCACTGTGCTTTGGGACAGCTCTGGGGTCTCCTTGGGTACACATACAGGAAGTTTGAATTACCACGTTGCTACAATCATGGAAGTGAGGGTTTTCGGTGGTGCCTATCGTAATGATCCTAAACTCATGTCTGCTCCAATTCTGTTCGGCATGCAGGAAAACCCGAAAAACCTACAGCACCACCTCGGGTGGCCGGCGTGCACTCCAGACAACACACAATACAGTTGCTTTCAACAAGGACTGTGGTCGTCTAACGATTCCGATATTGAGTACTTGAGAAAGAATCCCTTGTACATACATTGGGCTCGAAACGACTACTGCTATACGGAATTTCCGAACGGCCTGCGCCTAGACCGCCAAGATACCGGCCATCATAATATCTAACAGAAAACAACTACTTCTTCGGCAAAAGAAAATTATAAAAATATACCATCTGAACGAAAATGCTTTAGCCGAAGAAGTAGTTCTTTTCTGTTAGATATTACAAATAAATCAACTTTTTTCAATTTTCATGGAGAATGTTCCCCTTTTCAACATGAATACCTCCCAAGAGGGTTATCTTCAACGATGGAAAATAACGACTAAAGTTTGTCTTTCAGTCGCAGATGATTCCACAACAGATTTTATGGATATCCGTTTCGTACTTTCGAACAAAAATCAAAATTTTGTTGCGTTATGCTTTGCCATAGCACCACTGACTGGACTGCTTGGCTCCGTAGGTGTTGTATATTTGATTTATCGGCGGGGGGACGGGAAATGAATCTGGCTTATCGGTCTCTCAGTTGCTCGTCCCACAGATCCAATGCTATATAAATGAAGCCCATATTTTCATTCACATATTTATAAAACCCCTCATCTACAATGTGAAACATTAAATTTTAGAATTGATCAGTATATTCACAGAAAACATGAATAATAAAACAGGTATGTACATTTTAAAATATTCTGAGATTTAATTTTAATGAACAGCAAAGATATGACAAGTTTTTTGAATGATTCGAGATTCAGACAGACATAAATCACTACTATTCAATTCATTGCCTAATGTAGATAGGAGACAATGATATCCGTAATCAGTAAGCGAAGTGGTCGAGGAGTTAAGAGCGTTGGCTCTCATCTAGGCGACTCGGGTTCGATCCCTACCGCCCTACGGAGCTAAAGTGGTTTAAATTCCACTTTTACGTGAACTGTAGGTCCCGGGTCTCCCTTGCTCGGACAAGCTCTTCTTTTGAGGGGTTTTCTCTGAAAACCTGGGAGATTCGTAAAAATAAATTTACAAAAATTGGAATGATGATATAAAATAGCAAACTCACGATCGTACTAACTCACGATCGTAGTCGTAGTAGTACGATCGTACAGTTTTTAAATTTGGCAGTTTCAATAACTGTGAACGGAAGATATCAGCATTCAGTACTTTGAGCAGTACTATAAGATATGATTTTATTTTGTTCATTTTGAGGGAGCACATATTCAAATTACTCAAATATTGTGAAGTAAATGAAATAAAATTTTCACTATCATAATTTTTCTTCGAGTTTTAAGGCCATCGACTTAACGTTTCGTTAAAGTGAGTGGATGACTTTTCAAAAGGTCTGTGCATTTTTGATATATCACCGATTACTCTAGTTGTTCTATTCCCTTCGGGACCATGGACAGATCCGTAGAAACAATGCTGAAGGAACATCGGAAAAACTATAGGTCACATCAAACGGACAATTCGGCAGTAGCGGAACACGCGCTCGGTGAAATGGATCACAGGATACTTTTCGAAAACGCCAAACTCTCCTCACCCCAGACCAGCTGTTTCATAGTCGACTTGTACGGGAAGCAATAGAGATACACGAGCATGTTGAGAATATCAATAGGAAAGAAGAGACTTTGAACCTAAACCGGATCTGAAATCCCATTGTTAAAATTGCGAGAGGAAAAGACCACTACAAACAACTATTTAATGGGGATTTAACTGAGCACCAAAGATATGATTTCCAAATATTTATCTTGTGTTATCAAAAATCATACTTGGTTGGGAACCAAAATTTTATTATCAAATTATTAATTTTTGAGCCCCAAATTATTGACTTTTGAACTTTATTTATATATTTCCTCAACAACTAATTTATTTTTCACACCACAAAAATTTATTGAACACTAAATATTTGAGCACCAAAATAAACTTGTACAGGGTGTAGTCTAACCTCTTGCACTCCCGTGAAGGACCGGTGTATAATGCCATTTTATAACGAATGGCAGGTGTGAAAAATCCAAAATAAAATTGTGAAAATTTTTAATTTTATTGGAAAATTCAGCGGTTCCCAAAATTTCGACGAATTTTCCAACACAATTTAAAATTTCCACAATTTTTTTCGAATTTTTCGCACCTGCCATTCGTTATAAAATGGTATTATTGTTGAAGATCACCATGCCATTGTGTGAACACTGATTTCCAGATCAGGTTATTTATAAAAAAGTTGTGTTGTCATAACAGATTTAGATGTTGTCAATCTTTATTTTTAAATAAAGTACTTCTTTTCATCGTTTTTTCTGAATTACAAAGACATTGCATAAAATTTCAAAAGGTTGTGGGCCCAGTAATGTTGTTAATAGTGTAATTCAGAAAATTACTGGTTTTTTTCATTTACTGTTTTCGAAAATTTTGATTTTGTGAAGCAGAGCAGTAACTGATGAAATGGAGCTATCGAAGATTGTTATCTATAAACTCGATAAACTCGAGAGTGTAACTGGATAGACTGAAATTCCATATCAGAATTCTTCTACAAAATTATGGAGGCTCGAAAAGCAAAACATGCAAAAAGTTTTACAGCAGTTGATAAAATGAAATATACGGCACAGAACTTGTTAGTTTCAAGTTTGAGTTACCAGGCCCGTCAACTATTTAATATATGTTCATCAGCAAAGGACATGTGGGAGAAATTACATGTTGTGTTTGAACAGCGTCAAGATCGCTTGTTCAATTCGTTCTTTGGTATCCATGAGAAATACCCTGCTGATAGTATTGCAAAAACTATTGCCAAGCTTGAAAAACTATGGGTAGAGCTGCAGGATGAAACCTGGAAGGAGGATAAAGTGAAACTTCCAGAATCTCTCTTCATAAATAGAATTCTGAACACTTTAGCTCATGTATATTTTGAGTTCACAAATGCTTGGGAGTCGGTGCCGAAAGAACAAAGAAATTTAACATTGCTTTGAGAAAGATTATGTACAGTAGAACTCAGATTGCAGAAAAGGAATGGGAGACAGGAAGAACTGGAAAAGAAAACAGCTCTTCTAGCCAAGCCAAAAACGAAAGTTGTGAGGTCTGACGATTCCAAAAAGCAGAAACATCGAGCTCGGAGTTTTACCTGCTATGGCTGCGGTCAGAAAGGCCTACGTGAATATCCTACGAGAAAATCCAAAGAAACTTCTCCAGCTGGTACTGCTTTCATCGGATCATTAGATATATTGAGTAAATTTCAAGAAGCAGATGCTGATTCTGGTGCAACGCAACACATGACAAGTAGAAGGAATCACTTTTGAGAGTTTTCAAAGACTGCAACATGTTATTCTTCGAAACAATCAATATATAAACGCATTTGGAAAAGAAAACATCAATGTCGAGATGTTTTTGAATGGAAAGTGGATCCCAAATTTCTTAAAAGAGGTGTGGTATTTACCAGAGGCTAGTATAAATCTTTTTTCCATCATCGCCACTGTAGATAAAGGTATGACATCAAATTTGGACAGTAAGAAATGTCTGATACTGAAAGATAAGGAAAGAGGCAAGAGGTGAAAGAAGAAAATGCCTTCTTTCTGTGACTGGAAAAAAGTGAGTAGGTACTTTTTTCTCGGATATATATTGTTATGAAACCAGTTATGTGTAAGAAATAGTAGGTTATTATTATTATTATCACTAAATAAGAAAGGTTAAATACTATACCTCAACTCCTAAAGAACATCATAAATGCATAGAATGTGAAAACACCATCAAAATCCATCCAATGAGCCTTAATACTCTGTTTCCGAAGCTAGAAAGGGTAGTTCCGCAACATCTGTCGTAGCATGGTAGAAACCAACTGCTACCAGACAACACCAACTGTAAAATAAATTCAAATTAAAATCTCATTATAAACAAGACTGAAGAGAACAATTTAGAACCATATTTCAAAAGAAAAAGTCTAGAAAATCAACAAAAATTGATAAGATAACCTCAAAATTTATGATCATAAAATAAATATCAAACAGTAAAAATGTGAAAGAAACTTGAAAAGGAACCTCATAGAATCTAAAATAAAACCAGCAGTTGAAAGTATTTAGTAAGAATGTTATTGTAAATAATTAGTAATTTAAGTTGTACAAATTAGATTAAAAGTAGGCTAAGATTGTCGAAAAAGGTCATGAAAATGAATATTCATGAACAGAGTGAAACGAGTGCGTTGAAATCGAAAATAGAGGAAACGAGTTGGGTAGCAACGAAAAAGATGATGGATTATTGACGAGAGAAGCCAAGAAAAACGTGAAGAAAAGCAGTTTGTCGAAAATTTGCAGAAATCGTAAAATCAAAATTTAACGAGAAAAACTCCTGATATCCATCCAAACTAGCAGACAACTTTTTGTATAAAGTATACAATACATTTCAACAAGAACTTACCAGCAGAAAAGCTTCCAGAGAGAGAAGAAAACATCGTGGAAGATTGGAAGAAAAGCTTTGAGTCCAGAGGCTTTGGCAAGGTATTTATCAGCACCAACACTTCTTCCTGGTGTATCTACACAATTTTGAATCTCAAGAAAGAAATATAACTTCACTTTGGCATTTGAACGAACTATTATTCGGGAAAAACTTTCTTATTTCGTGCACTTCGGTGATTTTGAACTGAACTTTATTTTGATATTAAAACTCACTAATTTCATCAGTATTTAACGGACAATTGATTAGTTTTATAATTGAAAATAATATTTCAAACATAACCTCACATGGAGCGACAACAAGGTCGACAGCTCGTAGGAACATTCGATTCATTGTTCGATATTCAATCGGACATTTCATTTGGTGGTGACTAAGCAGCCACAAGATCGGGTTTAGAGATTTTTCAACTTGTTGACGACTCAGATTCCGTACAAAGAGGAGATAAGAGGTTATTTAGACTATGGTATCTCACAGGGAAGTAAAATAAGTATTATTGATTGAAGATCAAAACATTTTTCCTGAAATTATTAAATAAAATTGCTTATATTTTGGATTCTGAGTTGAATATTTATTATTTTGATACAATTGTCATAAATATTGCAAAATTTCACACTGGAGGCCCTTTCAAGAAACCAACCATGAGGAGAAGAGACTGCATGTTTCTTGTTGGTATCAACTGAGCGGAGAGAGTTTCTGCAACAGAGAAAAAGGTTTAATAAAAAAAAAAAATATAATAATGAGAGTAAGTATCTAGCCTGGGCATATGTTTGAGCAAATAAAAGATTGATCTGAGTTTTATTATTATCTGATTTACATTTCTTACAGATAACAAATTTATAACCAGAAAAGAAAATACCATTTATCAACAGTTTATTTGAACAAAATAGTATTCATTCTTTCTCTCACCATCATTATTATTATAACAATTGTCAACACAACGTGGGACAGAATATTGAACATCATTATAATTATTTTATAACAATATATATATATATATATTTATATATATATATATATAGAGGAAGGGTAGTCGTTGCTGACTAGTTAGGTATGGAACTAGTAAATAGTGGGGCTTTGCAGCAAAATCAAAGAGTACTACTTTAAAGTTTGTCCAAGCTTTCGGAAATTTAATAAATCATTTCCATCATCAGGGATACTACAAATTGCATATGTAAGTAATATAAAAAAATATATATGTATTGTTAACTTACATCTTTGTTGAGATTGTGAGACGCGATGTTATTCAACAATGAGTGACACATTGTGCAAGATGAAAGTTGATATAAAACATGTAAAATTGGTAGGATGTCTTAAAATTTTTTCATAAAATACGTTACATTTAAAATTGTTAAAATTTTTTATTTTGACCACACCAGGCCAAAGCAATGCTCTAGGTTAGGAGAAGACAGACAGTTAACATGTCATACGACTCAGTCAGTGGTACCAATTTACAGTTACCAACCTATGTTGGAATCCGTAAATCCGATTTTTAATTGGTAAGGCGACACCTAGTGAGCTAGGAAGAAACCTGAATTGAGTACATTTGGCATGTAACTAAATGTCTTTAGTAGAATCAAATTTTTTTTTTTTTTTGGACGAAAAGGAGTTAAGTTAAATGTATAAATTATTTATCAAAGTCATAAAATATTTGTTAATCAATTTTCATTGTTAATGGGTGATGGATTCTTATCCAACGTCAAAAGGTAGGAATAAATTTCACTCAGATGATTGATATCTGTTTTTTTATTTATGCAATTACTATTTTCTGCTATAAAGGCCATTTCAAGAAAGGTCCTAGTGAATCGCATCTATCCAAAAGGACCTTTCTTGAAATGGCCTTTATAGCAGAAAATAGTAATTGCATAAATAAAAAAACAGATATCAATCATCTGAGTGAAATTTATTCCTACCTTTTGACGTTGGATAAGAATCCATCACCCATTAACAATGAAAATTGATTAACAAATATTTTATGACTTTGATACCAATTAAAAATCGGATTTACGGATTCCAACATAGGTTGGTAACTGTAAATTGGTACCACTGACTGAGTCGTATGACATGTTAACTGTCTGTCTTCTCCTAACCTAGAGCATTGCTTTGGCCTGGTGTGGTCAAAATAAAAAATTTTAACAATTTTAAATGTAACGTATTTTATGAAAAAATTTTAAGACATCCTACCAATTTTACATGTTTTATATCAACTTTCATCTTGCACAATGTGTCACTCATTGTTGAATAACATCGCGTCTCACAATCTCAACAAAGATGTAAGTTAACAATACATATATATTTTTTTATATTACTTACACATGCAATTTGTAGTATCCCTGATGATGGAAATGATTTATTAAATTTCCGAAAGCTTGGACAAACTTTAAAGTAGTACTCTTTGATTTTGCTGCAAAGCCCCACTATTTACTAGTTCCATATATATATATATATATATATATGTATATATTTATATATATATACACATAGGTTAGGTTGTTATATTTATGTATATATATATATGTATATACACATAGGTTAATATAGATATTCGATCAAATCGTCGTTTTTCCTGTCCCAGAAAAAAATAGTGTATTTAACTTTTTTCCCTTATATGATAAATAACCATTACATAATGCATATGAGGGTAATTCTACCAGGAAGGAGTGCAACAGAAGAGGTCCATCTAGCGAGAGAAAACAGTCTGCAGGTGTGGCATGAACGTTTAGCCCATCAAAGTAAACGTCATGTCCATAATTTCTTGAAGGAACGTGGAATTACTGTAGCTCCTGACATGAATAATGATTTCTGCGAAGGCTGTATTTACGGCAAACAACATAGATTGTCTTTTGGACAACGTTCTGTCAGAGGCCAGATGTGTGCGGACCAATTCCTAGGAAATCTTTAAGTGGTTCTAGATACTTTCTCGTCTTCAAAGATGATTTTTCGAAGTACCGAAAAAAAAAATGTCTGAAAGAAAAAGTGGAAGTTGCCGAGAAGTTTTCATGAATCAAGCAAAAGTTTTGGGCCACACTGTAGATCAACTGATGTCAGACAATGGAAAAGAGTTTGACAACCGTGAAGTCAGAAACATTACTCATCAGTTCGGTTTACATCATCGTTTTGTGATGCCTTATACACCCGAACAAAATGGTGCCCGTGATCGGAAAAACCGTACTTTAGTCGAGGCTGCCAGGACATAGTTACATTCAGTAGTTTTTCTAGAAAATTTGTGGGCCGAAGCAGTGAATACGGCTACTTACATTCTGAATCGATCAGGACCAACGCCAGTTTCTAAGGAAACGCCAATTGAATTGTGGGCGAATAAAATCCCATCCATAAACTATTTGAAGATATTTGGAACAGAATGTTTCGTTCGCATCCCGAAACAGAAGAGACGCAAATGTGACCATAAGAGTATGAAAGGTTATCTGGTTAGCTTTTGTGATGGAAAAGACGGTTATAGAATCTGGATTCCCGAAAGAAATGATATTGTTTTAAGTAGAGACGTTATTTTCAAAAAGGAAAAAGTTGATGGCGAATATCTGACCATTTTTAGACAGTCAAATTCACAAGAATCCACTGTGAATCAGGAACGAATGAGTCAAAGAAATGAATTCACTGCAGAAAATCAGTCACAATCCGATAGTCAAGCCGAATATGATGGATCTGAGGTCTGTGAAGAAAGCGATACGAGAGTGCTTCGTAATCGGACGCTACTTACTGTGCCGAAAAAATCAATGATTTCGCCTATTAGCTGAAAATTTGGAACCGATTTTATACAATGAAGCAATGCCCACCATTGGAGGAGAGCAATGAACGAAAAAATCCAGGCTTTACTTTGCCAAATAATAAAGAAGTGATTAAAAATCGATGGGTGTTCAAGACGAAAGAAAATTCAGACGGAAGCATTGCCAGATACAAGGCAAGACTAGTTGCAAAATGATATTCTCAAACGGCCTGTGTATTGATTATGCTCCATGCTCTAGTGGAAACATTTCGCCACGATCAGGATGGTCTTGGCTGTCACAGTGACGCGAAGTTTGCATTTGCTGCAATTCGATGTCAAGGTAGTACTTCCCTCAGATGTTTTTCTTAAGGGAAGGCCGAAATCGATATATGAAATGAAAGACATATTGTTCTTTAGTTCCCCAAAGTTTGAAATCTTCCCTGTGTTCCGTTTTTGAGATATATGATAAAAAAATTGACCACTTTTATATGTATATATTGTAACGTTTTCTCCCCCTATCGGTATGAATCGTTACAAACCCGTTAGCTATAGTAGCCGGTGAGTCATGTGGTCGGGGTCAAGTCCTGTCAGTCAAGTATTTTCTTTGATTTGGAGTTGAGTTGAGGGCGCCACTCGGGTCTAAAGAAATAATATTGAAGAGTCTAAAGTCCTGTCTGACTCGAGAAAACTAGGATAAAAAGAAATGGATGGAAGTAGTATAAAATTTCTATAAATTTATGCATCAAGTTCCAAGATTTTATCTGTACAAGTTTGTAATAACTTAGTCACACTTCTATAAGTACTGAGACACACCTGGAATAAAACATCACCTCAATTAAACCCCATATATTTATTTATAATAAGAACACCCTGTAATTATTTATATATAGAAATTATGTACATCGAAATTACTTCATGTGGGACTTATTGTTTTGGACATTATTTGTGAATAAAAAATATAATACTAGGCACAACAATCTTTTAAAGAACCCTGTCGTTTCAGAGTACGTTGAAAATTTAAGAAATGATGTAGTGGGCTCTTTCAAATTAGAGTAACATTTTGCAGTTGAACTGAGCCTCTATACGTTGAAATTTTAAGAAATGAAGTAGTAGGCTCTTTCAAATTAGAGTAAACAATTTTAAAATCCACTTAGTCTAGTACAAAATGAAATTAAGGTTCATATTATTCATGTAGATACCAAGGAAATTTGACCAAGCTGCCTAGCGTAAAGGTGTCTAACGTTCAGTACTGTACGTGGGCTTTACATAAGATTATTCAAATTATAAAGCATTACCTAGCAAATTTACCAAAGTGCACTCATGAGAAATATTAAATAAATGAAAATTAACAAGCCTGTTAGTCTATGGTGCTAGACTAAGCGGAGTCCATGGGTCTCACGATGGAAGTTCATTTTCAGAATGATGACTGTAACATCCTCCTACCCCTGTGGTGAAATCAACATCCAGACAGGCGAAGGTGAGGGGGATACTGCAGTCCTCCAGTTGTTCGGGTGCGGAACTAGGTATGTCATGGTCCTTTGCCCGAAAGGCATCCGGGTCCCTGCCAGGAGACACCAAAAAGAAATTATGGAGTAACAGGAGGGTTTTTTCCAACCTCCAAGAGAATCCCCCTTCCAAAGATATGGATATGGTACTTCCTCAAAATGAGTGCCTTCTTCCGAAAAGGACATCAAATGGGTGTTCATTCCCACGAAACATGGGCACCTAATCAAAGGGTGCAAATCCTCCCAAAAGGATTTTAAGGACGAGCTCCTCCCAGCAACCCTTAATGTTAAAAAGAACAATTTAGACCCTTTCAGATTGTTTTAGGTAAAACACTTACCCCGCACGGAGGGTTACAAATGGCTTCCCCGGCAACCAGTCTTGAGGCAGCAGCAGGAATAAGCCATTAACATGGGTTAAAAATGTAACGAGCAGAATTATTAACGTGCTCGACATTCGCACTATGAAGATTTTTCAGAGTCGGCACCTTTCAGCTTCCCAAAAGAAAACTCAAGAAAACTTGGATGTTCACCGCTCGGCTTTCATTCGGAAAAGACCTTAAAAATGGCGTTATCCCGGTTATCCGGCAAAAGCCACGCTTGTCGTTTTTTTTCTTAACCTAATCTGTTCTCTTGTTGAACCCGCGACAGGTGACAAGTAGGTCAGATCTCAGATCACCTAATCTGTCATTTTCCTCGACACTGAATCTAGGAGGTCTTGGCCCTCTCATGGTTATGGCAGGTATGTTTAAAAAAAAGGGAGACATCTATGAACATGCACCCCGCATTAGCTCAATGGTGAAAGATCATTGAGAGTAAATCATTATCCTTTTCGGTGGTTGGCACCATTTGAATGAGAAAGATTACTATGTACATGGTCAGCTAACAAACACTGGCTTGCAAATGCTTTACGGTTCGTGCACAAATGTACAATTGAAAAATTGCATTGGAATAACCTTGTCCGTATACTTGGCAAATTAACAAAAAGATTTCTTCCGAAATCCATTCTAGATTTGTGATTGGACTGAAAGTATTTGGAAGGTACTTATTTATGATTTATTCAAAATTCTATAGGAACATTTAAATACTTCAAAGTTATTATTTGGTGGCGCCACCTAGTTACAAGAAGCTCAAGCAGGCTGAAGGAATCTGAGAACCCATACAGAAAACCTACTGTGATTTTTCAAACGTGACAATATATATATATAGGAGAGAGGTAGTCTTTGCTGACTCGTTAAGATCAAGCTAGGGAAACTTGTTGGGTAAGCAGCATGCAGGAAGTATACTCTTATAACACTTTATTCCAATATTTCGACAAGTATTATTGTCATCATCAGGGAAAGCTACAATAATGTTTAAACTATAGTGAAAACAATTGACAACTGTGGATTCTAAACTACTTACGTGTTGATGAGATTGATTGCAATAGATGATATAAAAAGACGTGTACAGTAATTAAACATATTAAAAACAAGTTATGAGATAATCTTAAAGGTAATCGTCACACATTATTAAAAACTCAGTTGTGTATAAAATCTAGTTCTATTCAATTTTATTAAAATGGATATCATACCGATGTCACACTGGTTGATCGGAAAGCGTGGAAAAGAAAGAAAATTTATTTGAGGTTATGTATACAAAGTGAAGTTTGTTAAGGTACGTTCCTGCATGGAACTGTACTAGAATCTGAAATTAGACAGATTGAACCACTCAGAACGAGAAAAGTGTACATCAAGCTTGGAACAAAAAGAATAGACATTGTTTCATGAAAATGACACATGACTATTACATGGATTGAGAGTTAAGCTCTCTGACATCTCATAAATAAAAAAAAAAAAAACTTTAATAAACGTTTTTCAATTTGAATACTGATCTGATAATTTTGTAATAGTCATGTGTCATTTTCATGAAACAATGTCTATTCTTTTTGTTCCAAGCTTGATGTACACTTTTCTCGTTCTGAGTGGTTCAATCTGTCTAATTTCAGATTCTAGTACAGTTCCATGCAGGAAAGTACCTTAACAAACTTCACTTTGTATACATAACCTCAAATAAATTTTCTTTCTTTTCCACGCTTTCCGATCAACCAGTGTGACATCGGTATGATATCCATTTTAATAAAATTGAATAGAACTAGATTTTATACACAACTGAGTTTTTAATAATGTGTGACGATTACCTTTAAGATTATCTCATAACTTGTTTTTTAATATGTCTAATTACTGTACACGTCTTTTTATATCATCTATTGCAATCAATCTCATCAACACGTAAGTAGTTTAGAATCCACAGTTGTCAATTGTTTTCACTATAGTTTTAACATTATTGTAGCTTTCCTGATGATGACAATAATACTTGTCGAAATATTGGAATAAAGTGTTATAAGAGTATACTTCCTGCATGCTGCTTACCCAACAAGTTTCCCTAGTATATATATATATATATATATAAGAAACTTCTTTCAAAATTTTGACCAGTCTTTGTGTTTTGTTCTCGAGTTATTCATTAAGAAAGTATATGAAGTTTTCACGTCGGAGTCGTTCACTTAAAATGTCTGGCAACGCTGCACCTCCATAGAGAGAGCAAGTACGATGGAAAACGGAGAGGAAAAGTACATCTTCATGTGATGCATCAAAATAATAAGCGGGGGGTCAGGGACAAAAAGGGCTGTGATTGCGGACTTGAATAATTTTTTTGTAAATCGATATGTTTAAAAAGTCGAAAATACATTTTGTTGAATTTATTATTATTAAAAGGCAATGATGTTCTACCGTTAGCACGGAAATTGATTTTTCGGAGCATATTTTAGGGAATTTAATGATCTAAAAAATCAATGGAATTTCATTGATGTTATTTACGAAAGCACAGGAGTGCCCCAAAAGTTTTTTTTCATTTCGACTTTTTCTAGAAATTTCGTCTAAAATCTCAAAAATTCGACTTTAATATCAAAATTTCGATAACTATTTTCTAGAAATTTCGACATTGAAGTTGAAATGATTACATTTGGACATGAACATTGAAATTCAAACAAGTCATAGTTTCGACTTTTTTCTCGAAATTTCAACTTTTATCCAAAATTTCGGATTTAATGTGGAAAATTCGACTTATACCTCGAAATTTCTACTTTTTTCTTGAAAATTCAAAGTCGAAATAATTAAATTTCAACATTTCGACAGTTAAGTCGAATTTTCGACATTGAATTCGAAATTTCGAGAAAAAAGTCGAAATTTTGACTTTGAAAAGAAATGATTAAAAAAAAACCCTTTTGGCCCTCTTTCATTCGTACTTTACTAGTCATCTGAGTATGACAAAACTGGTGAGTTGTTGGATGAGTTTTGTCATTATAATTAGATTTCGTTAAAAATTGATATGTAGGGGTTTCTGGGATTGGAAATCAACATGTTTCCCAAAGTTCAACGAGAATTCAATCTATTGGAGATATAAAGGGTTTTTCATTACTTTGATAAGTGACACATTTACGAGACACCCTGTATGGTGACAAGCAGCGATTAGTTTCTTAGGTGGCTGCGAAGCAGCTGAAGAAATTATTTGGCTGAAACGTATGTAAGAAGGAATTTTGAATAAAAAATTTTCAGTACCTATTTTGAAGATGGACAAACAAGTGCTATAAAGCTCATAAAAACCCCAGAGTTTCACAATAGGTCCGAGCATATAGATATGCGTTATCACTGTATTCGAGAGAAGGTAGCTGAAAGATATTTTGAGGTTTTTCATGTCAGTGGAGAAAATCAATTGGCAGACATCCCAACGAAATCTTTACCCGAGATTCGATTTTCCAAGCCACGTTTTTTTTGGATATCAGAAAATCAGGTTCAAGGAAGATTGTTGAAGATGCCATTGTATAACATAACAGATTTTGATGTTGTCAATCTTTATTTTTAAATGAAGTACTTCTTTTCGTCGTTTTTCTGAATTTCAAACCCATTGCATCAAATTTTAAAAATTATACACCCGTCCTTCACGTGAGTGCAAGGGGTTAGATTACACCCTGTATAGCTTGCGAGTTGAAAATGCGTGAATTAGATTTTCGCTTGCGCTTAACACACAAACCTGACCTGAGCAAGCTAACCTATCTTGTAATTTAAAAATGCGTGAGAGATTATTCAATGTTTTTGGTGTTTCTGTTTTACATTAGGTAAGACTTTAATATTCATCCAAACTTTTTAACATTTCAGGTGCTCATGAATTCTTTTTCTGGTTCAGGTTTTTTGGTACACGTTCATTACTTTTGGTGGCCAAATATTATTTTGGAGACATCGTATGAAACTTGGCACATAATGATTATTTTGGGATATACTCATTAAATGGTAACAGGTAAAAACATGTTATCGAAACAACGCAATTACAAGTGTAGGTGGGAACCCAGAAATAATGATTACTAAGCAACACTGTACCTGAGGCAGCATAAATACAATTTGTGGAGTCATTGGAGAAATGTCGCGCTAATGAAACATTAGGAAAAAAATGACGGCCTCAAAACTTTAATCAAAATAGTGAATTGAGTGATACCTAAGTAAATAAAACATAAAAATGAAAAATACTTGATAAAACTACCAATTGCATTCATCTGGAATTCATTGTTCAGTAGTACATCTTCATAATAGTACAGGAGCCGAAGAATGGTTGACTTTCACCCATCTCTTAACTGTATGGAACACATACTTTTTACGAAGTTTCATAAATAGGCAAATATTCCCTGAATGGCTTGCTTATCAAAATGTGGTCATGACTATATTCAGTGAGTTTCAAAAAGTTCACACCATATGGAAAACTTGTTTATTATCAGTGTGTTGAAAAATGTTAGCCATGATGAAAGTTAGTGCTTGGCAGAATACTTGCATATGTGTTTGCATTCAAAATTACACTACCCTTATTTTTTACATTGTCAAAAAAGGTTAGTCAAAGAAGTTGTTTAGAATTGAAAACATAAATTTGGAATCACAGCCAACTTGAATGTTCAGGATTCTCCCTGTCATCATACCTAATGGTATTTAATTTATATTCATTTTATTATTCAATCTGGTATTTAATGAATACCCTCAATATATTTTTATTTTTATTATAAGCTCATGTAGAGAAAACTTTGCGCGTCTTTCTGTATATATTTGATATTTCAAACCGCGAAACAATTGATTCCCACAATACGTCTGCGCGGAGTTTTCTTTCCATACTGCTTGGGAGAAAAGGGGAGCAGAATTTTTGGTACCACGACAGTCTTCGACCGGTGCATGCATGTTCACTGTTAAAATTTTCGCTGTGTCCGCATTACTAGAAGAAATTTGGTAAGTGATTTTCAACTGCCGAATTTGTTTTTATAAATATTTTCATTTCCGCAAAAACATTTTGGTCCAATTCGAGCCATATTATCAAAGTTTTCATTGCATTGCCGCTTTTTTGCAGTAACTGAATCATTCAATTTCAAAATAAATTTCAAGACCACACAGTACCTGTTCAAAACATTATCTGTTCACTCCCGATTCAGCAGGGCACAGGCGTAGCATATAAAACTTTAATTACTTTTACAAGTATTAAAATTTGTCTCCTCGTGGGTTCTGCAGTTGGTGGTTTTCATTCTTTATTTTGCTAAAATGACAGCTCAAACCAATAAATTGAAACAATATAAGGCCCTTCGTCAAATGTGTTTTAATCAAATGATGGAATTAAGAAATTTTACTGATAAAGCTGGGACTGATCAGAAATCAACCCTACAATTCAAAATAATGTATTCAGAAATCAATGAAATTGTCTCAGAGTTCAGACGTAATCATCATAGTGCCATTGCAATCTTGTCCACTATGAAATAACTTATATTGGAAGAGAAAGAAGTGATTCGAAAAGAATTTGAATATAATCGAGCGTATGTATATATGCAATTCATTCATCTATGTCCGATAATATTCCTTCTGTTCCGCCGACATCCAATGTTTCTGCAGAGGCTTCCAAATCCAATATTGAACTTCCAAAGGTGGAAATTCCAAAATTCTCCGGTGATTTAAAAACTTTCATTTCTTTTTGTGACATGTTCACGTCTCTTGTTCATGAAAATACATCGCTCTCAAAAATAGAAAAATTCAACTATCTTATATCTTTTCTTCAAGGTCCGCCTCTATCGTTAATACAATGCACTCCTATGACTGCCAATAACAACGAAACTGCCTTTAACGCCCTAAAAAACAGATATGATAATAAACGCCTTATTGCCTTTACCCACTTACAAAGCATTGATAATGCACCTATAAGTGCCAACAAGAATGAAATTTACGTTCTTTAGTTGATATTTTCACAGAAAACCTTGCAGCACTAGAAAATTTGAAAGCGGGGTGGGACTTCCTGTTATGTTCTCCAAACATTTAGATCAAGAAAAAATTACCCTTTCGCTTCGAAAATAGAACTAAGTCTCAATCGCCTCAATTGCCTTCATTTCACAAAAGGACCAATGCCTTTTTCGGTAACTCAAATAAAAACAAATGTCATTATTGTCAATCAGATCACGAGATTTATCGTTGCACAGAATTTGTCAATAAAACTACTTCAGAACGTCTGAATATTGTCAAGGCTAATAATTGGTGCACCAATCAACTGCTTGAGTAATCTACATCCGTTTAAAAACTGCAATTCCCTGACACTTTTTCGCGTTTGTAACATGAAGCATCACTCTATGCTACATGTAGGTCAAAATGTTTTGCAAAATTCCAATTTCACTTCCCATACTAATCATTTTCCGCACGCCTCTGGTTCCAGCGCTTCACCTGAAAAACATAAAAATATCGAACTTCAGCAATTCGAAGAACCGAGAAATAATGTGTCAAATAAAAAGGAAAATTTACCCTCTACCACGGCGATTGTGGTTTTTCTGGCTTAGTATCTTCTAGCGCAAATGTTTTATTGTCCACGGCTATCGTAGAAATTTTAGATTCGCACGGTTTGTTTCAGAAAGTTAGAGTTTTGCTTGATTGTGGATCACAGACTAGTTACATTTCATTAAATTGCTATAAGAGCCTAGGTTTAAAGCGCTTTAACTTTTCGTTATACTAGGTTTATGTGCCATGCAAGAAGTTGCATCCTATGGTGGTGTAACTTGTAAAATTAAACCTTTTTTAAAAAATTCACCTTGTCTGGACATTGACGCGGTTGGAAAAATTATGTCCAGACATGCCTGGTTCATTACTCGATGTGAATAAGGATTGGTCATATTTGGCAAACGTCAATTTAGCTGATCCTAATTTTAATCGACCTGCTCCAATTGATTTCATAATTGGTGCAGAAGTATTCCCATACATTTTGCAAAATGGTCGCATCTCAAGTGATAATAATATGCCGGTAGCGATAAACACAATTTTCGGATATGTTATTATGGGAAAATTACAATCCGAACGTACGAATATTCACCAATGCACTTCGCTATTTTCTTCGATCGTTAGTAACGATATTTTGAATTTGGACAATTCGCTTAAACGCTTCTGGGAAATTGAGAAAGTTCCAAAATCGAATTTTATGTCACCTGAGGATGGAATTTGTGAAAAAATATTTGATAAGACGCACTCTAGAGATTCCTCAGGTCGCTACATTGTTCATTTGCCCTTCAATGATGAATTTGCAGGTTTTGAAACAGAGTCATCGCGCGCTCTTGCACTCAGACGATTTCTTTCATTAGAGAAACGTCTCAATGGATACTCTCAACTTCATAAAAAATATTCTGACATTATACAGGAATATATAGACAATTATCACTTAGAATTAGTTCCTATAAGTGAAATTCATATTAACCCTGCAATAGTCGCGCGGTCTACGATTGTAGACCACGTCTCTTCAAACGACGATAGTTTCAACATGGCGCTATTTACGCAGGCGCGGCATTGAGTAGCTGTGGGTTATACTTGATTTTATCAGTTCAGTGTGGAAATTGCAGTAAGACAGCGTTTTGACGATTGTTTTGTACGTCTAAACACGATTGGTCTACGATTGTAGACCGCGCGCATAACTGTGTCACGTTCTTTGTCGGGTACGAAGTTTTTTGTTTCAATAACAAAAATTAGGTAGGTGAGTGTTACTTTTTCTTGTAATATTTTTTTGTATATTCCTGTTAGATTCTAGATTTTATATTTATTACGTGTTTGTTTTACAGAAATATGTCTGACTCAGACTCAGACTCAGAGAATGCAAGTTCATCAGAAAGCGACAGTGAAAAATTTGATGCTAGCCAATTTTACATAGGGAAAGATAAAATTACTAGGTGGAGAAAAAATTGTGGTAATATACAAGTGCGAACGCGTTCTCATAATATTATAAAACTTTTTCCTACATCGAAACGTGACGCCCGAAATGCTATGTCTGAAATTGACTGCATAAAATTATTTTTGAGCGACGCTGTTATTTATATACTAGTTAGTTCAACAAATATATATATTGAGAAAATAAAGAATGTATTTAGTAGAGACCGAGATGCAAGAGTAACTAACAAAATAGAAATAAGAGCTTTCATAGGCATTTTGTTTTTGACAGGAACATTGAGAATTTCAAGAAAAAACGCTCACAAAATATGGGATAATTCCAAGGGCAATGGAGTTGAGTCTTGTTATCTTGCGATGAGCCTAAAACGATTTAAATTCCTTATCCGTTGTCTGAGATTTGACGATGTTACAACGAGAAACGAAAGAAGGGAATTAGATAAATTAGAGATAAATTAGCCCCCATTAGGGAACTTTTCGAAATTTTCTTGGCCAATTTCCAGAATAACTTCATTGCTAGTGAATACCTCACATTAATTTCCTGGTCTATATTTCCCAGTCTATACAGTCGTAGGTATAGCATGAAAGTTCCAAGCGCCATCGTTGACTATCTCATTTTTGATTTTGTTTTCATAGTTCATGCCGAACATGACGATACAAATCGCTGGTCAGTAATGATCCGGAAATGACAGCCTATCAATTAACCGAATGTTTTCTTTCGCTATCATTAAGTTTCTGTAAAGAGAAAGCCACTGGGCGTCCTACTTGGGAGAGAACTCCGGAAATAGAGAAATCAGAAGCACCCGTTTCGACTACAAAGGGTTCCTTCTCGTCAAAATTGTCTTCACCACTGTCTGCTTTTGATATTTTAATTTTCAGATCCTCAAAATTATACATAACTTCTGGGGATAAGGGGAAGGTTTTTGTGTTCGAAAGCTTTTCAAAATTATCTGAGTAATTGCGTACCCATTTGGAATAATGTGCAAACATTCCAATTGTACGCTGAAGTTCCTTGGGGCTATTTGGTGGGGGAAGACTCAGCAACGGTTTTTTTGAACGATCGGGATCAGGAGAAATAGGATTGTTTTCTATTGTATGTTCAAGTAAATTTATAGTTGTTTTAGCATAACTGGTTTTGTCTTCATTAATTCTATAGGTTAGGTTTTCCCTAATTTTTTTTTTGAAATGACGTCATCGATCACACGCTGGAAAATAGGACTCCGTCAGTGAGGCCAAAAGCAAGACGGCAGAATTAGTAAAGCCGACCATATGCCTCAAAAGCAGTGAAAGGTCGATATTTTTCTCTGAATGGGATTTTATGATAAGCCCTCTTGGAATTTATGGTACTGAAATGCGAGTTTTCAGATACCTTTACCACTATCTGCTCAAGATCAGGAAGGGGATAAGCATCCAATGAAGTATAACGATTTATTGTTTGTGAATCATCAATGACCATCCTCTTCTTGTATTATTATCATGAGAGAGTGTATCATCCTTCAGAGTCGTAACAAAGATCTGCAATTGCAAGTTACATGGAAATGTTCATTGAAACATTTGGACCACCTAAAAATCGATTTATGGGGTTTGCCCTCATCAGTATAGGGTAGGTCTATGCAGACAATAACTAATACCTACAACAAAAATTTCTCAACCTCAGCCTTCCAACCAAAGAATACCCACTTGCGATCGCAAAAAAACTATGAAGAATTGTGAACTGTCACATATTCCTTTAACTGTTGCTATTTTGTTTAATGTGAACTTTTAAAGCAGAGATGGCGGTACGCCAATGAACATAGGTACTATTAACTGATTTGGATAAATTAGGTCGAGCCATCAACATCAAGAGTCGTAAGTGGGACAAATTGCCATCATGATTATACCTCTTCACCACGAGTGATCGTGTTTAATGTGGACTAGCCATCTAGGAATCGCATTCACGCGATGTTGACGAAGGTGCTGCGGATAGGTGCCATATGAGTTGTGGCTTTAGGTTCAAACTGCTGGAATATGATTGAGGATACAGCATGGTTTGACGTCCCATTTTGAAGAAGAAAAGTTTCACAAAATTAATTGATTCTCAGTAGTCGGATGATCGTGGGTGGCATTATCAAATAGCAATATGAGCAGCTTTTTTGATATTTTGATTGTTTTTCCACAAACTCTCCCAGAAATAAATATCATTTGGTCCATCAAAATACCGAAGTGGGATGGCATGATTTGAAATCAGGCAGGGATACAGAATAACCCAAATGGCAGGTTTTTCAGTTCCAATGCTGAAAACCACTTGGAGCTGGATGATATATTTCATAATTTTCTTGTGAATACCATTGACAATAAAATCGTTACATATTTTTCAAATAAAATTATTGAGAATTAAGATATAACAAATGGAAATGCATAGCGAGACTGGGTAAACCAGAAAGAAAAAGAAAATCAGTTTTAGTCGAGCTTGAACTGGAAACTGAATTGCTTGAAATTGAAAAATACTGGAATATACATATGGGCAACGGAATATTCACTGCAGTAACATAAAGATACACCTCTGAGAGACTATTGGAATAATTGATGAAATTAGTGAAATTATGCATCTCTTGAGAAAAAGAATTCTTGATGAAGACTGCATAGAGAAAATCTAGTGCGACTGTGATTTTTTCTTGATATAGGGAGAATAAAACGGTAAACGTAGCTTCGTAGAGTATTGGTCGACTATTTCTTCCCAATGAACTAGTTATTCAAAAGTTGATTCAACGTTCTTAATAATGATATCGACATGAAGAAATATGCCAAATTCATTTCAAATTTGCAACAAAAATATGAATTGGATGCCTTCCTTGACATGTATAAAAAAATAACTTACGGTAATAATGTACCACTTAACTCAACTTGGTTCATAAATAACAATTTTTTTTGCTCTAAACATGTGTAGATATATTTGATAATTTTCAGTGGACTTTTGAGCGCAGTTATGATGTTTAAAGGAGTATTGTCAACTTTGGCAGATGAATTAGAATCCATATCGTTTATGAGATACAAACATAAAAATAATTTTACGAAATTTGAATTTAAAATCTCTCAGTATAAAATTACTGATAATAAATATATGTTAACTTGTAAAAATTAATTATTTTTTATGCGATACTAAATAATCATAAGAAATAATTCTTTCACATAATTCTGCTATTGTTCTGTAATATCTACCAATCAAATTTCGGAGATTGACAGTCTTTCCTATCCACACAGCTACGACTTTCTCACTTTTACCAAAATGGACATTCACGGTCTATTGACCTACTTTGAGTTAAATCGATGACGTTTAAAGAATTGAACTATAATAAAAATTCAAAGAAAAATGTTATTAATTTTGTAGGATAGCATTTCTTACAAACATTATCATTTTTTTCTAAGTTTTTAATTTAATATTGTCAACAGTGCCAATAAACAATGAGTTGCTGTTTCATTTGCTTGGTAGTGGACGGCCTCATTTCTCTGAGAGGGACGTTCGCATGCACAAGCCCAGGTGGTTTCAGCATAGCGCGGCCGCAAGAAATACTTACAGGTCACTAGGTCAAAATATTCAGTCGAGAGAAGGCACTGAACGGAGAAGGACGTAAGACGCTAAAGACGTATCGACAGCCGAGTCGTGTTATTTGTTAGTTCGTTTTTGTTCAGTGGTGGACCTTATTTAACGTATACTAACTCGATGTATCTACAATGACATCATCTAATCAAACCTTTTCAATTATACACTTTTTCTTTGTTGCATCCGTGTCCTTATTTCTCATTTCACCATAGACAACAAGAACAATCCTACAATTTGTTGGATACGAAGGCCTAGAAGGGCCATGTAATTTTTTAAAAATATTTTTTTGACTTTAAAGTCGTAATTCAATAACATTCCTTCTTTAAAGTATGAAAATAATGAAATTTCGATAGTTGATTTTTCAATTATATACAGTTTTCATTGAAAATTCATATAAATTTATGAGAAAGGAAGAATGTTATTCAAAAGTATCACTCACAAAAGTCGTTCATTTCATTGATGCAAAGAACACACCTTACATTATAGTACGGTCCCTAATGAACATTGAGTTTTCATTTCCGTGGGACTCAGGTCCGCCATACGGACTACTGGGGTCCTATTCTCGAGTTTGTACGTATGCGAATTTCATATACTGTTTCATATCAATACACATTAAATATGTATGTCTGTCTCTCTTATTCGTATACGAATTACAAGTCGAACGATTCGAGAATAGCCCCCTGATGTACTTATTCGGTATATGTCTTCTCAAATACAAAAAGTGTGATAGTCACTTCCTAGGTGTATGTAGGGTGTAGCTATGACGTAGCAAAGCGACCGGGCCTATTCTATTGAGCATTATTTATAGATAACTAGTTCATGTTATATAGCTAATACCAAATGCAATATTCACAAAAAACATTTTTTGAAAAATGAATTTCTTTTGTTATGTAAATAGTTCAATAATCATCAGGATCATGGAAATTCAAAACAATACAAAACGTATTACTACTTTCAACAGCTTTTCAATGAACTTTCATTTATCAAAATCGAGTAATAAACAACGGAGCTACAGTCGTTTAAAGCTGAGCACTTGGTACGAATAATCTCGATTCGGTGTAAATAATTTTTATCCACAATCACCTTATAATTGAAGTTTTATCCAAACTTATGAACCGTATAAAGTACCACTTTATCCACTAGTGGAATAATGAAATTACTTCATTCCACTAGTGGAATAATGAAAAATACAATCTTGAATATCAATCACATTTTACTTATTTATTATTAATATTAACATTAACATTTATATTAATAGACATTTCGTTCTTCGTTTTATCATAATTCACTTCGTTTCCATTAATAACAAGCTTGTAGTTGTTATTTCAATGATTTTTGAGGAGGTGACAGCCGCTGTTAGAGCAAAACGTCAAATCATTTTGTGATGAAAAATTTCCGCGATTCTGATTCTAAATGAATGTGATTGTGAATAAAACGTTGTATTGCATGCGTGTTTTAGATACATTTTATTTGCTTAAGAAATTTAAACGCTCGAGCTTCGCTCTCGCGTTTAAACATTCTTGCGCAAATAAAATGATATCTAAAACACTTAAATACAATATACAATAAATAACTATTTATTAAATTATAATAAATACTGAGCAAAAAGGATTATACACATATATATGCAATTTTAATGAATTACTTATTTATAATTACATTTCAGGTAAGTAGCGAGTATGTAACATTTACATTTTTTTTTAATAAGCGTATTAGGACCGCCAACTTCAATCATAATTATTTGATATGACGAACGTTTATTAAAACTACTGCAACAAATAAAAAAATATGTATTTTTTTCTAATTACCTTCGCTGATCTGATCAATATGTTTTACATATTTAAAATGGTTGAAACTTCGGACATGCTCGTCTGATGTTTTCTGGGCTTCTGAGCATAAAAATATTTGTGCCATAATATTTTTTTCTCCTGAATATCATCTATTGACATAAGAAACATAAGACTTCTATGAATGTTATAGCCGAGGGTCATTATAACAAATTTCTTATATCTTGGAAAGTGGCTCTGGGTGGTGCGGAGTGCCAAGAAAGGATACAACGGAACTCAAGTACCACATAATTGAGTTATTGAGGCTTTATGTTTTTTTTTCTAGTTATTAGGCAAAGAACTTTGTTTAAGGTTAATTCATCATATCTGAAGAATGGAACAACGAAATATATATTTAATTTTCATTTAACATAAAACCAGTCCAATTATTTCAATTCGAGATTATTCGTACCAAGGACTGTAGCTCCCTCGTTTATAACTCGATTGTGATGATCCGAAATTCATTGAAGAGATGACGAAAGTAGCAATATGCTTTATTCTGAGCTAAATTTCCATAATCCTGGAAAATAGCGACTAAAGTTTGTCTTTCAGTCGCAGATGATTCCACAAAAGATTTTATGAATTTCCTATTCATATTTTCGAACTAGAAAAAAGTTCAATTTTTCAAAGTAAAGGTTTTTGTAAATATTTTAGTTGGTATTGGCTTTTCATGAACAAATGTACGAAATGAAATAATGTGCATTCAATGATCTTTCATTTTACACCCCGGTGAAGCGAATCGATCCAGTGGTTATCTAGAAATAGCGCTCAATAGAATAGGCCTGGCCGCCATCTTTGTTACGTCATAGCTATCCCTTCCATACACCTAGGAAGTGACTACCGCACTTTTTGTCCATATGGCAGAGTTGAATCCCACGAAACTCGTTATTTGAAGACATTACATTTGGGTCTTTGTTCTATTAGATGTCCAATACATTCTTTCCGACGAAAATATATTTCCAAACTCATCAGGGAGATCGGAAGAATTGGGAAGCAGACTCTTCAAACGCAAGGTTATACAGCAATAATGAAAAAGATGGAAATAGTGAAAATATTTCTTCTGCAATACCACTTTGATCGGGCTTGACAAACTATTCTTTTGGGGGAGCTATACCAGTCATTCCAATGAATATTTATTCAAGTATTCAACCGTGAATAGAAGGAGTGTGATCAAAATTACTTAATTTCTACTATGCAAGATCGGTCTACAAAGCGGTGTTGTCAGATGAAACATTTAGTCTCCTTTAATTTTATATACCTATTGAATTATTATCAATTCATATTCTGGTTGACTGCTTGAATACTTGAATACTTGTAGGTAGACGTAATTTCCGACAAAAGTACCATCGAATAATTATCTTGAAATATCAACTCGGATGTTTTGTAGTACAGAACTGGTTAAAGAAACAAATATGATGTCAAAGATTTTTATTTTAATAAATGCTTGCCAACATGCATTTGTATGGACATGAAACAAAGATATCAGGAATGTGAACAATTTGGGAATTCCTAATCCCTCGCTATGCACCTGCAATAAATTTACCCGAATAAGTAAATATCGTTGATTCATATCGATGGATTTGAGTATTATGTGTTAAAATTTTTGTTTCAGTGTTCTTGTCATTGGTGTGGTTTGTGAAGTGTGTTAGAGGGTGTGTTATTTATTAAAGTTGGGCCGACAATATAGAAATGAAATAGTTATTTACCTAACAAGTGCGGAAAAGTTATTTTCCGTAAGAGTTAGGTACAATATTTTTCCTACTAGTTTTTTGTCCATCTTATTTATGAAAAAAAAAAGGTTTTTAATAAACAAGTTTATATAATAATGCTACAAAATGACTCATAAGACAGAATAGTTAGATAGATCATGACCGAAGTGAAGCTTTCACCTCAGGCAAACTAGTGTGTTTTCACCACAGTCCACAGAATGTGATATGTATAAGTTAGTTCTATAACAAGACAATAAACTGTATTTTTGAAAGTGCTGGTGAAATTTGAGGGCAGAGGTCCGAGGCCAGAGGCCTTCAGTTACGAGCACTTGCAAATCAGTTATATACTCCGGTATATTAGGACGAGTATCGGCCGTGTGTCGTTCAAGACTTTTCGTAATCCCGCCGAAAGATTGCATTTTGATTCAGAGGAAAGAACAAAACTTCTTACCTCGTAATCCTAAAGAAAAATCCCAAAAATATTTCAACAAGTGATTTCTTAACGGCCGCCGGCCATTAATGGTTATTTTCCGTCGACCGTTCGTTTATGATGTATTTTAACGCACTCAAAATCGTTGAATGACCCCTGTTAATGAATGATTTTTTGTTAATCAACGATTTTGTTATATGCAACCCAACATACATTGCTCTAATACATTTTATATTGGTTATCTATCATTATTTATTTGTCAATTCTGAAATCAAATTTCAGAAAATCTTTAATACACCAGTTATCACTTGCCATCATAGACGGTCACGTGGCGTAATGGTAACGTTGGCCTGAAAGCCGAGTAGAGGTGACAATGAAGTCGACAGTTCAAACCGACATGAGAGCAATTTTTTATTTTATTTTTTTTAAATAAAACTACCACTGAGGAAAATTAAAAAATCTTTGATTGGAGTTAATATAAATAGGAGTGATTGTTGTTTATCGTATCGTTGAATAAATAAACATTGAAAGTAAGAAATCTCTATTTTTGAAAACTATGGTCGACGGAAAAGTTTTGTAACAAACTCGTGAATTCAAATGGCGATTAACAATCTCGAAACATTAACGCGCTCGCTCGCTCACGCGCTAAATTATCTCAATTGTTAATCGCCCTTATTAATACACTTGTTCGTTAAATAACGCTTTTTTTCGCACAGAAAATGAAAAAAAAAGTGTTGAATACGTTGATTATGAAAGTTGATTTTGTCACATTCATTTGACCTCTCCCTCGCAACTCTAGAAATAATGAAAAAAAGTTTCCAACTGACTATATCATTTCATTATTATTTTCATTATTATATCATTTTTACAAAAAAATACTGGTGAGTGAAGTGTTATAAATTCGTTTAATGTGACAGATGATTTTATCGCATTCATTTGAACCCTTCCCGCCGCTATAGAATTCAGTTGAGATCTTCATTGTTTTTTTTTCTCAAAAAAAAAATATTTATTCAAGATTTACTGATTCAAATATTATAATTATCAAGTACAAATTATGTCGACATTTTTGTCTATTATTGTTTTCCGGTATGGCTACAACCATCTTTTATTATTTCAATTTTACAATTTTTGCTGTGAAATCTATGTACCCTCGATGACTTCAATAAAATCCTGGGATACTATAGTGACTCTTTTTTCAACATCCAATGTTATTAACTAAATGAACAAAATAATATGTTGAACTACCCCTCTTATGAACACATACACGCCTATGATGTTACAAAATCTGCCATTACGTATAAAAAGCAATTTCTCATCGCTGAACCCGAATTCGACATGTCCTATCCTATTCTATAATATAGTGCTGTGCTTGTTTATTGTGGACAAACCCTTATTCCGGTTCATCCATGTTTGTTTACGTAGTATTTCTATTGTGTTCAATGAATTTCTCTCTGGCGCTATCTATCTGCAAAATGCTGAAGTTAACCAGTCGGTTGAAGGAGCCAATTTTTATAAATTTGCTAGATTTTGCAGTACAAACTACTTTCGTTAATTTTCTTCGTTCAAATTACCTCTTGGGAAAAGAGGAACATTTTCCATTGAAATAAAAAAAAAATATTTTCTGTACCTAATATCTAACAGAAAACAGATTCTTCCTTGGATAGAGCCACTATCAAAGTTTATACTATTTGCTGATGACAGCACGTTCATACATCCAGGAAAAAAAATAAGTACTCTGATATCGACAGTTGAAATTGAAAAAAAAAACAAAATTATCGAGCCTTACGAAGTCTTTCACAAATCGTGTACCTGAATACTTTACTTACAGCCTCATTCAGTCCTCCATATCCTATGCTATATTAGTATGGGAACACTCAAACTAACGCTCTCAAATTTTCAGTATGCACAGAAGAGCATTCAGAGTTGCTTTTCGTCTGAAATACGGAGACGACTGAAGTGGCGCTACTTGGAAGGTTGGCGAACAAGGAAATTTAATGAATGTTCTCTACACAGGAAACTGATGAAAATGGGATCAGGAAAGTAATAAGTGAAATTGAAACAAAAAGGTATTATGAACTGATTGTTCAATGAACAATCTGACACTGCTTCTGCATCTCCGCAAAATCCTGCACCACCTGCATTTCTCGTCGGCCATACAGATCTGTTAGAAACACTCGAAACTAGAGGATCGCCCAGTTTTATCAGAAGCAATATCAGCAATGTGTAAAATTCGGCAATACCATCAGTTCAATATCCTGAGTGGTATTAACCAGAGACGCAGTTGTTTTATTTCAGTCATTTGTCTATCATTCACCTCTTTTTGAAATATGTTCATTTATTTGAGTTTCTGTTAAAATCTGTTCTAATTTTCATGTCGACTTATTTAAATTTGTTGAAGAAATCTTATGGAAATTATTGATTTGGCTATGTTTGATTCGGGGTTATCGCCAAATTTCGATTTTCATTCTCCATTCCCAGGAAAAAGAAAGAACTATCATTAACAAAGTTTATAATATTCGGTCCAGTAAATTACATGCGCTTGCTCTGTTTACTGTCTACAGTTTGAGTTCCCGCTCTATTCTGGAAACATTCGTGATTAATGACCTCTTTAGTAATTCAAGTCGAATTTGGTTTTCTATTCCGCTAATGGCCTAGTATAAGGGCGATAGCGAAATGGTTTTGCTCGGGCTGTAAACTGTTGGGGAGTTTTGTTGAAAAACCGTTTATATATACATCTACTGAATAATGGAACGGGTGTATTTGAGATTTATCACCATAGGGGTGCCGATATGATTTCGAATGTTTTTAAACTGAAAACGAACTGGGGAAAATTGCTTTAGAGTAATCAGTACGTCCGTACATATGCTAGGTACTATTAATCTGGTCGGTAAATCAAAAATATTTTTTTTACAAAGCCTCCCAAGAAATAGTTCCCCATTTTGAACCATTGAAAAAAATATGGACTGGGAAAAATGCCAAATAAATCTGTAAAAATTTACAAGGAATTGCACTGCTTTGTACAGTCTTCGTAGGTACTGTGCTCGCTTGCGAATCCAAGGTACGCAGGTTCGATTCACCGTGCCGTCACCGGTCTTGTTGAAAAACAATTGTTGAAATTTGTTATTACGAATGTCCCAGATTTTTGGAGGAAACAAAAGCATAGTTTGTGCGAGCAAGGGAGATCAGGGACCTACAGCGTGAAAGTTGATTCCGAACCACTTTAGCTCCGTTATACCGCTTGGGATCGAACTCGAGTCGCCTGTGAGAACAAACGCTCTCAACATCTTGATCACATCACTTCTGCATGGCATCACACGCTAAAAGGGCTGCGTCTTCCCCAGCTCGCACACGTATCTCAAGGACTTCTAAGGGTTGCTCATAAGGGTGCAGCCGGTTGACAGGAATAACGATTTTAACAATAACAACAATAGAAACAAGGTTGACAAAAATTAAACAGAATCATTATCTCTGTCTGAATCTGAAATGTATGTAAGTATCCTTGTCAGCATTGAGTCAAAATGTGACGTTTTTGGTATTTCAACCAAGAGCAGCGTGTTATTCTGTATCCTACTGTCAAAACTACCTGATCCTTTATAAAACCTTGTTTACATTCGAACTGTCAAAATTATTCAATTTTCGAGCGTATGACACCTCTTTCAGACTCAATTCAATCAAGTTCAATTGAACTTGTTTCGTCAAAAATATATATCAACATGCCACCATCCAAATTGGCGAAAAAAATTATATTTCCAAACAAGGATCCAATTATCAGATATATATTTTTTTTCATTTTCATCACTTAAACTCGTTTATTTCCCAAAACAATTGAAACAAACCGAATTTAGATAAAATCACTCATTCTAACGTTGAATGATTTACTCCTGTGAAATGAACCCATTTTAATATGACGTCTGAGTAATTTTTCATGTAATATTTTCTCGTGAAATTAATGATTTGCAAAAATATTTCGTTTAGGTGGTCGGTGGTCTGGCGGTCTAAGGCGCAGGCCGTTCAGAACTTCAGTATAGCGGTAGTCGGTTCGAGCCCGATGTAGGTACGAGGGATTTTTTCTCAAGTACCCAATATCGGAATCGATAGACGACCACAGTCCTTGTTGAAAGCATGTGTATTGTGTGTTGTCTAGATGCCAATCTCGGCTAGTGCTAGCTTGGAGTGCACGCCGGCCACCCGAGGTGGTGCTGTAGGTTTTCCGGGTTTTCCTGCAGCTGAAAAGTGAATACGCCACCAAAAATCAGTAAGTCGCCCCGGAGCGCCACGGCAAATAATAATAATAGCTGTCCTCTACCCGCACAGGCCATGCCTTTGGGTACACTCTACGAGTGTTTATGAGGGAGTATTATTATTATATTATTATTATTAATATATTGTTGATGAATCACCTCATAGGAATTAGCCCATTTGAATAGTCTGAGTTATTTTGACAGTGATAAAAAAGTGCATCCTTCTTTATCGCGATAAATATGCCTATTCATCAAAACCATACTTCATCTAGTAAACGGCCGCCCCTTCAATCTCTTCATGACAGCAATGATGCTACGGCTCTGGGGGCTTCAAATATAACAATGCTATGGTGCTCATGGCATTCGACAACTTGAGCATTTAAAGCACTTTCCTGGCTAGCACAAACCCCCAAAGAACGAGCACAACTGTTTTGAGATACCAGATTCACGTACACTTAATCATATATGCTGCAACTCCAGATACAATAATAACATCAGTACTTACCTCTATAAGATAGTAAATGAAACTAAGAAAAATATTATTTCATAAACAAAGGTTTACTATGAATTTATATATCAGTTGGACACAACAGACTGTCACATGTGTAAAAGGCACAGATAAGAAACGAAAGGTAAACGTGTCAGAAGATCAATAAATTTATTAGCTACCTACAATGAAGTCTGTCGCTTCTTGCCACGTAGTGCGCATTCTGACAAAGGCACAAAAAACCAAGAGCATATATACCTGTATCTTTCGATACTTACTTTTCACCTATTTCTTACTATAGACTGAAGGTCTTTCAAGTGTATATAAATGTCACTTTGGACAAACTAAACTCAAAGCAATTGCTGAAAGTGTACAGTTACCTTGAGTGATTAAATATAGTAAAGCAAGTATTTCCGTTTTTTTGCCGGCACAAGAATTCGAAACCAATTTTTCCTCAGTCCTCACTCCCAATACTGTTTCCAAACAAGTAAATGGATTCTATTCCATGAAGGGTGAAATCCCGCAACTTCTAACGGACACTCAAAAGTGATATTATACTAACACTGACCAGAAAACGTATCCAACCAGTTCTCTCTTGTCAACCTACTCTCCCTTCTAGCAAGAACAGAATAATGATGGATTCTGACCACCCAACAAGTCCGGAAAACACTGTTTTTTTGGACGAGTGGACAAGTATGCGAGTACAAAAAATATATTTTTCGGCAACCGTCCCGGACGATTTTTCTTTGAGAAATTATCACTTCCCGGACTAGTCCGGGAAGTTCGTACTTTCCGGACTAGTCCGGGAAATGCTCGAATGTCAACAGAAATATTTATATAAATAAAAATTAGAATGTTTCTGTTAGTACCTATCTTCTGTTCGCATTTCCATATTTAATACAAACAAGAATTAAAATGTTCGAAATTTTCTTCTACAAAGAAATATAAAAAATCTCAATTTGTTATTCTACACGGTTGCCGAAAAAATTGAGTACGCAACACGTCCGAAAACAGTTTTTTCCAGATCAATTTTTGACCTTTTTGTCACATCCTCAATGTTTACTAATTATATTAAAATTTCCACAACAACGGTTAAAATCCATCCTATGAATATATTTACACACAGGGAAACAGTGTCCCAACGTTACCGGTAAGGTACGCTATACCTACTAAATCAAACTATAAGCGGTTTCGCATAACTCATTCCGCTCAACCTATCTCTTGAATTAGACGAATCCGTTTACATTCAATGAGATAATTGGAGACGGAACATTTAGTTTATAGTTGATGTTCATAATAAAAATAATGAGTTAAAAAAAGTGAAATAAAAGAAATATTGCGTCATAATAGACACAAACCATGATGTAGGTAACGACAATAAACAGCAGCACCAATACGTATTTGAAGTTATGAAATTTGTGACCGTAATGATTGTTCAGTATTGCATTAGCCGTTTTCGATTGGCGTTTTATTCTGGTAGCGGTTAACATTAAAATGGCAGAATTTTTGACATCCGTTCAGTTTTTAGTTCAATTGATGACATCATGGTTAACACTGAAACGATTATATAAGCTGACATATAACCTGTTGAATCATTTGTTTGTTATTTAAATACCAAACCAACTATGAAAAATTAGATGAATTCAGTTCCCACATATACAATAAACTCTCCATCCAGTCTGAAGAAACAGTGGTGAGTGTGTTACATACCTGTTAATAAAAGTATGCAATATCTTCTTTTCCCCTCAAAATATATCACTTTTCCATTATTGAAAAAATGTATAGCTTCCATAGCTGATTTCTTTTTCAACAGGCCGGAAAATACTGTTTTTTTGGACGAGTGGGGAAGATTGTATGCCGAGCCGTAGGCGAGTCCCGGAAGTCTGCGAGTCCAAAAAACTGTTTTTGGACGTGTTGCGTACACAATTTTGTTAGCAACCATGTAGAATAACAAATCGAGACAGATTTGTTTATTATATTTCTTTGTTGGAGAAAATTTCGAACATTTTAGTTCTTATTTGTATTAAATATTTAAATTTGAACAGAATATAGCTACTAACAGAAACATTTCAATTCTTATATATATTAAAATTCGAGCACTTCCCAGACTAGTTCGGGAATCGCTAATTTCTCAAAGAAAAGGCGTCCGAGAAGTGGATACTTCCCGGATGTTTGCCGAAAAAGTTCATCAGTTTAAATTTTTAGTGTCATATTCATATAACGCTCAAAACGAAATAATATAATAATAATAATACTCCCTCATAAACACTCGTAGAGTGTACCCAAAGGCATGGCCTGTGCGGGTAGAGGACGGCTATTATTATTATTTGCCGTGGCGCTCCGCGGCGACTTAGTGATTTTTGGTGGCGCATTCACTTCTTAGCTGCAGGAAAACCTGGAAAACCTACAGCACCACCTCGGGTGGCCGGCGTGCACTCCAAGCTAGCACTAGCCGAGATTGGCATCTAGACAACACACAATACACTTGCCTCCAATAAGGACTGTGGTCGTCTATCGATTCCGATATTGGGTACTTGAGGAAAAATCCCTCGTACCTACATCGGGCTTGACCACTACCGCTGTACTGAAGTTCTGAACGGCCTGCGCCTTAGACCGCTAGTTCATCGACCAACAAACAGATCAGAGAGAGAAAGAGTATACCGCTCATAAGACATACTTACTCCTGATGCTGGTTATACAGAATCAGGTCCAGTTATATTCATGACGTCCTTGATAATGAATCGAAAACGGTTGGTTCAACTGTGGTTAACCTTTAGGTATTATTGTGGTGTATTCATATAGCTATTTTCATTGATTCATCTTGCCAAAAAACACTCGAACTTTTCTTTTATCAGATAAATTTCTTTCAACTTATAATGAGTTCATCAGAAATTCCACTCAAAAAACTAACGTTAGATAAAATTGCTCGGTATACGGTCTCCTAATTTTTTCATGCCAGTTTTTCTCGTGAAATTACTGATTGGCAAAACTATTTTTTTGAAAAACAAAATGTATCAGAAAAAAATGCTTGGTGAATATAGAATTAGATACATTAAAATAATGAATTATTCCCATGGTATCAATAAGTTTATGTTTATCTGATGGAAAGTAAAGTCATAATCATTAAAGATAACCTTCATTGGTTATTCAAATGCTCATGAATCTAGAAACATCAGTATTTGACAATGATTCCAATATTCCAAGAAACATTTATAAACTCAAATGAGTTTCGAAAAGTAACAGCTGACATCTAGTTTGAAAACGAAACAAACATTGACCTTATTCGGAGAATATTCCAATCACGATCAATAGTGTGAGTTTCAGAAATGTTCTACTAGATGGCGTTAACATATTTGAGTTCAACCAAATTTAACGACACTCCTGACACCAAAGAGGGCGGGCTTACAGCTGATATTTCTACCCGAAGATGTATTGATTCAAATTCAAGTTAGTTCAGCTTCCACGTTCGAGGGGTCACTTCAAAATCGATAGAGAATATATTGTTTGTTGCAATGAAATAGTTGATCTAAAAGAATGATAAGGAAGAATTTGAAGGAATGAAGTCAATATTGTGTGATTTATACTATATTTTTTTCAAAATAACTGATATTCTTCCTTGTTTACCATCTGGCGTTCCACATCCCCAATCTCCCAAACGAACTCTGAGTTTTGTGTTCAGATATCTTGAACCCAGGACGACGTAGCTGAGAATTGATAGTTTATACGTTATAAAGACATAGTAGGACGTTATAATCTGCTTCCTCACTAGTAAAGCCTTCAAAATTATCGTTACTTCATTTCATGCTCAACGAATTCTGAGACATCCATAGATTCATAGAAAAAATCGGTGATTCAATACTTGTCATATCTCAGCCAAGTCATTTGGATGTTTCAGTGTCAAACAAGTTAACAATAACGTTATTGGACAAGTTGGATGAACCGTTGCTGTATCGTTGTCAACTGATTCTCATCATAGAGATGAATCCGATTGATAATGACTGGTAACGACATAGTTACAAAGTACAAAAAAGTTGCGTGAAAATTACAAGTTATGAGATCTGATTAGTCTGCAGATCTGTGGAAGACACATTGTTGTTGGTGCCAACAAGGGAACCATCAGTGTAGTGTTTTTGAGGTTTATATACTTTCTTCTTCTAGAAGGTCAAGGTGTAAAAAATGATTTGGTGATGAAATAAAACTCTACTGTAATGACTTTTTCATAATATTTAATCTCAATTCCTGCATGGTCCTTGCTGTCTTAAAACTTGTTTAATGTTTGTCTTTTTGTCGCCGTTTCAAGAATCTCTGTAATCATCAATTAATTTCTTCACACAGGCCCACAATAAAAATCAATTAGTAGTTGCACTATGAACTTTCAAAAAGTTCCCAATGTAGGTTATAAATTACGGACCTGTGTGTTGAACTCTGGTCGAATTATGATTGCAGCAGGGTGTTTATCCTGGATTCAAATTTCAATTTGATTCGATTATTCCTGCTTCATGTGCCCAAAGGCGTTCTTACTTCAGATTACACGACATGATATACAGTAGCATCTAATTACTTCTAAGTGATGGATAGGTAAATGTTGACAGGAAGAAGATGTGGTTCATATGATCAACACAAACATAGTTTTATCAGGTGTCATGCGCCGTATGTTTAGTTTCTACCTGCACACTAATGAGAACACATGGTGTTTTTTAACTCGTTTCACTCCCACGAATGGCAGATGGATAATGTGATTTGATAATGAAATACGGTTGGCAAAATTTTTTGGATGGAATTCTTTCATCAATATAAAAAAAGTTTCATAAACTTTTTCTCAGTTATCATCTTTCAAATTGTCACAGTGTTTAATAAACTAGTTTCTAATATAATATAATTAACCTTCCATACTAACATTTGTTGTTCTCGGTTCGCTCAACATTTTCGATATAAAGAGTTCTGAATTTTCTGTGTTCAAGGAACGCGACTGAATCAGTTCTTCGTTGCAAATGATATTAAAGAGAAACAGCGGAAGAAAGCCATACTTTTGAATACACTGAATGAGGAAGCCTGCGTGTTACTGCGAAATTTATGTGTACCCGATCTTCCTGAAACAAAAACTTATGATGAACTTGTGGATCTGCTCGATGAACATTCTTCACCGGTTAAGTCGTATTTTGCAGAAAGACTTAAGTTTTATATGGCAAAACGTGATTTTCATGAAAGTATAGCAGAATAGGAAGCAAGGATAAAAAAATTAAAATCAACATGTTAATTTGGAGCAGAATTGAATTTGGTAATGCGAGACATTTTTGAAATCGGAATGAATCAAACTAAAATTATGGACCAATTATTCGAAGAGGACGCCTCTACGGATACAGTTACTTTAAAAAAAGTAGTGACATCAGCTTTATCGAAGGTATCGGCATTGCAAGAACACAATTCCAGGGAAGCGGCTATAGGAATAAACATTAAAACGGAACCAGTGAACTTTCACAAACAACGTCGTTCAAGAAAAGGACCGGATTATTCAGTTCATGAAGACCGAGCAGAGCCAGGCGGTTCTAAACAAATTAGACAAACATGAGTCATTCACTCAGCAGGAAGCAAAATGTTTCCAGGAAACTGTCAAGTAAATGCTTCGTTTGTGGGAGATCATATCATTTGGCAAGTGAATGTGTTTATAATAATTGCAATTGTCATAAATGTGGTCAAAAAGGCCATTTGGCTCCTCAATGTAAGAAACATTATAACAATTTTTTGAGAGAGAACGTCAATATCATCAGCGATATTTCATATTCTGATGTTCAAAGTCAATCAATTTTTAATTTACAGTGTTTCAATATTATTGATGACAATGGTAACGTGAAACCCATATATGTTAAATTTAATGTGGAAAAGATTCCTTTGAGTTATGAAGCTGATTCAGGATTCTCTCAATCAGCGATATCCGAAAATTTATATTTGAAATATTTGAAAATATTGTATTGCTCAAAAATGATCTGAGTCTGAAAGACTATGTTGGATTTTCATTTGCACCCATTGGTTATGCTAATTTTCATGTTATTCATGAAAACAACAGATATATTCTCAAAACCTATATTATAAAGAATGGGGGTCCACCAATTATTGGTCGTTATGGTTTAGATATGCTCAAATTAGGTAACTCTAAATTACAGTTCGCTCATAGTGAACGCGAACGGTTTTCTGGTGACAAATTTTTTAATATTGATGAAAAAGTTGATTTGTTACAAACAAAATATGCAGATGTCTTCGAAACTAAATTTGGCACTTTTAATAAATTTTCAGTCAGCCTAACTCTGAAAGAAGGGATTATTCCTAAGTTTTGGGCTCGCGACTTTCGACAGGGTGCTGACAATTGGTGTAAGGGTACCATTGTAGAAGTTTTGGGAAAAAGAAAATATAATATAAAAACATACGAAGGGATGATATGGAAACGTTATCCAGGTAGAATCAAAAGATTTCACTAATCAGAAAAAACCAACGACTTATCCAGTGGTGAAAAAAGTACGAGCGATATCATTCCTCGTTCGACTCTGGATATTTCAGATTTTGGGGAAGGTAATGTTAATGAACAAAAAGGGAATGGTAGTTATGATTCAATTATTTACGGTAGACAAACGCAAAATGTTAACAATGATTGAAATATTGATGGTAGACAAACGCAAAATGATGCCTACCGTAGAGAAGGAGTCAATTGAAGGCCTCCGATCGTTTTGTAGAATGTTAAAATTATGTAGAATATTCTTTGTTATATTTTACTTTAGCAGAATATTAGGTATGTTGAATATTACCTGCTGTATTTTCTACAATTATCGAATGTTTAGTGGTGAAGGTGTTATGTATATGTACCACTCTCTGTATTTTCTATCAGGTAACCAGATTCGACTATGTATCGGACTTTGACAGTTAATATGTATCTGACAGTTTTGGGAGTTGTCAATGAATATTCACTCAATATGAAAGATGACTTTCATATTATAAATCCATTCTGAGTTATTTAGCAAACAGAATACACAGACAGAGCAAAGACTAGTCTGTCAGTTGGGTTTCCAACCACTGACACCAAACAATTTTATTGCTCTGTCGTCAGTGGTTCTTATTTGAATGGGCCTTTGTTTTTCACTGGGTTTACTAGGTGTTTCGGATTCATGTCTGTTTCTGGGTTGATCTGTGTGAATATTCTGCGCCTGTTGTACATTCAATGATGATGTGGGGGCTGTTTCCTTCTCGTCACCACAAGGAACCATGGTTCCTTTGTTTGTTTTCATGATGTACAGGTGTTTCCTTAGGTCGCAGTGTCCGGTTAGTGAGCCGGTAATTGTGCGTATCTTGGATTTGTTGAGGTTCAGAATGTCAGTTGTCATTGTTTGGCATAGGTGCCTCATCGTAGCTGTGCTGCGTAATAACAGTTCATTAGGGCTCTGAAGCCATTCCCAAACTTGTTTTTACTTTATCTTTACTGAATTCAGAGATATTATGTTGCTCTGCCTATCAGCTAGACTGTAAGTAGATTTTTTTTTATACTCACTGTAACATTCATCTGTATGCATGCATAGAAAACTTTTTTGTTTTTGCCAAGTGGAATTATAACGTTCCTTTTTGGCCTTATTCACATATTTGTGCTACTGTTGTTACATCTGTTTTTGAAACTTCTTTCAACTAGATTATGTTTCCAGAAGAAGGAGATTCTACTCCCGAATCCCATTCATTCAAATTGAGCTATGTCCTGAATGGTTTCTCGTAGGAGTATTGGCGTAACATATAGTATGATATCATTTATGATCCGATAATGTTGACTTCATGAATAATTTTGGTGTTTCCAAAATTTAGTTGGGTTCTAATGAAATATGAAGTACACATAATCTAATACAATACTTATATTTAATGCAGGAATGCCTATTCGGTGGCACCAGTATCCAAACGGATGGGACTCTAGAGGTACTAGATGCCTATTCCTGTTTACATTTCACTAAATTTTGTTGTCGAAACTTCAGTTGGGAACAAATATCTCTATCAATTACCGTCCGTTGCAGAATATTTTGATCGGGTTTAATTGTTACCAAGTTCCATTATCTAGCTGATGATAAAACAGCATGAACACACTAGTAAAGTGTCAGGAATGATATATTTATCACTTCGTAAATGGTTCGACTTCCCTGTAATCAGCCAATAAAACTGTCGTTCATTTCATGGAGCCATAATATTTATCGGCATTGAATTTATTATGGGTGGAAACAGTTCATGTAAATAGAGGAAACGAGATAGTTATTCGTGGATTGGGAGGTAATCGCTTTTTCAAATATCAAAGAATTGACAAAAGGATGTCTAATCCACACGATCATTTAATTATCAATTACTGATCAAAATTATAAATGATATGATTAGACAATTGGCCTGTAAACGTGAAAGCTGAAAGCTTTCACGGAGACATGGGGCAATTCTGATCAACTTGACATACGAAATACTACTCTGGGTTTGTGGTAGATACTCTTTCTAACAAACTGACACTGAAGTCAATCTCTCCTCTGGGCAAAAAGGAGCACACAGGGGCCTTTTCCGAGGACTTGTACTGAAACTCCACCTGTCAAGAACTCGTACTGGTCCAACTTTCAAAATTAGTGCACAAGAGCAGTCGATAATGAAAGACTAGTTACCTTAGAATCTTTTTCTGTAAGTTTCAGATTCCTAGTCCGTTTGGATTCCAAGTTGATTTGAATTTTCCGACAGAAGACATCAAATTCTATAAGATACCTTGGTATCCATGGAAACGTCATTCTCCTTATGAATACCCAGCCGAAATTCAGAAGCCAGAAGATCTGGGACCTTCCACCTAGCAACAACTAAAGTTGGACCTGAATACTTCCTCGGTACCGGACCCGACGGATGAAGTCACATACAAGATCGGATGAAACATCACCTAAGCAAGGAACCACAGGTCCGTAAGAATATGGAGCCAAGTATCCTGAAGTATTTTTATTTCTTTCCATTAACTTCTTCTCGAATTCTCAAACTCAGTAATTCTAATATCTACAATCACTGATATTGAAAATTGTTTTATGACGACATCTCCAGTGTGTAGGGCTTTGGAATATTCATTACAGAAAAACTGATTCGTGTTGCTTTTCCTATCTGACGCTGAATTGTGAGTATGTTTCCATCTACTGCAATGATACTCTCATCCCAAAATGGAGAAGGATACTACCTGACTATTGGAAAAGGTATAAAATAGGCCCACTATTTTGCTGTGCACAAATAATTCATTTCATTTCTCTTCAGCTGACAGAACTTTGTATCCTAAAAGAACCAAACAAAAAAAAATATATAAAAAATACAACGTGGGAAAACAATGTTTTGAAATAAAGGTTCTCAGCCTCGACTTCTTAAGTCTGCGTGCCGAAACAAAAAATAAAAATAGGGGGGCTTCTTCCATACTGGGCTGTGTGACTACTTCATGCAGGGAGCTGACATCGTAGCAAAGGAGCCGATAGACATATGACGATCAAAATGGCAATATTTTAGATGAACAGATAAGGTAGGGGTACGTTCGGTTACACCAGTAACTTTAAAAACAGTATTTATAACAGTTCTTCATTGAACAGTATTCAAAATACGTATTATATTCCAAAACAGAATCTTGTTCAGTTTAAATAAACACAAACGCTACGGAATCCAGAATTATAGTGTTTCTGTTGAAGTTGATAAAGAAATGTCCTCTACCAAAACCAAATAGTCGCGATTTCAACTCAAGAGTAAATGTGTTTTCTTTTATGCTCATTCCCCACCAAATTTTTTTATAACTCATGTGAAATAAAGTTTTTTTTTTAATTTCCATTAACAACATTGAATATATAGAAGTATGCATAATACTTTACCAATACTTGTAGAATCCTATCAATATGTATTCCATACCAACACCAGCTAAATCCTACAGAGCAAGCTCTTTCCGTTTAGAATCGATTGCTAGCAATACTTTCAAACAATTTCAGTCAAAAATTTAACAGTCAAAATCTATTACAGAAGAATTTATAAATTATAAACTAAGATATTAACAAATAGCCGGAAAAAATTAACATTCTAAATTAGGTTCAAGAGAGAGACAAAAAAATCTATAACTACAGTACCATCAAAGATAATATCAGACGTCTAGAAACTGAGCCGAGAAGTTTTTTCCAACCTGCATAATCACATAAACCGAAATCTATAAAATCAGATATTTCGAAATTAGTTCTGATGATGGTTCAGATAAGATTTTCGATTTTTCAACTTTCCAAATTCTGAAATTCAAACATCCTGAACCAATTTTTGTGCTCTGAAGGAATAATTTGAGATACCTCGCCATGCCAAGTTCTACATATTACAGAAGACGATGTGGTTTCAGCTCTGAAATCATTCCGACCCGGCTCAGCAAGTGGCTTGGAGTCTTTACGCCCCTGTCATATGCAAGACCTAGTTCACAGTTCAGGATCATTTAAAGATAAACTATTGAGTCTTCTCATTAAGCTGTGTAATTTTATTCCGTTAGGAAGAGTGAGTCCAGTCATTTGCCCAGTACTTTATGGTGCACTATTACACCTTTCAAAAGAGGATCTCACTAAAAGCATCAACTGTGAATATAATCATTGGTGATTTTTGTTCGAAAATGTAAATAGGATATTCATAAAATTTGTTGTGGAATCGTCTGTGGCTGAAAGACAAACTTCAGTAGTTATTTTTCATCGTTCAAGATAACCTCTTGGGAGGTATTCATGTTTAATGGGGGAACATCCTGTATGGAAATTAAATAATGTGATTCATACGTATCCAACAGAACACAACTACTTCTCCGGCTAAAGCCACGCTGGACATTGAACTACATCAAATAGATATTGTGAAAAGGCTCTGAAGTTTCAGATAGTTGATTTTTTCATTTTCATGGAGAATGTTCCCCTTATCAATAAAATTGTTTGTCTTTAGACGATGTGTCTATTGCTGGAAATATCATTCACCTATCCAAAGGAATTGGATTAGAGTTGAATTTCAGTAAATGTCAAATAATTCCTGTCACCTGCCCAGAATCACAGTTCACTTCAAAATTTAGGAAGCTATCTCCCGAAATAAAAATTCTCAATGAATCTGAATGATCTCTTCTAGGTGCACCTCTTTCTTTAGGAGCCCTTTCAGAAAATATCAGAAAGAAATCCCCAGAATTATGTCTTCTCGTTTAGGCGTTTTACCTTCTCTGCTGAAAAATTGTTTGGCAATTCCAAAATTATTGTATACCCTGAGATGCAGCCAATCCTGGAAGTGTCAACAAGAACTCTATGAGTTTGATGAGTTACGCATGATCGTGGAAGAAGTTATCAATAATAATGTTGAACGTTCATTTCGGTTACAGACTACATTTGGTGCGAATATGGGAGGTTTAGGTTTGCGTTTAACTTCTTCTTTATCTCTACCCGCTCATTTGTCATCTTTCAATAGTGTTTTTTCTCTCATTGGTGCTATCTTTCCTTAAAATTTTCAAAAAGTTCCAGATTCGTTTTATGTTGAAGGTGAAAACCTGTGGCTTTCAGTCATCAGGGATTCATTCATCAGGAGAATCCAAATTAAATCAAAGTACCTGGGTTCATCCCCTACTGGAATTTTTTTTTTCTAACCTGCTCGAGACAGCTGTATCTATATCTGAAAAGACTCAATCAATGCGGTTATGGTAAAGGAATCAGGTACCAGTAATTTTGGAGCCCCAAGGTATCAGTCGTGATGACGGTAAACGCCCCGATGGTATATCCCTCGTACCATGAAGGTGTGGGAAACCTTTAGTATGGGACTTTTCTTGCGCAGATACCTTGGTACTTTCCCAATTATCAATTACTTCAAAGTCTGCTGGAGCCGCTGCAATCTCGAGGGAGAAATTGAATTCGAAAATACCAGAATTTTAGTTGTATATTTCACCCAGTAGCTGTTGAAACTTGTAAGTGTTTTTGTCCTCACCAACTGGGCCTGATAACTCAAGAAAATAGATATTCCTTCCTCCAAATATTTAGAAAAGTTTTCATACTTCCACAAATCAACAAATAACCGCCTCTTTAAGTGGTAAGAATTAATGAAAATGAAGCTCACATGTCCAGCAGCATTGATAATCCGAGTTTGTTTTCCTGTCATTCCAGTGATAGAGTCGCCCATCAGTCTGAGAATACATTAGAAGCAGATAGCAGTGGTCAATGCAGCAGCTCAATCATCATCAGGCCTGCAGTAAGTAGTACCGTCAAAATATCTGGTCTTATTGGGTTGACCAATATTGGTAATAGTTGTTTCATGAATAGTCTTATTCAGTGTTTATCCTACACAAGATTTTTGTTGGATTATTTGAAAAAAGATATAAAGGTAGGATAAAATGCCCTGTTATTGGACAGTTAAGATTTTTTTCAAATTCAATTACATGTGAAAATTTTTTTTTTAGACCTACGGATGCTGGCAAATCACCAATATAGTGCTGGTTTTGTGATCTTTGAGCAACCCTATCCACATTTACTTTTCAATGAAGTTAATTTTTTGATAGACAAAGAGAAATTTTATTACAAATAAATTAGTTATTGGACATTTTTTTTATTTATTGGACACGTTCAATTCAGTTATAGGACAAATTTTTTTTTGATTTTCCATTCAGAAAAATAACTAGGAATAGAAGTTCGAATATCATGAACACTTTATGATCTTGACATAATTTTTTGGGTTTATGAAAAAAGAAAGTTGAAGGAAACTGCGTGCATTCTTTTATCGAACAACTGCTTCTCAACCAATTCCATCGAAATGGACCGCACCTGGTTACCCCTCCTCAGAGATGAAATAAGAACTAATAGAATGGTGATTGATTGATACCGATCAAGATACCAAATGTCAATCAAAAGAATGTATGACAGATTTCATTTGACTCTGTCAAAGAAAGGTCTTATTACCAAAATCGCAATTCAAATTCAGTTTTCTCAGCGTCTTTCTAAGAAGTTTTGATAACGGAGACAGATACAGTCTCCGAAACGTCAACAGTTTTCAAAAAAAGAGAAGTATTCTTTGTTAATTCGATCTCATTTTTTCAGATAGGCAAATTCGGTGTAGGGTACGTTACTGACAAAAATTAATTTCTTTCAAGACAGCAGTCTTGTGAACGCAGTAACTTATCGGGCAAATTAATTAATTTGCCCTTCTACACTTGTACAGATTTCTTTGGATTAAAAATTTTTTTCATTTTCAGATTGTGGAAGGTCATAAACCCAAAAAATTATGTCAAGAACTGGATTTCCTCCACAAAATCAAACTTTCAATCAATACTTTATGATCTATCTACCTAGTTATATTAGACACATTCCACCTTGTACATATTGCATAATTCATATATTTCTTCCTCTTCAGTTGTATCCATATTTTTATTTTCGCCTGGTTCGAAGCATCATTCTCATTTATATTTTATCACTGTCAGCTTCTTCATCGATTTCTTCTTCTTCTGAATCTAGAACATGCTCGATGATGAACAAATTTGTTACAAATATTACATGTGAAATATCGAAATATCGTATACTTTCAATTATACGTTTTCTACACACAAAACAATTGCTATTTTTTATAATCTGTTTGTCTTTATTATTTTGAGAATTACACGACTCTACAAAAAACTTTTCGTTCTTTTTCTTCAAGTTTATTTCATGATATTTCGGTTAATTATGCATAAAAACTAGAGAAAATGCCCTCATTCCGAGTAAAGTTTGCTTTTGTGTTAGTTATGATAGTAATACTAATTTTCGAGTTTTTATAAGAATTTTAATTGATTTCAATACTTTCAAAAAAACCGTGAGCTAAAGTGTAAATGTCATGAGTATCCATACCACTGAAATCTTCCATTTCGAAGACCAGTATTTACGTCTGTTTGGAGATATGTCGAACATTTGTTTCCCAGGGCTCTTTTCATCATCGAACGGAGAAGCTTTGGAACTCGCTGCCTTTGGAGGTGTTTCCTGAGACATACAGCCTTCAGAAATTTAAGAACACCAATTCCTACCTACTTTTCCTCATCTCTCACGATGTTATCTGAACAGTACAGGATGATGCTGATGCATTTCATTATATATGCACATGTTCTCCTGGATACAAAAGCAAACTTTTTCATGCCATATAATTTTTTTTTCATTCAAATATGAATATACCAAAATTTCATGCTTAAATATTAATGTCAAATTTTGTGTTGACCCGTGTCAGTTTTAGCAGCAACTATTTGTTTTGTTAGGCGTTTCCTCTTCAACTTTTCGAAGGATCCATCAATTTCATATTTTTAAACGTCAAGTAGTCTTGTATCTCACTAAACCACTTCCTAATATCTTCTTCTGGAACACAGATACTTGCTAAACTCAGTGGCTCGCTAGTTCTCTGAACAATTGTGGGATGTCTTCTACGGAAGGCCTATTTGAAATTAAAAAACCAAAATAACCAAGAGGGGAAGGAATCAGTTAATTTTACCTTGAACCAACAATTGCAGTGCCTATATGATTTTTAAATGGGTGAGAACGTGGGTTATCTATTGAAAAATTTTTAACACTATTCAAAATGTTGTCTTTTTTTCTTGGAAATTCTCGTATTGCCAGTTTTTCGATCCACCTTGAGAATAGTATGATCAATTTAAAAGAAAACAAAAATTGTTAAACTGCTTACTTTACCAGCTTACCAGTCTGTGAAGGTGTTTTTCCGGTATATATTAAATTGAAAACTATTATTAACTCTTGAAATACTTAGATCTAAGAAGTTAAGCTTCTTGTTTTGTTCGATTTCTACTGTGAATTTAACTTTGTTATGTAGACTATTTAGGAAGTTCAAAAATTGATTGATTTGTCTGTTAGAACCATCAAAACCTACTAGTACGTCATCCACGTATCTGAACCAAAACACAATATGCTTCTTAGAAAGGGGGTTGTTAAGGATGAGGGTATTTTCTAGGTTGTCCATAAAAATATCTGCCAGAATGGGACTCAATGGTGAGCCCATAGAAAGACCTGAGTTTTGTAGGAAAAAACTATTATTATATTTGAAAAAATTCTGTTTTAGGCATATATTCAAGAGATTGCAAAATTCGTTAGTTATATGGGTTCGTATTACATTTATCTAGTATGTTCTTTACAAGGGGAAGGCATTCGTCTGTTGGAATGTTAGGAAACATGTTTTTAACGTCGAAGGATACTAGTTTGATATTGTTTTTGATATTCAAATTTGATAATTTGTTGGCTAGGTCTACTGAATTCAAAACTGTATTGGAAGGAGTGAATTTTGTAAGGTCTCTGAATTTTGAATTTAAAAACTTTGACAACTTACCAGTTGGGACATCAATATATGATACTACGGGTCTGGCTGGATGTCCTTCTTTGTGGAGCTTGATCAAACCATACATTTCTGGAGGCTGTGGGTTCATACATAACGTCTTTCTTATATCCCATGGCGTGGGAAACAGCATTGTTGATTCTTCCATGACGTTCGTAGCTTGTTGGGAATACATTTTGGTGGGATCATTTTTAAGAATGGTGACATCTAATGACATCAATCACACAAATTAATGTATAGGAGCTTTTGAGTTCGGATGTCATGATATTTTGCGAACATTCCAGAATTCAAGGTAGCAGCTCCAAAATGACAGAAGAAATATACGATTTATGGTCCGATTCTATTCTGAATTGGTAGAGGTATAGAGTTTGAAGTGTTTGATTATTATAATTTTTTTTTAATAAAATATGAGAATTCGAAATGACGGACGTGTTTCGTAATTGTAGTCCGATTCCGTTCAAATTTGAAATGTAGGGGTTCTTTGAGTCGGAGATTCTGATTTAATAGATGAACTGAATGACTACCATATGCCAAACAATTGGATACTTTACCCTATATGGGGGATATAAATACCAGTAGTATCTCTAGTATAAAAGGAGATTTGATCAAAGCCTTCGTGGTGGTGATCAAGGACGTATGCTTAGAAGATTTAATACATCGAGTAGTTGACACATTTCCATTAAAGACTCAGATTGAAAGATTCGCGTCCTGTTTCATCGATTTTTTCCAGGAAGATGCTCAGGAATTTTTAGGATACTCGGACCAACCTTACCAGAGATTGAGATAAATTGAATGATAATGATAAATTGATGAAGTTTCGACCATCTATGTTATTATTGCATCTAGGTTGTTGGGGTTAGGTCCTTTTATAGAAAAACCAGTATTTTTCAACAGGCCAATGTTTCAGCAATAACTTTTTATAAAACTTCTTTAAAAAGAATTAAAATATATTTATCTACATAATAACAATTGTCCATAATTTTATATTTTAAAGCCCTGAGGATGGCAAAATATATTGCCGAAACGTTAGCCTGTTGAGAAATACTGGTTTTTCTACGACCTCACCCCAACAACCTAGATGCAATGATAATAATAAGGTTCAAGAGTCATGGTTGAGATTCTTGAGGATGGGCAAATCCATTATTCTGGATAAATTCGTTGGTCCGTTAAAATCTACATTAAAATGTACTTATTATGGTCATTGTACAATCTCCTTCGATACGATCTGGGATCTTTTCTCATCTATATCTCAGGGATCAGGCCAATAAGGATTATCACAATGTTTGAATTCATTAAGAAACGAAGAAATTTTGGATGATGACGAGAAGCCGACACGTGCAAAGGGCAAGAAGAGAAGAAAGTCAGGAATTCTTTATCAATTCAGAAACTCCCGAAAATTTCAGTGTTCCATTTGAAATGTTTTTCTCAAACAGATAGATTTCGAAGAAAATTCAATGTCACCATTGATTTTACTTTAGAGTGATTATGCAGCAGAAAACGTAGTCTTTGTCGTTACAGTCTCTATGCATTGTCTGATCATTGTGGGACTACCTACAGCAGACACTATACAGCCTAGTGTAAACATCCATATGAGAGCACGTGGCATGAGTATAATGATTCGAATGTATCTCCAGTTTCAAGTAAATCCCTCGTGAGCAGCGAGGCCTATATTTTCTTTATGAGCAGAAAGGCACATAATTACAACTTCGTGATCATTTAATTTAATTTAATTTTATGTTCCAAAAAATTTGAAAAATTATTTAAAACAGCATACTGTATAAGAGTTTTTATAAAACATAAAAGGAAGAATGGCAGTGACATAAAAAAAATTGGAATTGAAATTTTCGAAAAAAGAATAAAAAGATTGAGGATATCAAAATATTCAAAAAAAATAACTAGCTTCTTTAAAATAATAATGGTTTGTATAGTCTTTTTGAAATTAATTGCAGAACATAAAAAATCGTTCCGAACCCATAGCTGCAAATTTGTTTGACCTGCTGTAGGCGGGGATACCTGAGGTATGATGGTATTCTGATGATAAGGTATGGCAAATCAACAAAATTGCTGCTATGGGTGTGGGGCGAGTTGTTATGTACTGCAATTGATAATAGAAATACTAAATAAACTTGAGGTGTCATCGAAAATGGATGTTTGGAACATTTGGTGTGAATACAATTCAGGAAATAGAAGCTACCCAAAACACCAAAAGTTCACTCGACGCGCGTTTCGCCAACAAAGTTAGCTGTTGAGCTATATGCTATGCTATATGCTCATTAAATGCTTATAGTAAGCGTATAGCTCTTGAGAATGCTAATTTTGTTGGCGAAACCCGCGTCGAGTGAAAGTGACGTAGTTTTGGTGTTTTGGGTAGCTTCTATTTCTTGAATTGAGGTGTCATTATCAGGGTAATTTAAAAATGGGCAATATCTATAAAAGAATGAATCGAAATCATGAGTGCTCTTAAAAATGATGGTAGTAACCAGGGAAATTCAACAACAAGAAAAGCACGCAGTAAAAAAAATCATGAAACTATTATGACTAAAAATCTGAGAAGCTAGAAAACTGAAATAAATCAAGGTATTTTCTGTAGCAGAGATACAGAAAATACATTGTTAATATTAATTTGACTCAACCACAATAAAATTTATCAGAACAAAATAAGGAACCCCAGTAGAAGGTGTCCTTTATATGACCTAAACCATGAATGTCATCATTTTCACAAGTGTAAGGACAAGCCATCGTAACAAAAAAATATTCTTCAGTGAATTTTTGTGTATTTTATCCTCGAATGCACTATTTAATTTTTAAATTCTAAATTTCCCAATAAACAGTCTAACCCACAACAGACTGTCGAGTGAATATGACAAAGAAATTCTTAATGATAGGCCAGGAGAGATATACATGGAAATTTGAAAATTCAACAATAATTCAATTGATTAATTGAAAAATTAGATTTTTGCAAAATAATAATTGCTGCTGATTACTTTAATTATCATTGGGAGAAAAAACGTTTCGTTAGATTATTAGAAAGGACACTGAGTATGAATTGAAATGGAATATTTTGGGAGCAAGCAAGTTATCACCACATTCTCGTGGCATTTGTTAATCTAGAATATGAATAACCAGATATGAAAACATGTTTTTTTATATTTGCATACATGCAAGCCATTTCGTATATTGACATTTTCTCTTTTGCAGGATTTTGCAATTCCAAAATAATTATTTTATTATACCCTATTTCACTTGAAATTTTCGAAAACTAATGGTAGCTGAATAGGTGAATTTCCTCACCTCAAAAGACCAAAACTTCCATGAACAGCATAGGCCGACCACTAAAGAAAAAATTCAGACTATTTTCACACTTGAATAAAGATGCAAAAACCTGATCTACCTTTCAAAAACTCAGGTGTCGGCCACAGAAAAATCTCTTCGTTGACTTTTTTTTTAACAATAGGTATTGTCAAGAATAACCACTATATTTGGTTGGCAACAAAAATCTCAAAATATATTGAATGAATTGACTCACAGTCAATGAACCTCTTGTAAAGAATTGAAAAACCTACCAATTGGATCGGAGCATTTTGCACTGAGAAAAATCCATGAAAACCTCTGAGAATAGGCCATTTTTCGAAGATTTATAATTTTAATAAACTTGAAGCTAGATAATCTTGCGGGAAATACTAAATGATATCATGTTGACCTATAGTAAAGATGGTTTTTGTTCGATGTGTAGTTTTTGCACAATCGCAATATAAATAATTCAATTGCTCATCTTGCAAAATGCGCCGATTCAAGAGTAATCGTGGCGACGTAATCGAATTTTGTAAACGCCAACTAAAAGTAGAGAACAAAATCTACGATTTGTTTATTTCGGATGTCCACCGGAGAAGTGGAAAATGTATTGAAAATGTTACTGAAAGTTGCTCCAGATGTTGGAATGTGCGCTGGAGGCAGAGTCGAGTAGCAGTAGTGAGGAAATAAATTGAGCCCTCTCAAAGAGTTGTGTTCTCGAAGTTGAGCACTTCTCTTTTGAAAATTTCTAGTCAACCAAGTCCTGATAAGTAATATTGTGTCTTGAGTGATTTATCTCTTCGTATTAAATTGAGTGAAAATATATTTCATAAAATTAACCAAATAAAAGTACTGATCGTATACTCACCTTTCAATAGTAGCCACTCTATTAACAAATGTGATGATCCATAAAATCAATGAATCATCAAATAACGTTGGTGACTTAATCGTCACTGTCACTCATATTTCGACAATGATATTGTCACTGATTCTAAAACTTTTGAGCACCTAATAGTATCCTTCAAAAAACTCTGAGATCGAAAAAAAATTTAAAATGTGTATATAAGCGGTGAACTCGTCAAGCTTACTTCAGTCCAATGGCGGCATGCCGCGCCGTTTGCCGTCACGTCATACGAGTCAAATAACGTTGGTGACTTAATGTCACTGTCACTCATATTTCGACAATGATATTGTCACTGATTCTAAAACTTTTGAGCACCTAATAGTATCCTTCAAAAAACTCTGAGATCGAAAAAAAATTTAAAATGTGTATATAAGCGGTGAACTCGTCAAGCTTACTTCAGTCCAATGGCGGCATGCCGCGCCGTTTGCCGTCACGTCATACGAGTCACATAATGGCGCCAATAAATGTTTCATATGAAATAAATCACTAAAATCGTATTGTGTTTTCACTGTGACACTGTATTGGCACAGTATTGAATAGTAATAAACTTGTGCTGCAGTAGTCTGATTTTTTTCATTTCAAAAAGTAGTATTGGTGAAACCATCGAAACGGTTTTCTTTTCATGTTTCTACGTCGAACCGTTCAAAAGTTAACAGGAGAGGAGGCTATTAAAAGCCGCACTGTATGTATATATAATTTAAGTTCAGGAATCCTTCCATAGAGTTTGTCGAATTCATCATAGTATTATTCGATGAAAAAGTACTGAATAGTCGTGATGCAAGAAATTATCAATTATCAGAAAATCAATCTCACTATTTTTTTTTTTCTGAGAATGCACACAACTAATAATGATGATAGACTGATAAATATTCCATTGGTCACTTCCAATCTGGGGATGATTGATTTCTGGGGATGATTGACTTCCAGTCAATCATCCCCAGAAAACTGCATCTTCATTACATCCGTTTTAGGTTATTCATTCATTAGAAATATTTTTTGGGAACTGCGTATGCTAGCATATTCGTTCGACAGATATACAATCTTTCAACTTGATACTGACCGTTTGTTAATCCCAGCGAGACGAAACAATCTTATGATTGGTCTTTGTATGCAACATTGTAACTAGTGGCAGACCGAGGACAATGCTTAGACATGAAAATCTCTTGCCAGCTTTGGGCAAGGATGAAAAAGTTGAGTTAGTAAGACTTCGCTTGGGAACGTGTGACGTGTGACAAACGTAGACTTTAACAAGGGTGGCCTCTCGGTCGTGCTGGTGAGGGAATGAAGGCTCAATAATAAATAGATTGGGTAGGATGTTATTTTGTTATCTGTCAGTTAATGAATTTTAGATTAGAGTTTTGTCTGTTTCAATCGGTAACAGTTTGAATAGGAATATGGAATAGGAATATGGAATATATGGTTTGTTATTTTCAAAATGAAGACAGTATTCTAATGAGTTTGAGGAAATGTCTTATTTGAATATGAGTTAATAATTTAGATGTAAACTTAAGAACATTTCTTATTTTGATATAAATAAAACTAGTGGAATTCGTGCTGTCTTTATGTATTACTGTAGAAGTGCATTTTATAGTGTATACAGGACCAACAGAAATTATATTAGAAATCCAGACACCAATTTGGAAATGGGTCTGGTAGACAAACTTATTAGAATGTTATATTGGTGAGTGCTGGCTTCTAGACTCATCCATGTAACAGTATGAATTTATATTATGGTTGATTTTCGTTTAAAATTCAGTTATTTTTATTTTACAGATATTTCATGCCTTTATTGTATTCATTGTTTAAATATTTTCCACCGTTTTTGCTTTGGTGAATAAAGATGGTTCGTGGAACTTTGCTGACTATCTTTTACCCCCTCAACTCCTTCATACAAAGTCCACGCATTTGTGAAGCCGTAGCCGAACCTGAAAATCTACAAGGCCTTCGAAATAGGAAAACCAGTAATTTGTGTAATCTAGGGTTGATTCTTCTGCTTCTGGGGAGGCTATCCCCTGAGCTTAAATCAAAACAATTCAGAGCGGATTCAAAACTATACTCTGGTGACAGATCAATATTCAATATCCTATCATTATACTGCCAATGATGATAATCTATTTTTTTTGTTTTCTTCAATTCTGATAACACACAATAGTACTTCCTAGGATGGTCTGTTGACAGACCCACCTTTAGACTACCGTATCACACTGGTGCCAGGCAGTGGGATTTTTTTTCTCGTTTGAGGGGTTGCAGAAAGAAAGGGATGACAGAAAGGATTTTGAGAACTCATACTCTTGTGTCTGGTGATAGACCCACTACCTTGAGTACTGTATTACAAAAAGAGGGGTTATAGTATATGCATACCATAAGGAATTACGGTATCGGTGAATGAGGTCATCCCGAATTGTAAATATTGTTGTTACATAACTATAGAGAGGGAAGAGCTTAGTTCTGTAAGACATCTGAATAATGCGGTACTTAGTTAAGTGACGAGTTTTTATTTGTTTTGTTACATTGAGTATCACATTACCCTTATTCCCTAGTTGTGAACTCTAGTGAGGATTACAAAGAATAGCGAACACTACACCATTATAATGCTAAATGAATTTATGCAATACCTCTTGATCTTAGAACGTTACAAAAACAGTTTTTGTAACTGTACAATAATATTATTTCAATCCTTTCTTTGTTCATAATTTTTTCACGAGATCTATTCCAAGAATATTCCACCAATAAGCTGCGCGTTTCGTTCAGTGGATGTGGATCGTCTTCGTTTATGACTTCCATATTCCATTCCTCCTACATATTTCCTTGGTTGCTGAATACAATTCGTTTCCATTAAATTACCATAATATTACTTCTCTGCGAAGTACTTCGATTCAGAAAATATTTCCTTCTCCCTGATTGTTTCTTTTATTCATGAGTTCTGTAAATCGTTATTCGTTAACAATGCTTTTCAACATGAATATTGAGATAATTATATTCTCCATTCCAGTCTTCTTGAGAATTTTACGGTAAATGACAAAAACGCGGTAGATGGAGAGAAAGCTTTCAGATGAATGCGTAGAACCTTTCAACTATTTTAATTTCTTAGTGAATAAATCTAGAAACACTATTTAGCCATTATTGGCATATGAATTAAATCAATCTTCATCTCCGACGACTAGCTGTTTCTGATTCATTGTATTCGGTGTAATGAAATATGTGATATATTGTATACATATAGATGCTTTTAAAAATGAACCTAAACAAATGTGGAAACACTTAAAGACGTTAGTTGGCTCAAAATCTGATTTTCATTTTAATAAAATAATTTTTTAAAACGAAAATGATGCAAATTATTTATGTTCAGATAGTAAAGAGATTCCAAATAGATTCAATAATTATTTTATAAACAGTGTCAAAGATATTGCAGATAGTATCAGTTGTAATCAAACATGGTCAAGTCATAGCTATCCAGTAATCAATAACTCGTTAAAAACTTTTAAATTAATAACAATGGTGCAATTACCTAAAATTATATTTTATTTAAAAAATAAGGTCAGTAACCTTGAAATAGTAAATGTGCAGTTTCTAAAAGAAACATTTGACGTTTTCGGACATGTTTTGTTACATTTTATTAATACTTCTCTAGAAAAGGTTACTTTTCCTGAACAGTTTAAAATAAGTACTGTAACACCAATTCCGAAGGTAAAAAATTCAATATTCTCGGTTAATTTCAGGCCAATAAACACTCTATCAACACCTGAAAAAATTCTTGAGATTGCTGTGTATGAACAAATTGAGGAATACTTCAATGCCAACAATTTTTTTCTTGGTCTTCAGTTAGGCTTCCGTAAAGGTTATTCTTGTGAAACATCACTGCAACATACAGTTACAAGCTGGAAAAAAGCATTAGATGAAAACAAGATTACTGTTGCAGTGTTTCTTGATCTAAAGAGAGCTTTTGAGACTATCGACCGGGAAATATTGTTGGATAAGTTGAGATATTATGGTATAAATGGCACTGTTCTCAGTTGGTTTGAGAGTTACTTGAGTAATCGTCTACAGACTACTAAAATCAATTATACGTATTAGGACCGCTCCTATTTATTACATATTTAAATGACATGTATCATGTTCCTGGTGCAGACTCACTTAGTTTATCTGCAGATGATACTCTATTATTCTATTCTGACAGTAGTTTAGAAGATTGCATTAACAACGTAAATAACTCACTGGCGCGCATTCAAGACTTTTTAAAAGTTAATAAATTAAAACTGAACGTAAATAAAACCAAAGCGATGGTCATCGCATCTAGATAGAAACCATTTAATATTTACTTGAATTTAATCAATATTCACATTAATGGTGAACCGACTGAATTAGTACAAGAAATCAAATATTTGGGATTTATTATTGACAACTCTCTATCTTTAAATAAACATGCTGATTATATAATCAAAAAAATATCTAAGAAACTTTTTTTCTTCTTAAGGATTTCCAAGTGTTTGAGTATTTATGCCAAAATTACTACATATAACTGTATAATTCGACCACATTTTGATTATTGTGCTACTTTGCTGTATTTAATTAATCAAAACAAAACATCACAATTGGAAAAACTACAAAATCGTGGCATGCGAGTTATTTTAAAATGTAACCGATATGTCCCTATTCTAAATATGCTGTATACATTAAACTGGCTTTCAGTTTCCAAACGCTTATTCTACTTTGCTATGATTTTCATTTATAAGCTGGATAAGGGATTACTACCTCTATATTTTAGAGATTTTGTTACAGTGAATTATGATATTCATGACCATGATACTCGTAATAGAAACAACTTCCATATAGAAAGAACAAATCTAGCATTGGTCATGAATAGTCTATTCTTTAAAGAATTGAATGAATACAACAAATTGCCATTTGTATAAGAAATGCTAATACCATTCTAAATTTCAAACAGTATCTTTTGGGACACTTAAGGAATTGTTTGTTGGGGTTTTATAATAATTGTTGAGGTTTCATGAATGAATAATTATATGTACTTGATTTTTAGCAGTATAAATGGAGCATTTAATACTAACTATGAATTTTAGGTAACGTAATATTAATAATTATTTGTACTTGATTTTTAGCAGTATAAATGGAGCATTTAATACTAACTATGAATTTTAGGTAACGTAATATTCACATATTGATTTTGAATTTCTTTTTAATCACTTTTAATCACTTTATAATCACTTTACATCATTCTATATGACATTTTATATTCTACTCACCTCATCTTATCTTATCTTTTATTAATTGTATGTATATTGTATGTGTGAATTTCCATTATTGTGTAATTATATTTGTAAATTAGGTTTCTCTACTGAAATGAAGACCTATATATCTATCTATCAATAGTGTACTGACTGTTCCAAATGAAGTCGGAACCTTTGCCAACTCCATTAATATTAACGCTACGAACTTAAGTGTTTGGGAGAACTAGTGGCATTTTTATGGCCATCTCAATTCTAAAAAAAAAAAAAAAAAATAGTGGCGTTCCCAACATATTTAAATAGAACACTATATATTTTATCATATATTTTGAATTATCATCACATTGTCAGCAAAAAAACTTTACATCTTTTAATAACACAAAGTACACACAAGTAACTGGTTCAAAGAGTTTCCGAAACATAATATCGCTGATGATTATAGAATATTAGGAAAATCGAAAAGTTGTTGAATAAAGTTCAAAGAAGTGAAAATATATGCATTTTTTCACGAAATTGACAATATTTGAGAGTGAGAAATGGAGGAATGTATTCATTTGAAATACTAATGAATATAAGTTACAAAAAATATATATATATTGTAATATACTATGTGTGTGATTGTGGTAATTTATGATGAATTGTAAAATCTAATTTGTCACTATTTTGAGCGACAGTTGTTATAATTCGCTGTGAATAATTTATTAACATATTATTGTTTTGTTGTTTCTTATTGTAGTAGTAGAAATTTTGTCGTAAAGCAATAAAATAAATTGAGATTGTTGTATAATTTTATTTTAACAGTTTGCACAGATCGATACTTACTCCTTACTTTACAGTTTTACCTTTTGATCTCTTTTTCAGTATCTCCAACTCAGTTGGCGCTCCAGAACATGCAGTACTCTCTTCCTCAGGATGGGATTCTTAGAAAGGGCTTTCCCATGCATGTGTGAATATTATAAATTTTGTACAATATTGTACCAAGAGTAAATAAATGTTGTTTTTTTATTAATTCAGTAAATCAGTTAATGGTATGGTGTTCAATTCAACAATTCCTACCTTTTTACCTAAACTAACCTTACCCTATCTAAATACTTATTTCTATCAAAAACAATTGTCATACTTCAATTTTCAGATGTAAGACAACCAATAAACCTTGTATAAGTTTTAAGTAAATTTAGTAAATTTAATTGGCTGAATTAGAACCAGTGAAATGTGATGTCTGCAATTTTGCCTACGTTTACAAGGTTAAAAGGTGACATAACCTAGTTTTTTCTACTATGAATTGGAATATTTTTTTAAACAAGAAAATGTTTAATAATAGTCCTTCAAATGCTGTGAATTCAGTTTATGGGTGATAAAAAGTGTCTGAAAGTTTTTAAGAAAGTTCACTGATTGATTATGCACGAAAATTTCGAGTTCTTGGGGTAGAATTGAAAACAGCTTGAACAGCGTTGAGAAGAGTTTGTTCTTTTGATTTGAATACAATTCGTTGTCAAATTGATGATAAATACCTTGAATTTCTCCTTTCTGGCTACTGGTATGCAGGTCGATATTGTCAGTAAATTAATTTAGTCGATGGCAAAATTCCAGGGGAATTGGTTATTTCAGTCTCAAGATTTGTCTTTTTGTTGTACTTGATGATCCATTACCAATGTTTCCTTTAGTTTTTCGTGATTTTTTTTGTTTTTGAAATAATCGGTAAAATTTTGTCTTCTTTTATTTCTAGAGTCTCCAAAACTCTATTTTTCAACAAAACCTCCTTCTCTTCTTTGAGAAAGTACTACTAGTCCGGGAAGTACGTACTTATATTAATATAAATAAGAATTAGAATGTTTCTGTAAGTACCTATCTTCTGTTCGCATTTCGATATTCAATACAAATAAGAATTAAAATCTTCGAAATTTTCTTCTACAAAGAAATATAAAAAATAAATGTGTCTTGATTTGTTATTCTACACGGTTACCGAAAAAATTGTGTACGCAACACGTCCGAAAACAGTTTTTTTTGGACTCGCAGACTTCCAGGACTCGCTACGCTCTTCCTAGAATCTTGTCCACTCGTCCGAAAAAAACAGTGTTTTCCGGACTTGTTACGTTAATTACTATTACAGCAAGAGTTTACTGGTTACTGCTGGTTTTATGAAGAACGAAGCAAGTCATCGTAGAACTGAAACTGCTTTCGAGAACTGATATCTGTGAGTATTTGGATGGATCTTTTTGTAGTCTATGGTTGGGATGATAAAGATAGAACACTGCAAAGTTCAGGTAAGGTATCTGGTTTTTCTAGGTTAATAATAATAATGATATTTCTATAAATTTCCATTACAACAATCTTTCACAACTAATTCTGATGTTTTTCAGAAGTATTTATAAATAAATAGTGCTTTTCATAACGAATTCCCCAAATTTTCATGTTTGTGATTTTGCTATCTTGATCGCAAAACATAAAATTTACCATTTGCATATTTACATATTTACATTTTTACTCACAAATATTTGCTAATTTTTGTAAATATTTTTTATCTTTTTCGGGTGCTGGTCATAGAAGATATCTCCTTACTCAGAAGAATGTAACTTTGTCAGGAATCGTCAGAATCGGTTATATTCTTACTTATTAGTTTCTTTCTCTTTATGATTTATATTTGTAAATAATCTCAATATTAAATATTCCTCTCACCCTTCCATCTATTGAAACTATTAACTCAACTGTTCATAGGCCTTTCATTTTATATTTCATAAGGACCTTCCAATGGAAGTAATAGCTTGGCACATATATCTTTTTTTTTACTTGAAACTCTTAATGACCTAATAATTACTAATTTTCCTTTTTTAAATATCACATTTTTATTTCTACGTTTGTTTTCTCTACTTACATATTCATTTGCATTTTTCATTTTTAATTCATTAACCTTTTTCATTGTCACTACTTATCCATTCTTTCTCAGGCATTCTTCTAGTCATAACACACCTTGGGCATTCTTCCGTTATTGTGCTTGGCACTTCGTTTAAATATTGTTCTACTTTTGATAGTTTTTCATCCCATATTCAATGATTTTCCTGTGTGATAATTCTCAAATTTTTAATTATTTCTCGTAAATACCTTTCTGTCGGGTTTGATGCTAGGTGTCTAATACTTGTAAAGTTGAGTCCTATGTCTGTCTTTTGTGGGCATTTTCTCATTTTGTCGTTGTTAAAGTATGTGGCATTATCTAGGATAACCGGCTCTGGTTTCCCTATTTCTACTACGAATTTTGATAATATGTGTTTCATGATTTTAAAATTGGTTTTCTTTGTTGAGCATTATTTAATAAACTTTAAAAAATGGTCAGTGATAATGATCACTGGTAATGTAGTATGTAGTGTTTGTTCTTATTATGTGTTGTTATTAAGTTGCTAACAAAGTCGATGGAAATGATTTGTAGTGGTCTATGTGATATAATACTCCTTGGTTCGTTTTTATTTGTCATATTTTTGTTTTTCGCTAATTGGCATGTTGTGCATTTATTGATTATGTCTTTTGTTATCTCTAAGTCTCGTTTACTCATGTAGTTCCTGTGTGTGAATATTTATGGTGTATGTCTTCAATTAATTTTTTGTCAGTCTTCGTTATTACGTAGAGTTCTTCACCATTTACTACCTTGATAATAATCCCGTCTTTTTCAAATGTCCCCCTTTTTTCTATGTCAGTCAGTTCATTTTGGTCAAGTGTTACCGTTTGTAAAGAGTGAAGTCCTGTCATGTTTCTAAATATGTTTATCCCTATCTTAATTTGTCTGTTGTTGTTCTTTTTGTCAGTGTCCATTCTTGTGATTGTGTCAGCAATGATATTTTGTTTCCCAGGTATATGTCGTATTTCGGATGTGTATTCTTGGAGTAACAGAGCCTATCTGAGGATTCTATTATTAGCAAGTTTGCAGTTTACTATATACATGAGTGCTTCATAATCTGTTTTGATGTGAAATTTCGAACCTAACAAATAGAATCTCAATTTGGTAATGCAAAATATTATGCTAGCTAACTCTAATTCTGTAACACTATAGTTTCGATCATATTTTTTGGTTATTTGTGAAACAAAAGATATAGGAACTTTTTTTCCCCTTGTTTTAAGTCTCTAAAAGCTTGTGCCTGTTCTTTACCCCAATTCCATTTAACATTTTTCTTCAATAACTCAATCAGTGGTAATTCTTTATTACTGAGGTCAGGTATTAGTCTTTTGAAGTAATTGAGTATTCCTAGAAATCCCCTTAAAGTTTTAAGATTGTGTGGTCTGGCGTATTCTTGTATAATTTGTATACGTTTTGGGTCCATTTCTAGTCCTTTGTCGTTCAGTTTGTATCCAAATAATAAACTTCTTCTTTAGATGATAACAAAATAACACCCTACCCAATCTATTGATTATTGAAAATTCAAATCCAAAAACTATAATTCCATATAAGTATAGAGATCAAGTTGGACGGGAGATCAATAAGATGTTGACTAACAATATAATTGAGAGAAGTACCAGTAATTACACCAATCCAATTGAAGTAGTGGTAAAAAAGAACGGGGGACTAAGATTATGTTTATATGCCAGAGAGTTAGATAAAATAACAATTGCTCAATATGAGTAACCTTCAAATATTAAAACTGTTTTTGGCAAAATTACTAATACAACATGTTTTTCCAAAATAGATCTTAAACACAGTTTTTGGTAAATTCCTTTACATGAAAATTCAAGAAATTATACAGGATTTTGTATAGAAGGGGTATTTTATAGATTCTGTTTTGTTCCATATGGTTTACAATCTGCTTGTCCAGCAGTAGAGAGAGCATTACACAAAATACTAGGCAAATACGAGTACTTTGCACTACATTACATTGATGATATACTAATTTATTCACAAGACGAAACCACTCACATGGAACACCTAAATTGAATTTAACAACTAGATGAGGCAAAACTGAAAATAAATTTGGAGAAATGCCAATTTTCTCATAAAGAAGTTTATTATTTAGAATACAAACTGAACGACAAAGGACTAGAAATGGACAGATTTTCCGTTGAATATAACAGGATGTTTGTTTATAATATTTGTTTTGGAGATGTACATGAAAGTATATTTCACATAGTTAATTGTTAATTTATGAGTTCCAAGCCAAGAAGAAAGTAATATAAGATATTTTTCAATGTAGCTTTCAATTTCCTCTCAGTATTTCCAAAATATATAATAGTCATGTCGTCGGCATATAACTTTGTAGTTCCATTTGATTTCAGTTAACAGATTGAATTGATGTATATCAAAAACAATAGAGGCCCAATATAGATCCTTGTGGAACCCCACCTGACATGTTCCTATTGTTTCCAATATACACAAATTGCTTTCTATTTTTTAGATAACTTTCAAATCAAATAAAACCTCGTATTCCAACATAATATTGATCCTTCAATAGAATTTGATGGTTGACTGTATCAAATGTTCTGAAGATCCAGAGACACCATACCACATATTTTATTTACATCTAAATTCAACTGAATATTCGTGATGAGATCCAAATTGGCTACCTCCGTATCTCTGGCTCATCGAAAACCATATTGGTAGTTGAATGATAGATTTTGACTTTCTAAAAAATTTGTTACACGAATTTCCATGATTTTTTCTGAAATTTTTTAAATAACTGGAAGAATTGATATGGTTCTGTAATTATTTATGTCACTTTTTTCCCATTTTTTCAATTTTTCTGAATAACATCCATTTTCAAATGATCACATTACTAGACAGTTTATTATGGGATCGATATCAGATTTGACCATTTTCAAAATTTGTATGGGAATATCGTCAAAGCCAGTTGCTTATTTTGGATTTAAATTATCTATGATTTCTTCAATTTTTTCAATAGATGGTGGATTCAAAAACATCGATTTGGAATTCGCGTGTCTTCTCAAATCATCTGCGGCACTAGGAATTTGGCTGGAAATATGATCTCCTATGTTGATAAGTTTTGGTTAATAGGAATTAAAACATTTACAAGTAGTACGTTTCAATATTTGTTACTTGTAATAGTGCTTTGTAAAAAAAACAAACTGTTAAATTGATTTATTGAAATGTTACTTCAACAAGTTTTCAAATTGTTACCAATTTGCTTCCATCTGATGTTTTTTTCACCATTTGGTTATAGTATTTATATAATTCTTTAGCTTCACTAGAAATATTTTCTTTCATTTTTTTGTAGTAGGGGAAGGGTGGGTAATCTGGCCACCCTAACGGAAAATAATTTTTTTACGAGACATCTGAAAGTAGGAAACTTACAAGGTTATCCAGGTAGCAACTGTAGACAGTTTAGAATTACGTAATATTTTTTATTTCTGTTGAACAATTGTAATATTCGATGGGAGGGAGTTGATTCTGCGAACTGCAAAATGGCCACTTTACCCATATAGGTAGGGTAAAGTGGCTGGGGCTGGCTACATTACCCGCATAGGAAAATTTACGTTATAAATACCAGATGATATCAATAATAACATGTCGAAGTGAGATATTTATTGAGAAATCAGATAGGAGAAAACATTAAAACAAATTTAAAAATCAAATAAACTCATTGTCGCTAACGGAAAATAATGTTTGGTAAGATTCATGAGATCAAAGTAACAAACATTACAAAACTAAAACTAAATGGATCATTTACAAAATTCGCATTCAAACTCGTCGTCGTCATCTTCGCAACCGGCACATTCTTCGTGTGCCCATTGCTTACATTTGCAACACCTAATCCAACCTTCGTTATCCTTAGACTTCGAGAACGGCCCACGACAATAAAAACATTCCACATCTTGTTCATCGTATGGTTGATCATCTGATTCATCATCATCTGATTGAAAAAGCTGTTTTTTTGCAATCTCCTTTTTTGATTGTATTTCCCTTTTAATTTGTCTTTTCTGTTTTTTCTTCACCTGGACACTTTTGGATGTTGAAGGTTTCACGTCATTTTCATCATGCTTTCTTTTCTTTTTATTATCCTCAACCTCTTTTTTCAATTTTTCTTGTAAGAGTTCATTTTTGTATGGACTAGATGTTATTATCGCTGTCTTACCCTTTTTTCGGTTTGTTTTTCTTTGTTTTAGGCTTTTTTGTTTAGGCAAAGGAATAATGTCTTTTGGGCTTAGTATTGCAAATGATTTGGGTTGTGATGTCGAAGCATGTTCTTCATCTGCAACTTCAGCTTCTGGTCCAACCACTGCTCCTACTTCATCAGTAGTTGCATCTGCTCGTCCATCTACTGCTGCAGCTGCTCGTCCATCTACTGCTGCATTTTTATCATTTGATACACCGTCTTCAGCATTAGGGGGATTATTGTTTTCAGGAATCATGGGAATATCAGATACCTCTGAAGCAACAAAATCTACGTCAGAAAACACGTTCGGGTCCAAAGGGAAAATGCCACACTTGCGAAATCCATTTATAGCCGTAGTTGGCACAGCTGCTTGCAAAAATGCCTCTCCAAGAAGTCTACTGATCTGGAATTGTGTAATAACTCTGCCCGGGTTGTTACGCAGGAATTTTTCACAAGCTTGGACGTAGAAAGTTTTGAAAGGTGCCATGAATGACACATCCAGAGGTTGAATCTTGTGGCTGCAGTGGGGGGGTAAACATACGACTGTTGTGAAATTGTTTCTGGCCTTTTCTATAAAGTCAATATTTTTGGTGTGGGTGGAATGACCATCCAGTATTAGCAGCACTGGATCTTGTTCGGATGGTTTGGCATGTTTCAAAAAATGATCGAACCATTGCATGAATATATCCGTCTGCATCCATCCGCTGGGATTGCAGGCAAACTCGGTTCCTGGGGGAGCTCCATCTTGAAGGTCAATCTTCATTCGTTTTCTTGGAAAAATCACAAATGGAGGGACGAAAGTGCCTCCTGCGGACATGCAAACTGCAAATGTCGACAGCAAACCTCTTTCCGCTGACGTAATAGCACCAACTTGACGCCTCCCCTTGAGCGAGAAAACTTTAGTGTTCCTCGTTTGAACTGTCAAAAGACCAGTTTCATCGACATTATATACTCGATGAGCAGGATGGAAATGTTTGTCTTGCACTGTTTGAAGGATGTTAAAAAAATTGTTAACATTGGTTCTATTAAACCCCTGTGCTCTGGCCATCGACGTGGATTCTGGTTTTCTTAGGGCAATATTGGGGTGGCGTTTTCTAAAGCATGTTACCCAATCCTTGCCTGCCATTCTCTTCTCTTTGTTGAATCGATGCGGTATATTGTTTTTTTCAGCAAGCTGATATGCCAAATGGCGTAGATCCTGCATTGAAATACCATAAAATCGTTGTTCCATATCAAAGATATGATTAAGGAGTTCTTCCTCTTGTTCCTGATTAAATACACATCGATATCTTCCTAGAATCTTTTTATCTTCAATGGCATCGCGATTTTTCTCGAGAACCCTCCTTTTGAGGGTACTTCGTGGGACATTAAACTGTCTGGCTGCGGTAGCAAACGGCATATTATCACCTCTTACTGCTGCTATAGCCTGTTGCATTGCTATAGGATTCCATGACTGTTGGGTTGACTTCCTTACGTAGTTCGACGGCATCTTGATGTCGCCCTGTAACAGAAACAAATGACTGAGGGTAAAGTGGTCACGTGGTCATTTTGCCCGACGAGTTGGCTGGTCATTTTGCCCGACTAGACGTCATTACAAAAAATGTGGTCTGCACTAAAACTAGATCACCCACGCCGATCCAAAACACAGCAATTCAAAGGTTGAAATACGCCGTTTTAACATTACTACTGCAAATAATCATAACCTTACTTTAAACTTATCTAGGAGCAACTATATTACCTGCTTACCTTACATCAAACACGTGAAAAAACACAAAAATATATACTGACACGGAACAAGCGCAGCTTTCACCTTCAAAGACTGTGAGCACACTGACTGCGATTAACTCCACGGTCTAACGTGTTCCCCACCATTTTACGTACTAGTTCGGCAGAGATAATATAGATGGTTACTTTACCCGCCGTGGCCACATTGCCCACCCTTCCCCTATTTGTCATAATTTTTGATCAATCTTGGCAAATTTTGATCAAACCACGGTTAGAATCTTCCTTTATCTTCAGGGTGTTGATGTATGAGCAACTTTCGAAAATATTTAATATTTCTTCATATGAATGATTCGGATCTTGAAATATATTCTTTCTTTCAGTGAATTCAATTTTTCTTTCAAAATCGTCATATTGAATTTTTTGAATTTGATGGTTTCTAATTTTCTTTTTTCCGCTGAGTTTTTTATATGAATTCTTATTATCTGGATATTATGGTCACTCAAAGGATTCTTGTTAATAATCAAGTCATAACGTTGTTTTGAAGTTTTCAAAACGTGATCTATCAAACTATTTTGTCTAATAGGATTGTTATCATTACACAGACAAAAGTTATTTGAGGAGTAGATATCCATTAGTCTTCTTTGTCTTCATTATTTCGAAGAATGTTGATATTCATATCACCAATCAATATACATTCAGATTTCATTTTGTTCAAAAGTTCGAGTTTCTCATCAATGATGTTAAAAATGTTTCCTTCTTCAAATTCGGAGGGCGACATAATCCACTAAGAACAAAACTGGGAGATTTAATTCGAATTGTCAAATAAGAGAGCTCATTTTCAATTCTATCAATAACCACAAAATCCAAATTTTATTAATAAATAAACCCAATCCACCACCTCTTCTTTGTCGACTTGCATACACTGAGTTGGAATTTTTTAAATTGTAGTATATTTCTTCCTCCTTATTCATCCAAGTTTCAGTATATCTGTGCAACATCTTTCGAAATTGACAGTTTTCTTTCTTCTTTTTTGTCATTTTAGTTTCATGAAGCGAAAAAAGTTTATCACAACTACAATAACTCAATATTATCTTCTTAGGCCTTTCAATAATTCTATTTCACTGGTCTTCTGAATGGACTTTGAAAATTATTTTAGATTTCACGAGGTAGGAGAAATCAGTTGTTTCACAGACTTAACAGTGACAGATGTGTTCAGATGTGTTCAAAAATATAATAATAATATTAATTAAATTTATACCAAAAGTCCAACATATATTCATTGTTCGTAATAAAACAGTAAAATTTCTTGGAATATATCTGTTTGACAAAATATTTTATCGTAAAAAAAACATGACTTTTTGGACGAATTTGAATTTTTAAAATTGTGAATTGCTTTACGGTTCTTTTTGCATAATTAACAACACAGATGTGAAGTGCAAACCTCATGCTTGAAATTGCGTATTTTGTTTTTCATGCAGGATGTGAATAAGCGATTATTTTCAACATTTACTAAAGAAAATGTCGGGATTATGGGTGCGTTGAAAAATGAGGCATTTTCTTCGGCATGTATCTACTTTCAAATCGTTGCATATACTGATGCATAAATAGCTGAAGCTGGTTTTGGTTTCACTATAATTAATAAATATTAACTAAAATATGCATGATTTTCTGATCCTCCACAAACCGCGCAGAATGGTTATGTGAATTAGGAAAAAACATTTCAGGTACTCTATACCAACATGTTCTATTTCGCATGAGAAGGAAAAAGTTTTCAGGAACATAATGCACTTTTACTTTTCCTTCTCTGACAATTTTTAGAAATGTTATGACGAATATAATATTCTGCTCCGCCGGAACTTGCAGTGGCGGATGAGCGCAAGCCTTACATTTTTTTAAGATTAAAGTAAAACAATATTTATTAATTTTTTAATGAAAAAAAAATAAATGTTCTGCCCGTGGAATTTTGGTAAACAATTTTTTTTCTTGTTTCTTGTTTGGGATTGTTTCAACTACTAACATGTCAAATTTGGTGGTGCTACAATCGATCCTCGTCTGACAACCTGATTATACTGGATTATAAATTGCTATTACATTATTTACTAATATAGACAAAAAGTGGGTCGTTCAAAAAAAGGTGTGTACCTACCTTAAAAATAAGAAATGATAATAACAAAAGAAACCCACATTTGATAATATAAATCAATTTTCCGACATCGTATCACGCAGTGATTGAGTGTATCACGATCGAGATCAGATTTTACCCTATCCCAGAGTATTTTCCCCTTATGGCTTATTTATTTTTCTGTAATTCGTTACCGGCACCTCCAATACTGTTTCTGGAGGTTTTTTTTCTAGTTCCATAACTTCGAAAAATGCCTATAACATTTACACTGATTATGATATTATGTTGATGAGGCTGATAATTTCATTCCATTCATCGTTTTTTCTATTTTTCAAATTGATATATTCCAAAGCAATCAAGAAAACACTTAATCAGTTCATGATTTTTGCTTGTAAGTTATTGTATCTCTTCATAGTTTAAAATAAAGTCGATTTGTGTGTCTGTCTGTATATTTGAGCCATATATTCTCGGTACGTGGTTTTGATACATTTCAGAACTTTACAGTTGCACATTACAATGAATTCATAAAAGTATTCCCAAATTTGAACATAACTTGGGTGGCTCCCAGGGTGGCTCAGTGTTAGCTAATTTTTCACACACAGAAATTCAACTTTGTTCACAAACGTACTCAAGTTAGTTTGGATAGATTTGTTCATACAAAAAATATGGTAGGCATTCTATCAAGTGAATTGCATAGTTGTCACGTATTAAACGAAGTGAATCCCAATGATAATTGAAAGATTGATAGACCTACCTGAACGGAATATCAATCTCAATTATTTGAATAACGTAGTCCTCCTTTGGTTGATGATAGATAACATTATTTTGGTATGGAGTATTCACAATTTAAAAGAATTCGGACAGGTTTTATCACTGTTTTGGTCCTGATATCTCGTTGATGTGGTCGAATTTTTTTTACGGGAATCCATACCTATTGGCGTCGGGTGGGTTGTACCAAAGGAGGACTACGATATTCAAATAATTGAGATTGATATTCCTTTTAGGTATGTCTATCAATCTTTTAAGTATTTTTTATATCTCCGTCTTCCTTTGGTTGATGATAGCTGTTGAGAGATGAAAAATGCTACCTACTTGCAAACTGATTTAATAATAAGTATTAAACTCCATATAATATTCAATATAATATGACATTGGAAATTCTAGAAGTAGATTTTAATTTATAAGTAACGTATATAGTACATATGTTAACTAGGCACAGCATATGACCAATTCGCTTATCGAATAACTAGATCTGTTAGAGTATATATTCATTTTTGTATGGTATTACTATGGTCGCAAGATTTTTTGTCAAAAAAGAATGAAGAAAATATGGTTCAATGATTTTTTTAATAAGAATTTAGATGGATATAAATATCAATTATTCACGTTAAAGACCATGGACCACAGTCCATCTGAATCAGTTGATAATTAACAAGACATTGGTCAATTTAAACCGGATTATTGAGTAATATTTCTAATATTTAATCAGGAATTTCAATATCCAATATGCATCAAGCATTTCAGTAGAGATAATCCGAGCATTGGAGCAGTGAAACAGAAGTTAAGGTTGTATTCTTGTCGTATCTTCATTAGTTTAAATAACTTTGAATACTTTCCTTTTGACATTTCGTTTTGACATTGATTTTTTTCAAAAGTTTGATTGCTTTTCACGATGGCGGGCACATTGAAATTAAGATGAGGTCAGATCAAAGGTAAAATAACGTGACTCAAAACTCGTTGATAGTTTTGATCTCAAAAACTTGAATGAAAATATGATCACACAACTCTCAGACTTAAAAGCCTGAGAGTTGTTGGAATGAATTTGACGACATTCAAAAACTGAAAAAGGATTATAATTTCCTTCGGCTGATGATGAAGAAGAGAGAAATCAATTCGAAAATTCATATTTTGACATTGTTACTGAAATAAAGAAATCATGTCATGGTTTGAATCTTAGTAAAAGAAAATTTTGTCAAATCGGGTGATCTAGGCGGCCATCTTGTCGCCCTCCCCTACCGATCCACCGGTCTGGAAAAATATCATTGTGGTGACCCTAACATTTATTGAATAATCAGCCGGCGTCCCATCTCAGTGCATCCACATCAAGTTCCTTGAATGTAAATTCACATTCTCCAATAGAGTGAGAGACTTATTCTGAAAAAATTACAAATAGATTTGTCCATTAGGAGATCTGTCAAAAAAATAAGGTCCGATCACTTGATCTTCAAATATTCCACTCCACACATTCAGAGACCATCTGTGCTAGTTATTACTTTTCCGTATCATCCTTGGTTCTGATCCAGATGATAGTGAAAGTTCTGTCTTATGTCTATTCACGAATCTATTTTTGTGAAATGTTGCATCGTCTGTAAAAACAAATTTTTTAAAGAAATTTTGATTTTGTTGCATTTCTACAGTTACAAAATCTCATGCGATTTTGAAAATCACTTTCATGCAGTTCCTGATGGAGTTGAAGATGATCGTCGTTTCAGAATAAGCTGAACTGATCCTGCTCTCATACTCTCATTCGTCCGTCACATTCTCATCTCATCCGTCACAGGCTTGGTACGATTTGGTTTTAGATAATCCACTTTTTCAGTTTCCAAAACTTTATTCAGTGAACTCTTCTGTTATCCGGATGTCTCCTATCAGGATATTTAGCCACATGCAGTCTGCTAGCTAGAAGACACGAAAGTATCGCATAATATCATAGGTGACAAAATTGTCCCAGTAATAACTGTTGAAGTATTCACATAAATACCAAAATGTAATACTTCATTGAAAAGGAAATATTTTGGCCTTTCCACTAATGCAATCAAATGTGTGGGTTTTCATTTGAAAAAACCAAGATAATTTCCAATTTGTGTTTTGATCCATCCAGTACACGAAAAGTAATGAAATTGCAACTGTGTGTCATGTAAGAGAAACTAAACTATATTAAAGTCATTTCACGGACCGTACATTTTTAAAATTATTTTTCCACGCGGAGTTACAGGGTGTTGAATAACTCATATTTTTTTCAAAAAAATAACGATGATGAACTTACATGACCCAATATTTTTCAAATGGTCAAAGTGATATCTATTCAACCATGTGATGAAATATTGGATGTTTCATTACAAAAACATAACTTTGGTTTGGTGCACTTTTTTGGGTCACCTTGTATACTTCAGAATATTTTCCAAAGATACTCTCCCAAGGAGAAAATATGCTTGCATTCGGAAGAAATTTCTAAGTTGCGCCGTTTAGGAGCTATAGACCACCGGAGCGCAGTTGCAGGGCCCTGTATATATGTAAATTATACGTTCCGCTTTCGTGAGAATTTTTGAAAACAAATTATTTATGAATTTTGTTTCAGGACGAATTTGTGGGAAATTTTACGTTTCCTATTACGACGACTCATTTTGCACACTATTTACGTCGGCACACTACGACACAAAATAGCTGACTGGCTTGGATGAGATATCAGGACTAGAGCAGTGATAAAAACTGTCCGAATTATTTTAAATTGTGTACAATCGACACCAAAATAATGATATCTATCATCAACCAAAGAAGGACGGCGATATGAAAAATAATCTTCAAACTGAGCACGGAAAACTGAGTCTACATTCCTCGCAATATGACTTTCGTTCATCATGTATTCAAATTCACTTAATTGCAAGGAACAGCCTTCATAACTGCTTCTGTTGGTAGTTGATAAACTAAATATTGACTGAAATTATACTACAATGAAGGCGGGTATTCAAATCCGAATGGCAATTATGGAATCGCGTATGGTTGGGATTATAACATTGCTCTCTTTGTAGGGAATTCAAACGTGGAGTATTTCGTACCTCTAGATTAGTTTATGTTGGAAATTTGCGGCGTTGATGCTACTGGAAGATATTTTTGGATCAAAAGTAGATGCATATTATGAACATTTTGTGAACTGCATCTTTGCGTGAAGTGGCTTATCCAGATATTATTTCATTAATTGAGGATTTTTTCCTTCCGGAAAGTAAAAAACAGTCATTTGGACGTAACTATACTGATATTGATTTCGAAAGGGAGATGTCATGCAAGTTAGTTTGCTTAAATTCCGTATGAGTATTTGTTAATCTGAGTTGTTCAAATAATTTTCTAGTTCATCATAAATTTTTTATCATGACCTCGTTAGCATCAAGTTGGATTAAATTACACACGAACCCGCTTCATTGCTGAATACAGAAATGATCAAACAGTGTCAAATTTACACATTTCCCATATATACTTCGAAAGTTCTCTATAGGAACACTATTGCATAAATACATAGCTTAATTTATTCTCAGATTTAAATGGAAAACACCAACATACCGATTTCATGCTAATACTTGCCAATAATCAGCGAAGGCTAGTCCACATTTAGCGGAAAACATTTTCAGTATTTGTTCCTAAGATGATTGCTAAACTATACAGCCTGTTTCAAATCAAGTCGGCACTATTGCCAAGTCTGTTATTATTCATGCTACTAATTCGGCTAAATGCCAGACTAGTATCATTTTTATGACCATCTGATTTTTGAAAAAAAAATAGATAATTGCGTTTTCAAAATATTTCAAAATGTCATTTTTTTTAATTTGAACACCCAATATTTTATCATGTATTTCTAATCATGATCACATTCTCAACAAAATTGCTCAATTGACATTTTTTTGTTATAGTTGCAATATTGAAGTAATTTGAAAAATATATTTTCAATTTGGCAGGAAGGCCCCCTCGTTCACCGGATGTAATACCACTTGACTTCTATTTTTGGGGAGTTCTCCGAAACGATGATCACGAAATTCATTAACATTATTTGCCGGAAGTTTGCCGGAGAGTGGACATAAATAAACGAAAATAATTTCGAAAAGTTTGAAATACCCTTATTTCCACTAATACTACAACATATTATGATAAGAGGCATACCCCTCCAAACTATTTTACTAGGTAGATTTCGAACTCAGTATGAATAGAACCACTTACAATCCGGTCCTCCTCGAGGAACGTTGCACAAGTATCTGACAGATGTAGATTATTGTCCTTCGTGTCATCAGCCAGGAAAGTTATTTTCAACCAGATAGTTGTCTCATACCTAGCTTGGCAACACTGATGGTGAAAAATTTATTTTGCTTTGTTTGAATTAGTTCCATTGTTTCCTGTCCACTCTAAGGAAAACTTATCTGATCATATCCGAACTCCAATCATTTATCGATAATTCCAATTTGATGAAATGTTCTGAAATGGTTCGAATGTTGAAACCGCCTTCTTGTCGTACACATTTGGGTACTTCTATCAATACTAAGCGTTGCTTTCAGTACAATTCGTCAGTGAATACATAGGTACTATTCATAACGAAATTTTACAATAAATTCACGTGAAATCGAGGAGTGTCATATCTGGTGAACGAGGGGTCACTCCTGCCGAATTAAGTTTTTTTTTTTCAAATTACTTTTTTATTTGTAACTCTACTAAGAAATGTCATATGAGCTTTTGCGAGTACAATTCGGTACCAATTCTTTACTTGGGGGGATCGAAATTTCAACCCTTTGCGGTTTAAGCATAGAGCCTTCTTCAATAAACCCGAAAGAAAAATATCCTTAGCAAAATGAAACCAAGGAAAGTACATGACAGCGTAGCGCAATATGTTTTAAACAAAAGAGTTCGCGTTAGAAGCGCGCACGTTTTAAATTTTTTATTTTTTTCAAATTTTAAAAGTATTGGTATATTGGTATTGGTATTGGTGAAAAAAATTAAATATCTTGGCGTGATTATAGATCAACATGTGAGATGGGATGAACATGGTCTGCATATGATTAAAAGACTTAGGCAACTAACATATAAAATATATAACTTGAGGTGTATTTTAACAAAACAAAACTTATTAATAATATACAATTCACTGGTTGAATCAATCATTAGATACTGCATCACTGTATGGGGGGTAGCGTTCGAAAATGTACTGAATAATATCCAAGTCATTCAAAATTCTATAATCAAAATAATTCTGTCAAAATCTAAACGGTTTGATACGAAACAGTTGTATATTGAAACCAAATTACTTGACGTTAGAAGCCTGTATGCATACCAATGTCTCGTTTGGATATACTCCAATGAATTGAATTATACCACGACTAAATCAAAAATACTAGATATGGAAAAAATTTAACTCTACCCCTTTTCAAGAAATGCCATACACAAAGAACAATATTTTATTTTGCACCAAAATTGTATAATATGCTTCCACAGAATCAAGGAAAAACGCAAACTTCAAAATGTATAAAGTAAATATTAAAAAATTCATCACTACAAACGTTGAACAAATTATGACTCTACTGAAAAACGCAGCATTATAAGAAATACGTTGGCATAATCCTCATAACCAATTATATGTATATTATCTCAATACTCAATGTTATTAACTGATTTATCTAGGTTCCATAATTCTATAATTTTGTTGAGTAAAATTTTTACTATAATTTTTCCATACATTCTTATGTGATGGCTTTCATATTCATGGCTATACAATACCGAACCTATACCACTGAAACTGAAACTGAAACTGAAACTGAAAAAAAAAAAAAAATTAAGTGCCGGGAAATCCACACGAATGATTTTTCCAGGAATGCCTTCTTTGTTATTCATAGTCAAGATATATATGAATAATTTGGGACGAGGTCATCCAGAAAATATCATTATGTGACTGAATGAGATGAATGAGAGAGCAATAAAAATTGAAAAAGTCGCATTTTTTTCGAATTACGAGCACGTTTTACTTGAAAACAGTACATTTCAAAGAAACATTTGCAGAGAATTTTATGGAATATATTATAGCGTCATTTGTTTTTGGAAAAACTGGATTTTTCGATTTTTCTCGGAAAAATGTTTTACTTTCAAGAAAACTTTTTTTCCGATAATAAAATGCTTTGTGATCATGACAAAATGGGTGCTGAACCCGTTTTGATTGACACTATAAGGAATTCGTCAACGATGTGAGCTTCGCGAATAAAAATATGCCGGTTCCATGTAAGGTGAAAGTATTTGAAAATTCATCAGTGCCGGAAAATTCACACGAATGATTTTTACAAGAATGTCTCTTTTGTTATTCATAGTCGAGACATATATAAAGGATTTTTCACAAGATGATCCTGAAAATATAATTATGTGACTGAATGAGAGAGCACAGAAAATTGAGAAAATCGCATTTTTTTCGAATTTCGAGAACGTTTTCCTCGAAAACGGTGCATTTTGGAGAAAAACTTTGAACACATTTTTTGTAGAAAATTTTATGCAAGATATTCTGATGTCATTTGTTTTTGGAAAAAATTGATTTTTCGATTTCCCTCGGAAAATCGTTTATAACAACTTTCCAGGTGCTTTCACGTCTTATCACTCTCAAAATTCGGATTCAGCGGGTCAAAATACATCAGAATAACTTGGGTGATCTCGTTGCACTTCCTCGGCTACGAAAAGCCTCCCTGCCACCGGACTATTGAGCCGTTCCTAAATTTCCGTTACCGTTACTTTGATAAATACTGTTTGGGCATTTATTAGATATTTCCTGTGGTTTTCTTGCAAGTATAGAGTCAATTCCATTTTCTAAGTGTTAAATTCAAATCTATCGTGTTAAGTGTACGACACAAAGACCCGAATTTGCTTATTATTTTCATATTTTGACCTACACCGGCCAGTTTGTCATCGTATTGAACGTTGACAGCACTTTAGGGTGCATTCACCTTTTCTCGATAACTTACCATATAACCTTTACCGTGTACGTCCGAAAAGCTCGTGAATTGAACGGACTTTTCAATTCTCTGTTACGGCGAATACTCGGCGTTTTGCCAGGAGGTGGCTGAGCCGCTGGTTTGATTGCGAATCCTTTTTCTTGGAAAATTACGCATATCTGTCAGTGACTGGGTACACTGTGTCGACAATACGTTTGATTTTCCCGAGAGAGAAGTTAACGATTGGGCCAATGAGTGATAGAATTTGTAAAATCGGAGTACCCGCGAAAACACATTTGTAAAACCGACTCTAGGGACGTACGCAAATCATAACCGCAAGAGCGCCTTCCATTCGAGTGTTCCCAAAGTGGCTGGTTTAGGATAAAATCAAATTGACGCTTCCGAACGACTGCGCCTTTCCTCCCGATCAACCAGGCTTCACTTGGACGGTGCATTTCTAGTGAAAGAAAATTCTAATTGCCACCACCAGTACAGTACAGTAACGAGCTCCGTCGAACCCTTAGACCGTCCTTAAGAACCAACAACTTTCACTTTCCTTTTTTTTGGGTCGGTTTCACTGCACGTAGTTTTTCACCCCAGCGACAACACTGTTAATCTGCGTTCTGTGTCTAAATGTCTCTCTAGGCTGTCATCTTTCACAACTGACAATTATATTGTTTATATTTAGAACTGACAGAAATAACCTAATTGTTATCATTCAATAAACATTTATGCAAGGGAAGTAACCTGTGAACAAAAGCAGATGTGAATAAAGGATTCATTGTGTGGTTTATTTTTGAATATCATTTTCCGCAATTTTCATATTTCAGGAAGAATCGCCGTGTGTGAGTCAAAGCTGTATTTAAATAAAGCAACCGGTATTCAGTTGACTAGGTGTGCGCTTAAAGCCCGCATCAACTCGAAGCTCTATGTTCAGGTCAAGACATCTGACCCCTGGATACCAACCGATCTCCATTTGTTGCTACCCAGGTACGTGGAGCAGACCACTAAAAAAAAGATGGCGCCCAAGACACCGTAAAGGACATATAAGTCTACCGTAGTCTCCGGGGCCATTAGTGAGTGCTTTATCGAGCACACCAGAGGTTGCTGAATTGAAGACTCCGAGTGCCTTACAATTTTATGGAAGGAAATTATTGGATAAATCAATTAATTAGTGGTAAACCATTAAATAATAAAAACCTGTAACTTTACGTTCACTTCAATCATGAAAATGCGATTTTTTTAAGATTTTATTTTTTATGATTTTGAATTTAAATGTTGGTTTTGATTCAAAACAACTTTTCTGAATAAACTTTTTCGATAATGTCATAAATAAGAGTAGTTTCAACTTGATCCAACTTTCAATTTTTTGTCCTTTCCTGTATACCGTTTTAAAATTTAAAATTCTGACAACCTATATGCAAGTATATTTTTATGAAGAATAAAATTTTCTGACAAATAGATAATAAACAAGGTTTCCATGTGGTGCAAACTTTTTGAGACTCACTGTATAATAATAAAAAAATGATCCTGGAGTTTGAATACCTGATATTTACAATATACAGGGTTTCCCGAATTGAAGCGATAAATGAGGTGTGAGGCAGAAGATAACAAAACAAATCCAAATGAGAGAAAACATTTTTCTCGAAAAAATATTGCAAACCGCGCAAACCGCGATTAAACACTACCAGCGGGCAGACACGCTGTTGCCTGGAGAATCAAACCAGTGCCTCCCAAACAAAGGTAAGCGATTCCATAAAATTTTATAAAAAGGAGAGTATGCTTTTGATAGGAAAATTTGAGCTATTCATGAAATACCATTCAAGAAGGAGCCATCGAAATCTTTGAGGGATGTGTCTTGTAGGAGCTGCTCCCATATCCAGTTATCTTTAAGACCTCTGATGAACTGAGCCCGAAGAAAAATATCAGCCATGAAAATTTTCACATTGCAGGTGCAGGTAGCATAAAATTCAGTCTTTCAAATTTTCCTTTAACGAAGCGACAAAATTTGAGATGGACTGATGTGACTGTTGAGTGACACTGAGAAAATAGTGCTGAGAAACAACGGTGGAGACTGCAGGGGATAGTATTTTTGTAAAATGATTCATCAAAGTCGTGAAATTGATGTCTTTCATAGGCTTGTCTGGACCAAACAATGCGGCTAGATTATTGTAATGATAGATTATTAGATTATATATTAGGGACTTTCGTGCTACAAGCCTCTACACCGCGACCTTTTCAGATCTATTGTGTTTGTCCTCGAGATCATTTAGAGTTCTTTGTCTAGCACTGTCTTCTTTACGAGACTCCACAGGCTAGTTTTTAGAACTCCCATGAATCTGCGAGCTCTTGGTTTTTCTTCTCCCAGCGTTAGAAACCTTTGCCTTGACAAGCCCTCGCAGTGGCATAGTATGTGTAATGATCCTTACCTATTGATGAACACAAGAGTTGAGATTTTTTCTTGTCATCAATTACGTTTTTTAGATCACAATAATTGCTAATCCTTTCCAAATAAGATGAAAATTTTTCATTCTTGGCATCATAGTTCTCAAATGGTATAAGCTGTGGTGCTCGGGTTGATACCTCGGTCATGTTAGCTCCCGGCCGGCCAGCTTTTTTTATCTAGGTAAAGTTGATTGTGTTTATTCGGTAGCCACCAAATGAGAATTACGATTACTGAATGGGGTATTTTAACAAATTCGAATCTCGCAATATTTTAACCATAACACTTGATTGTTTTCAACATGAAAAAGTGCGGCGATGATTCCGGGATAAAATGATTTTTTATGCAAAAATTACTTCTTGAACGACTTCAATCGAAGAAAAGGTGCCAGCTCCATGCATATGAGGTAGCAGTTCATGGCATATCTCGCTGTATTTTTACCACAACATTCTATTAAACTCAAGCTGAAGAAATGTCCGGCCCTGACCGGCATTTTTTTGGGAAGTAAATAAGAAAATCAATAATGCAAAAATGACTTTTTGAGCCACTTCAATAAAAGAAAAAGTGCCAGCTCCAAGCATATGAATTAGTAGTTCATGTCAAATCTCGCAATATTTTTACAATAACATTTGATTATTTTCAACCTTGAGAAGTGGCCGGCATCGACCGGCATTGGTTAAGGTATGTCAATCAGATAACAAATAATGAAAAAATAACTTCTTGCACCACTCTAGTCAACGAGAAAGGGCCAGCTCCAAGCATGAGAAGTGTCGAACCTGCGATTGAATTCATAATATTCTTGATTATTTGCAAGCAGAAGAAGTGGCCGGCCTCGACCGGCATTGGTTGAGGGATGTCAATCAGATAACAATTAATGAAAAAATAACTTTTTGCACGACTCTAGTCAACAAAAAATGCCTAGCTCCAAGCATAGGAAGTGTCGAACACTGCGATTGAATTTATAAGATTCTCGATTATTTGCACGCAGAAGAAGTGGCCGGCCTCGACCGGCAATGGATCAGGGATGTAAATCAGATAACTATTAATACAAACTGTGTTGTACAAAGATAAAATATTTGAAAATTCAAATGCCAACTGCAGGAAATGTTCTCGATTATTTCACCTTGACAACTCAGGAGAGAAAATAGAAAGCTTGCTGAGTCGGATAGTAAATTCGTGCCTTTTAAAACTCTTACCTGTTATCAGGTTATCAGATGCGGTGGGTCTGGGTAGATTTTTCGTGCGGTATTATCTAATCGCTCCAATGGGCCGTGATTGGAGTTCACAACGGTTTGCGTACGAACTATTTGTGCGGAGTTGTTGAACACAAACTCGGGATAAGTGATAACTCTTATTCGCTTTTCCGACACGAAGACTCTCATTTACGGTTGAGAGTATATCGACGAATGTGTAGGTACTCGGTCTCGGTACACATTCCCACACTCAAGTAAAAAAGCTTTAAAAGGCTTATTCACGGGAAATGAGAACTTATACGCGGCGAGCCAAATAAGATAAGCTGAGGATCGACAAATAACGACTTCTTTACATTCTATAATTTGGAATACTAACAATAATAATAATAATAATAATAATAATAATAATAATAATAATAATAATAATAATAATAATAATAATAATAATAATAATAATAATAATAATAATAATAATAATAATAATAATAATAATAATAATAATAATAATAATAATAATAATAATAATAATAATGAATGAAAATAAACTTTAAGAAACTATAATAAAATAAAATAAAAAGGAAATTGAGTGGAAACGCGTCACAAACATAATTTTTTCACCACTCCAGTCAACGAAAAAGTACCAGCTCCAAGCATGGGAAATGTCAAACCCGGCGATTTTCGATTATTTGCAAAAGCAGAAGAAGTGGCCGGCCTCGACCGGCAATAGATTAGGGATGTGAATCAGATAACAATACAAAAATTATTGTTTGCACGACTCTAGTCAACGAAAAAATGCCAGCTCCAAGCATAGGAAGTAACGAACCCTGCCATTGAATTTATAAGGTTCTTGATTATTTGCACGCAGAAGAAGTGGCCAGCCTCGACCGGCAATGGATCAGGGATGTGAATCAGATAATTATTGATACAAAAATAATTTTTTGCACGACTCCAGTCAACGAAAAAGTACTAGCTCCAAACATGGGAAGTGTCAAACTCTTCGATTGTATTCCTTAGATGCTCGATTATTTGCACGCAGAAGAAGTAGCCGGCCTCGACCGGTGATGGTTTAGGGATGTATATCAGATAACAATTAACGCAAAAATGACTTTCACGTAACTCCAGCCAAAAAAAGAGTGCCAGCTCCAAGCATGGGAAATGTCAAACCTGGCGATTTTATACAATCGCAGAGTTTGACAATTCCCATGCTTGACGCTGTTACTTTTTCGTTGACTGGACTCGTGCGAACAATCATTTTTGTATTGTTATCTGATTCACATCCCTAATCTATTGCCGGTCGAGGCCGGCCACTTCTTCTGCTTTTGCAAATAATCGAAAATCGCCGGGTTTGACATTTCCCATGCTTGGAGCTAGTACTTTTTCGTTGACTGGAGTCGTGCAAAAAATTATTTTTGTATTTATAATTATCTGATTCACATCCCTGATCCATTGCCGGTCGAGCCCGGCCACTTCTTCTGCGTGCAAATAATCAAGAATCTTATAAATTCAATCGCAGGGTTCGATACTTCCCATGCTTGGAGCTGGCCTTTTTTCGTTGACTAGAGTCGTGCAAAAAGTTATTTCTTCATTAATTGTTATCTGATTGACATTCCTTAACCATTGCCTTTCGATGCCGGCCACTTCTTAAGGTTGAAAATAATCAAATGTTATTGTAAAAATATTGCGAGATTTGACATGAACTACTACTCCATATACTTGGAGCTGGCACTTTTTCTTTTATTGGAGTGGCTCAAAGAGTCATTTCTGCATTATTATTTATTTTATTTACTTCCCAAAAAAAATGTCGGTCACGGCCGGACACTTTTTCAGCTTGAGTTCGATAGAATGTTGTAAAAATACAGCGAGATATGCGATGAAGTGCTACCTCATATGCATGGAGCTGGCACCTTTTCTTTGATTGAAGTCGTTCAAGAAGTAATTTTTGCATTAAAAATCATTATATCCCAGAGTCATCGCCGTTCGAGTCCGACCACTTTTTCATGTTGAAAATAATCAAGTGTTATGGTTGAAATATTGCGAGATACGAAATTGTTAAAATAATCATAATTCTCATTTGGTGACTACCGTATAAACACAATCAACTTTAACTAGATGAAAAAACAGGCTCACTTGTGACCGTGGTGGAATAATCGAGCTTGGAGCTGGCCGGCCGGGAGCTAACATGACCGAGGTGGGCTTGATTGGTTTCCAAAAGCAGCTGTAAAAAGTGACATGAATTCCTTAAACTGTTCCTCATCCATGATAGCAACGGTGGAAAGTCAAAAGCAGGCTCAAAAATTCTTGAAAATTTACTTGAAAAAAACGCCGACAAAATGAGTACTGGCTCTCACACTTTGATTTCACTGTTCATCTTCGTCGCCAACTTGTTGTAACAAAGGGGCCGAAGAAATGGACTGAGTAGTTGAGAGCTATATGCTTTTTAACTGTGTTTTTTGAATAGGAACATATATAACAGAGATTGACATGTCTGACTGACAATCGTGTGTCATGAACTGAAGAAAACAAGATAGTGTGATAACGGAACAATATATAAAGGGTGAACTGTTGCAAATTGTACTGAGTAGGAACTATTACTATACTATACTATATGACTAAATAACTTTTACTTTTGTTTCAGGTAAGTACCTGTCCATCCAGAAACGTCAAGATAGTTTAACAGAGTAAGTTGAACTTGATTAAATACATCCAAGTATTTGAGAGAAGTGTTAGTCAAAATTGCACGTTTTTCTTGTCTGTATATGATCAGTTAAAAGCGTTTCAGCAGTAAATTTTGTCAAAAACGAAATGGGGAAATTTTTAACCAACCCAGGAAGATTTTTATCTGTATGGGATTTCTACAAAAAAAAATGCGGCAAATTTGTGGCAAAAACAACTAATTTCTTGACTAAAACCGCGATTATTATTGAATGACATCTGGCAGATACTTTAGCAATGTTCTTTGATCACAGACAATTGTTTTAAGTCTTCTCGACAAAGCATTGTAATAGGGGGCTTTTGGTTGATATCCATAGGATAAAGGAGGAAATAATTTTCGTCTCTTATGATCTACTTTATCATCGAGGAATGCTGAAACCTCGAAAGCTATTTACAGATGACTACATTGTTCAACTTGAATCAACTTCCACTATTTGTGTACAAGAAGAACTTATGAGTGCCTTTCCGAGATATGTTGCAAAACTAAATTATGTCGATGTATTGGCCTAGGAGCTAGTTTCATGAAGTGAAATATTTTGTTCGTGTTCTCATTTTTCTTTTTCCAATTGATATTTCCAGTCGGATAATCAATCCACTGATGAAGGAAGAAGGAATTAACTACTCTGATATAACTCTGATGTATTAGGATGAATTAGTCATTTAGTCATTAACATACAAAACAGAGATTTTTTTTTAAAATTTCAATTCAATTAGGTGATGAAATGTGGCTCGAATGAAATTAAGTTCTAAAAAACATTTGACCCAACAATCATATTCTTTTGAATTCCTATAGATAAAACTCCTTTTCATTAGTTTGTATGAGAAAGGTGCTTCATTTTATATCGCCAATTATTCCATTCAATAATTTCTGACTGGTTCGACATATTTGAAGATTTTCACAATTGTCACTCATTGATAAGTGTTCAGACTTCATTTCTGAATATTAAGACAGGAATTAGGTTGAATCAGAGCTTTCTGATCGGACTGTGAGATAGAGAATTGATGAGTATCAAAGCTTCAATAGAGGCAACGTATTCGACTATCGAAGGTGTTTTCTTGCCTATAACAATTATCAGTAAAAAGAGCTCTAGAAATTATCCGGTAAGTAGCTATCCCGCCAAGTCAGGTTCAGTAGAACAAATTAAAAAAACTCTCTCAACACGTGAACCAGAAGCATTTTCCCCTTTACTGATGCCTACTGATGAGGGTAATTTGGTTTTGGTTCAATTACTTGTGTGGTAAAGGGAAAATACTTCTTTTTCTCGTTGAGTTACACCACAGGCGTCTAATTTTTTCTCAAAACAGTTATTTTGGGGAAACGTTGCACTTGTGTTTGAAAATGCAGTTCACTCTCAGTAGTAGGAAGTACCTAGTTGTTTTCTATAAAACATTCGCTTGTAAGCTTGTAGGGAAGAGAATAATTTTGGCCTGTTCGAAATATGTACTGCTTTGCACGTGTCTCTCTTTTCTTCATTATTTATTGTCATAGACTGCAATGGTCATTAGCCCTTCTACATATCTTTTACGGAAGAAAGCAATAAAGCTGTTGTTCCTCTGTCACATCAGATTTTAGAAACTAGTTGGGTGAGTCTTAGGAACTCGATTGTTTTTTTCTTATTGATTGGATGATGAATGTCTCTTTTTGAGTTAGGAGTAGAAAGTTGTTGTCGAATATTAGAATATTCAGAGCAGTCTAAGAGAATATGCGAGACTGATAAAGGCTGGTCGTAGCGAATGCATACTGGCGGTCGTTCTCGTTTCAGTGGGTAAGGTTGGTATGGCCTATTCTCAATCGTGTTATGGCAACTTGCTTCCGTCTTTTATCGTTTTTTTTTTAAATACACAGTTCTACGGAGGGTTTGATATTTTTCAGGTGTCTGGTAGTTCTCGACCATTTCTCCTGCCATTGGTTCAGTATCTTTTTTTTGAAATAATTTTTCACATCTTCTGGGCGAATGCTGATGTCTTCTGGTTGTCCATTCCTCGCAGCGTTTTGTGCTGCTTCATCTGCAATTTAATTCCCTTCCATTCCAGCGTGACCTGGGATCCAGATGAATGTCACATTTTTTTCCGTATCTCTCAACCACTCGAGTGTGGAGAGGATTTGTTTTAATAATGGGTCTCTAGAAATATGTCCGATATAGCTTCCAGCACACTCAGAGAGTCTGTACATACCATTTTGATGTTCACAAGGTACCAGCATATCTCAGTGCTTAGCAGGTGGCGTATAATATATACAAGTCATCTCGGGAAGCGTTGAGCAGAAGTACCGTTTGGTGTTGATATCGCGCTTCCGACTCCTTCGACAGTTTCAGATCCATTTGTTAATGAACATTTGTTGATATACGATAGTGTTGGTGTAATTTTTCCGAAATTTCGTGCACTCCAAGTTTATACTTGGTGCTATCTTTGTCAACGGAGGTATTCGTATTTGAATTGTTGATACGATGGTTTCGTTGAGATCAGTTACACTTTCGAAAAGTCTCACGAGTGATTGTGTGTCTCAGTCGGAAGGTATCATATCGTTCTTTATCGAATAACATTTTTTTCATTTGGATGATGTTGTATAGAATAGACATAGAATAGACATTTATTTCCATGTAAACAATAGTGTTGTAGGAAAATGTACAGTAGTTCAACAGTAGATCAAGTGTAATTTACAATAAAATAAAAATAAATAAAGATAATTCACAAAAAATCGAGGTTCTGACTTGAGTGGTTCACATAAATAGCTTTGACATTTGAAAAATACTACATAAAATATAATGATTGATTACCGCATGCTGACATGTCACATGGAGTCATTGAGAAAGTCTTCCACAGAATAGAACGCTTTTTCTAGCAGAAATTTCTTAACTGCGCGTTTGAATTTATTGAACGGCATACCCTTGAAATCATCGTGAATTTTATTGTATAATTCAGCACAGCTATAATATACACTTTTCTCAAAAAGGCTAGTATTGTGCTGAGGAAGTATTATCAATCGGTTGCATTGGCGGGTGGCGGAAGAGCTGAAAGTGAAAATTGATCGATTTTTGTGGGCAAAACATAATATCTCGAAGATATAAGCCGATGGTAATGTTAGAATTCCCATTTGCTGAAATTGTTGACGACATAAATCCGTCCGTGACAGACCAGAAATTATTCTAATGGCTCTTTTTTGGAGCACAAATACTGAGTTCCACTTCACAGAATTTCCCCAAAAGGTAATTCCATAGGACATGTGAGAGTAGCAGTTTGCGAAATTGACTATCTTCAGGGTATCTATACTCATACCATGTCCTTTCAAAATTCTGAGAGCAAAACAGGTGCTACTCAGTTTTTTTGGTAAAGTGTAGAATATGTTGTTTCCAGTTTAATTGAGAGTCCAGGATGAAACCAAGGCATTTACTCTCGTTAACAAAAGAGACATTGAAATCTGCTACCTTGGGTGTATCAGAGAGTCTCTGACAGAAATCAACGCAGTGGGTTTTGGAGAAGTTTATCCCTATATTATTTACTCCACACCAGTCAGTTATTTGGTCAATAGTTGATTTTAGATTCTCACTGGACTCTTGTGAGTTGATTCCATTGATTAAGAATAGGGTGTCGTCTGCAAACATCGTTGTGTTTGCTTTGGTAGGATGGACATTTTAATCCCATAGTCCTTTCTAAGATTTTTATTTGACTGGGCCTTGTAGCGCAATGAACTATGGCTCCATAGCAATCGACGGAAAACTGAACGATGGGCTGATATACAAATTAACAAGTTGATGATCGATTCCATCCACTAAAAACAAATTTCATAACGACCATGACAAAGAATTTTCTCCCTTATTGTTCACGCAGTGTTGAATTTAATAGATTGCGGGGACGTAATCCTATTTCATGAACAACTATATTGATCATACCATAACATAAACATTGATTAAATGTTCCAACATGTCCAACCTCCAAAGTTATGATCAAAAGCCACCTATAAACCATAATTATTCAGTGCCTTTCATGTTCATGAATTTCAGCGATGCATCTGAAGTTATTATTGAATTCCAGGCTTTGACCAGCAATTAATGTGTTACCCACACCACTATTAACAAATAATAGAGTATCTGCAGATTACGAGATTCAGTGCATGTTCAAAATGATTTTTTCGACAACCGCATAACAAAGTTGCCTTCGGCGAGTTCAAATCTCAACATGAAGTTACTGTCTTCTGAGGAATGTCATTAATTGACAGCATTTTTCCTCGAGAGCGTTAAAATTGAGAAAACGCTCGCTTATTCAGATGTTCCCGGAGTGATTTGCCATCTATATATTACGACTAACGTGTAACTCAACATTGTGGAGGTGTCCGTATTGACTAATGGTTAGAGATTCTGCTCTTCACGCTGGCGATCGATGTTCAAATCCTGAACTAACAATTTTTTATGTATTAGAGATATGGATGGCTATATCTATTGAAAATTATCAAAATGGCACGTTCAATTTTGATCAAGTGAATAATAAAAGAATTTAATATTATTATTAGGTGTTAATGAATGATAAATAAAGTTTCGAGTGTTTTTTCTGTGTCTGAGATCTGCGTTTGTCGAAATTTTTTTTTATGTATTCGAGCACAAAGTGTAATTGCTGCTCTCTAAAGATTACCGAGCTCCGCTTCTCGTCGAGCGGCAATCCATCACTTTGCGCTCTAAATACACAAGCAGCTATTTCCACAACTCATCATGGTACGAAGGGAATTATTTGTCCAGTGATAAATAGTCAAGAAATTCTGACCGATTTCCAACAAAGGATATTGACATCCACTATATTTTGAAATGGGTTTGCTGATATTTTCGTATAAAAAAAAAATTTAAAATTCGTAATATTTCTATTCAAACCGTACACTGACGTCCCTACATATTTTTTGCACGAATGAGTTTCTGTTCAGTCAAAATCAAGTTCTCTAAGAAAAATTTACTTCCTGACATCAAAAATACTTCAAATCCAATTTTGAATTCGAATGTATGTACAGAGTTAGTCAACTATAATATGGACCAGCCCATTTTTCTCAGTTAATATTAGAACTATCGAAAAAAAGGTCGAATAAAAGTTGAAGGGAATTTTAATCCGCACCTTTTTGTAAATTCAAATATTTTTTTGATATACCAATATATGTCAAGATTAGTATCGTTAGAAAGCTTGTTTTTTTCTCGTTTCAGTAGTACTAACATCATTTCCACTCTCTTGGTAGATATAGTGTGTTACGTAATTATTTGTCCACCTCTGTAATTCACCTACCTATTGCTTGATTTGTTGAAAAATTTACTCAGTTGGGAAATGTAGCCAGACAGTGGCATACGTAAGTTTCAATGAAAAAAAAATTTAAATGATACATTAGGAGCTGTTTCATTGACAAATCCCTCTTACAATGTTTGTGATAATTTTAAGTATGAAAAACTGAAATAAATCCATTGATAGTTGAAGGAATATGTAATAGAAAATCCTTAACGATTTGTAGGCTTCATTTCACAAAAACTACAGCGCAAATCAACCAATGTCAAATATGACAAATTTGAAACAAACTAGATAGTTACTGCTAAATAATCATAAATAGGGTTTATTATTAATTATATAACATTCTCCCCGAGTTAATCTTGTATGTAATCACCCAAATACCGAGGTGGTCTCTTAGCTCTTGTAGAAAAACGAATGGGATTCTGAAAGTTTCGGCCTTGAAGAGCTTCTTTCCAGAACACTGTTTTTCTCTTCATTCAAGTCATTATCTGAGTGGTAAGATGGCATTGATTCAGGGGGTGTCTGTTCCTTATGTATTTCGATTGATTGCGGTAATATTTCGTTACTGGTCGTTTCTGTTCTCTGGTCTGATAATTATTCAAAGCTTTTATCGGTGACTTCACCTTCATTCAAGAGTTAATTCTTGTCTTCTCTTGGATGTTTCACAGAGACTGTGGATTCTAATCCATTTTGAATTGAAGCATACTCCGGATTCGCTTGAAGTAGCTCTACCTCTTCCACCAATGAATCATATTTGCTACGCCGATGTTGATTCCTCAACAGAACAATGTCAAGAGATTTCAACCAAGAAGTCACAGAGGTGCCACTAGTTGAACGTCTTTGATAGTTAAATAGGCGTTCATGAGGTGTACAGTTAGTTGACATGCATAATAATGATCTTATAGAATGTAAAGCATCAGGTAAACCAGTTTTCCAATGTACAGGTCTCAGCTGTCTTGTTTTCGAAGCCAAATTGATTGACTTCCAAATAATGCCGTTGTACCTTTCCGCTTGTCCATTGCCTTCGGGCCTAAACTTCGGGACTAAAAACAATCTACCAAAATAAAAACTTACTCCATAGCTCAATAAAAGCTCTTCTCTGTGAAACTTTAGTAATATCCCAATTGAATTACTGTGATGTGATCTACAGTCCCTGCTAAACTTTCTTGACAAAAAAAGAATACAAAAACTACAAAACAGCTGTTTAAGACTAATCTTCGGAATAAGAAAATTTGAACATATCAGTCATACTTTGAAGAAAATAAAATGGATGAATATGGAAAATCGTAGGTATTACCATAGTCTGTGTTTTTTCAGAAATATTCTGTCGTTCAAGACTCCACCATACTTATATAATAAAATCTCATTTCGTACTGATATACACAATATTAATATCAGACATAAACATACTTTATCCCTACCGAAACACTCTACCCACTTTTTCAAACGCTCTTTTTCTTACAATGTAACGAAATGCATGAATGACTTGACTCCAGATATCAGGAATAAACCTCTGGCTCTATACAAGAAATCACTGAAGATAATGATCCTCAATGAACGAACAGCGAAAAGCAATATTCTATAATATTTAATATTTATATAGTTACATGTATTTATTTTCATAATCATGTTTACCTCTGTGTATTTATACATTTTGATATTGAAATTGCCAACGAATTGCAAACAATCCGCCACATCTGCGAAACTTTTATGGGTTAGGTGGAATAACAGGCAGGTGTGTGATATCATTCGATACCACGCGCCTGTGCTGAATCTCGCCCAACATACTATTCCATTGTATATATAGTGTAAAAAATTTTCCTTTCAATAAAGACCTTTATTATTATTATTATTATTATTATTATTATTATAAGGTGTAGTTCGACTAGTAGCTATTCCTCGAGAATGTAGATGATCAATCAATTCCTGTGACATGAATGATGTTCCTCGATCTGAGTGTATATATGCAGGCATTCCAAATATGAGAACAGTTGATTGAAACATCGAATAACTGTAGCTCAAGTCATATGCGAACAAGGGAAGGCAAACGGGAATCGTGAATATTCCTCTATAATTGTCAGCATATACTTGTTGTTGGTACAGGTTGGTAAGGGTCCCTTGAAGTCGACATTAAGACGTTCAAATGGTGAAGTTGCTTTTATAAGGTGGCTTCCAATATTCTTATGAAATCGTGGTTTCAACTCGGCACAAATTGGACAGGAAGATGACATACGTTTAACGTCTTCTAATGTATACGGAAGATTTCTTACTCGTATAAAATGGAACATTCTAGTTATTCCAGGGTGACACAATGATTCATGTAATGCATAAAGTTGTTCTTTGGAACTCGCTGAACATATTCTTGAAAGTGTGTCAGCAGCCAAGTTCGAATGACCTGGGCGATACACAATGTCGTAATTGTAACAGGACAACTCTAGGCGCCAACGTATGATCTTTTCATTCTTGACTTTGCTTGAATGTCTTGCATCGGACATAAATGACACTGCTTCTTGATCAGTTACGGGTTTGAACTTTCCATTTATGAGGAAGTGTTTCCACTCCATGATGGCGCTCAGAGTCCTTGCAATTTATGAGAGTCCTCAAATTTCTCAGAAAACTTCGAGATCCATCTGGAATAGTGTGAGAACATACCTATTACTCGTTTAAGACTATAGACGCGTCTTTGGGAACAGGTAAATTGATGAGTGGTTTGAGACGATCTGGATCTGGTTTGAGTGTTCCGTTCTCTATTGTATACCCATTTCTCGTCATTTATTGTTAATCCAAATTTTGTAACAGTGCTCATAAAATTATTTAAGTTTTTGTCATGCTCGTCCTGAGTATTGCCACACACGGTGACGTCGTCTAAATAATCAAACACTCCCTCTAAATTTTCTGTTGAGATATTATGGAATCAATTACTTTTTGGAAAGAAAAAACGCCATTTTTAACTCCGAACGCAATTCGTCTGAACTGGTACAGTTTACTTGCTGCTTCAAAGGCTGTGAAGGGTTTGTCCTTTTCTTGAATATGTATCTGATGATAACGTACTTTTAGGTCTATAGTACTGAATGCTTTGTATTTAGCTATTTTAGAAACGATACCTTCTATATTAGGAATGGGATACGCATCAAGTAATGTGGATTTGTTAATGGTCTGTGAATAATCGATAACTATTCCTCGCTTGTGATTTTCACTATGAGTGATCAATACTTGGGCTCTCCATGGGGAAGTACTTTCTTCAATAATGCCTTCACTTAGTAATAGTTTAATTTGATTTTCAATAAATTTTTCATTTTTATCTAAATGTCTTCGAGATTTTTTTGCGATCGGACGGCAGTCATTATTAAGATTGGAAAATAGCGATGCTCATTTAACTTTTGCTTGTACTAGACAGCAGAATGAGAGAGCAGGCTTTGATTCACCAAATATTACACTAACTTGGGTATGCTGCTTCATAATGTCATGACCAATGATGATGTCAGTGCAAAGGTTAGACAGAACAGCAATTTTAAAATATATTTATATATTTAGTATTTAATATTTGGATGTTTACAAAGCAGTATCCTTGAATAGCAGAAGAACACAACGTGAAAGCCATAGAAACTTGACCATAATTATTTGTTATTGCAAAATTGTAGTCTATATCGATTAAGGCACGTGCAAAAACGTTGTTCAATTTTATATTGATGAGTGCTTTTGAAAGGCATTGTGTTGGTTGATAAGATGCAGAAGCAATCAACGACGTTGAAGCTGATGTAGAATTATTACTTTTTGAATCTCTGGAATTTTTGGATTTGATGCAAACTCTTGCAAAATGTCCAATTCGCTTGCAGTAGGTACAGATTTGTTCTCTTGCTGGGCAATTTATTCTCGGATGACGATTATTTCCACAAAAATAACATCGTTGTATAGTTACATAATTGCTGGTTGAAGTTTCTTCGCAATGTTCTTCCAAATGAGTAGAGTTTGTGTGCTTTTCTGTGGAAATGTATTGCTGGGATTGTTTTCGAGCATGTTCAAATGATCGAGCTTGAGAAACGGCGTTATCCTCAATCAGGGTATTATTTTCAAGTATACGTTGATGAATTTCACTTTACTGAAGACCACTGATGAAAGCATCCTTTATAAAGTCACTTCTATTCTGCTCTGCTCTCACGGATTTGAAATTACAGTCTTTACTCAACAGTTTTAAAGCTTGAATATATTGGTCGATAGTTTCTGTTGGTATCTGTTTACTAGTGGCTAATGAGTGCCTGGCAAAAACTTCATTCGCAGGTTTTACACATTTTTCATCAAGTGCCTTGAGAGCATCGTCGTAGTTTTTGCATTCGCTTATGTAGTCGTAAACAGAATGCGATACAAAATTTGTCAAAAGTTTAAGTTTACTGTTTGAGTCCAGCTTGCCATCAGAATCAGTAATTTCTAAGAAGTTCTTGAACGTTCTCAGCGAATGAGCCCATTTCTTTGCTGCATTCGTTGAGCTTGGATCAGTTTTAAATCTTTCTGGCCGCATGAACTCATCCATGATTTTTGTGTTTTCTTCTCTTTATTTTGAGAAATAAATTGTAATAGAAAAACCTTTACGATTTGTAGGCTTTATTTCGCAAAAACTACAGCGCAAATTAAATTGAAACAAACTAGATAGTTACTGCTAAATAATCATACATGGGGTTTATTATCAATTATATAACAGAATATTTGATATAAAAATAAAAAAAAAAGTTTTTAATCAAAGTTAGTGTAGTTAATCCATTCGGTCTGTCGACATAGACCATACTTCAAACATGACCTTATAGGAAAAAGTTAAATAGTGTAAGATCTGGATTTCGTGCTGACCACTGGATTTAGTACGTTCTCTTTATATGAAATATTTCTTCAGCTGAAAATTACTATAATTGTAAAAATTGTTTTTTCCATCAACCAGCTTTCGTTCCCTCACAAACGGTAGCCCTCAAAAGTATAAACTTTTGCGAGCCAAGGATTACCGAGGTCTCACTTTTCAACGTGCGATTCCCAGCACTTTTCGGGACGTCAGATAAAAGTCTGTAGTCTGTAGGATTACTATAATATATCAATTCCAGTTTTTGATACTTAAACTCATCACAAACATATGCCACTGTATGATTCATATTGCCGGATGGCTAAAATGATTGATTGCCTACATTCCCGAACTGAGTGAATCTCAAGTGAATATCAAGAGTGTTGAAATAATAATAAATCACAAAAAGGTGCAGAATGAAATACCCTTCAACTTTTATTCAACCTTGTTTTCGATATTTCTAATATTAACTGAAAATAAAAAAAATGGGTGGGTCTATACATTTGAATAATTCTTTAGAATGTAGACTGTAGAATGCTGGCAGGCACTGTATGAATTACAGGAGTGGAGAAAAAAGTACGAAATACACTGTATCTATCAAGAGTGGTGAAATAATAATAAATCATAAAAAGTTGCAGAATGAAATACTCTTCAACTTTTATACAAACTTGTTTTCGATATTTCTAATGTTAACTGAAAAATAAATGGGTGGGTCCATACATTTGAATAATTCTTTAGAATGTAGACTGTAGAATGCTGGCAGGCACTGTAGGCCGACATGTGATTGTTTTGTGATATACTCTGGTGTTCTGTTGTTTTTCCATAGGACATCACTTTCATTGCCAAGAAGAAACTTGCTCATCTGTTGAATAATTTCATTGCGAATTTCCATTGTCTGGATTGTTTCTATGGGCACGAAGTTTCAAACAGTTCAATATATCCGATCGTTTCTATATGTGTGCTGACCGCCAGAGTCATGAGAAGAAATGTATATGTTGTGAGGTAATTAACAGGATTACCTCTTTTCGTAATTGGCCGTACTAAGTCGTGGTAACGGAAAGGCGTATTTATCGTTTTTATTATTCTAGAATTTACCTGTTGTTAATTGGTGTTTTCCACACATTCTCAATTTATGTACTCGGTTGACTGAATGCGTAGTTGGCTTGGATGTATAGGAATTTTTCAAAATTTTGTTCAAACGTTCAAACCAGTATCCTTCCTTGTCTAAGATATTGGTATCTTTCCACTGGATGCGGTGGTGTTCCATCCAAGTGTGTTCTGCAATTCCCGACTTTGGAATCTCTCCTCGTTGAGTCCAGCGTTTGCGTTCGTCTACCCTAATACTGAGCGGTGTTTCAGTCTCACCGATGTAGCGGCGTCCACATTCGCATGGTATTTTGGTGAACACCTTTTTTCGAGATATCGCTAGAGTTCTCAGGATTGGTTTAGGAGAAACGTCAAAGTCTGTATAGTTTTCCTTGAGGTTGCAGTCAATTGGGAACGGCCAGTAGATAGAAAAACTATTTGTTAAATTGTCTAGCTTTCGAAAATTATATTTTCTTTATCATGACATCTGAAAAACACAAAAAAGTCCACTTTGTAAAAAATGTGACTTTATGTTATAAAAAACAACTTACTAACTCGAGGTTGCTATTAAGAAGATCACAGTGTACTTCATCATTAAAAAATCTCACACAATAGTTTGTAAAAACGAATAAAATATAAAACGAGCAATATTCTGAAAATCAATCATGATATTAGTATATTTCAGTCGGCACCATTTTGACCAGGAACATGCAGCCCTACTCACATCTGTCACCACAAACGACTGACAAACAGCTGTCAAATGTCCAAGTCAATTGGTTGACAAGTGGGAGAAAACCGCATGTTTGGTGTAAATGCTGCCAACTTAATTTATGGCGGTTGAGTTTGAAAAAGAGAAATATTACTAGTTTTATTTTTGTCAAAATTCAGTAAATAATTGTAAATCACGCTAAGATTTGCAACATCTGCACGCTTATTCATACAGTTGGATTCATTATTGATGTGCACCATTTCAAGGAAATTTCTTTTTGAATAATTACTTTCCTTAGCTAAAATTTTTGGATTTTTGAAATTACCAAAATGGTTCAATTGAATTGACATTTTCAAAAAATGAAAGAGTATTAAAAGGTGGATAAACGTGATTCTACACTGAGGTCTCAATCTACCTACTCTTCAGGTATTATCACCTTGGGATTTTGTAACCTGACGTCGGGGTCTCAATCTGCCTACTCCCCAAGTCTCGTCACTGGCTCTCTCTAAGGTCTCAATCTGCCTACTTCTTCGAGAGAGTAGCCACAAGAACGCAGATGTTCTGTCGCGGAGACCATGGCCAAACGACTGCTCACCCTGTGGATGAACAGAAGACAGGACGACGGCAGTAGTCTATAACTCGAATGACTTCTGTTCGGATTGATTCGAGAATTTCAAGGACCATCTACTGTCGGGCGGATGAATCGTAAACAAAAGCGCATGAATGTTTTGAAGTATGTTCTGTAAATTACCGGGTGTCCACGGAGAGCACCTCGACCCTATAACGTTTATCGTTTGTCAGATAGTGGAATGAAATTTGACTTGTATACGACCTCAAAACTGATTTTTTTTGACAAGTAACTTCATGCAACTTCCGGTCTCAAAAGAAGTGATATAAACTTTCGATTTTTGAATGAGGATATATTTTCCCTTCTTTCGTCTCTATTTGACATTTTGAATACAATCATGTGTCACTTGTCACTTTTTGTGACCAAATATTTTATTTTTTTTGAAACTTATTTTTGAATCTAGAGGACTATGAATATGATCAAATCACGAATTCAAGTCCAAAAATGTTTCTGCTATGTAAAAATCAATTTTGAAAATGGATATCACTATTTTTTTCAAATGGTGACATGGTGCATTTATTAAAATTATGTTGATACCGCCTACTAACAATATGTTTTGGTTTTCTGATAGATGATTTTGTTATATCAGTTGTGCTGGTCACAGGTTACTGGATGAATCTTATTTTATATCTTTAACGCGAAAAAATATTTTTCCTACAAGCGTGCGTGATTCACCCTCTACCCGCACGCAATTCAGTTTGGAAAGTGTAATTTTCCCACAGTTGTGCGGGAAAAGTTTTCCCACACTAGTGCGGGAAAAACATTTATATGATATTCTCGTAAAATATAAGTGGTGGGTGACAAAATATGAAAGTTCAAGCTTTTTTGTTGCAATACTAAGTGAGTTTGTTCACAATCATCCATCATTTTGCACTATTTATTGAAAAAATGAACAGATATTGATAAATAAAAATGTATTGTTATGAAAATCACTCTATATATAGGCTTTGATTGATCTGATAACGAGTAGGTAACAATTGATGTTGTCATGCCGATCAATACACAAATTTGTTTGTAATTGTCAGAGTGACAGACAAAGCGTTACTTATATAAAATTTTCGATTCAGTGAAATTGCCACAATGGATTATTCATCTGATGAAGAACTTCCACAAGAAATCGTGCAAGCAGCTACAGATGCGAACTTAGAGTTATTGCCAACGAAATCTAAACAAAGGTATGAAAAGCAATACACGAGTTTTATTGAATGGTGCAACAATAAAAAAGTGAAAACGCCAAATAAAGAAGAAGTATTCTTGGCTTATTTTCTAGAAATGTCTAAAACATGGAAGCCGAACACTTTATGGGCAAGATATTCAATGTTGAAGAGTGTATTCAAAGTAAAGTAAAATTTGGATATTAGCACATTTTACAAAATAATTGCATTCATTAAAAGACAGAATGTCGGTTTTCGAACGAAAAAGTCCAAAATCTTCACTCAAGAAGACGTTTCAAAATTTATGACTGAAGCACCCGATGACATATACCTCATGATTAAGTTAGTAGCAATTTTTAGATTAGCTGGTGCTTGCAGACGAGAAGAGCTGACAAAACTCACCATTGACGACATAGACGACAAAGAAAACCTGATAATTGTTAATATCAAGGATTCCAAAAATCATTTCTCTAGATCCTTCGTGATATCCGAAGAAGCAAATGATGGTTATTTTTTGAACGTATACAGAAATCATGTACATTTACGTCCAAAAGAGACTCCTCACCGTCGTTTATTCTTGTATTACAAAAGTGGAAAATGTACTGTGCAATGTGTAGGAATCAATACCATAGGAAAGATACCCTCCGAAATAGCAGTATATGTGCGCCTTCAAAATCCAGAGCTTTACACTGGTCACAGCTTCAGGCGTTCCTCAGCCACTTTACTTGCTGACTGTGGTGTGGGTATAACTAATATCAAACGCCTAGAAGGATGGAAATCGACTTCAGTTGCAGAGGGGTATTTAGAAGCCTCCACCAATCGAAAAAAAGAAATGTCCAACAAAATTCTCAATTTGAACACTACATCGTCTTCCGGGTGCATTTTAGAACCATCCACGTCTATATCGATCGGCGACGATTTGATGCCTGTGCCTGCACATTCGATTTCTTTCGATAATGTATTGCCCGAGTTACCTTCTTCAGGAAATCAGCCATCTTCAAAAAATATGCTGGCTTCCGCTATAAATTTACATAATGCATCAAATTGTACATTTACAATAAATACTACGAATAATTAGTGGATAGAAAATGTTACTCTTGTTAGTTGTTTCCATTTGCATGAATAAATAATTGAAAAAATGAATTTGTTTCCTACGCTTGTAGAAAAAGTATTGTTCCTAACTCATGCGGAAAGTGTCTTTCCCGCACTCGACTGCTTACCCGAACAACGCGGAGCACTTCATATATATATATATACAGCCCCTTTATATTCGACCAAAGTTTTTCACAGCTTTCCTATTCCAGGTCCTCATATTCAACTATTCCGCAGTGAAATTAACTCGCTATTCATTTCTTAGATTTTCAATCACTCACTACCACATTAACGCTCTCTATATAACGAATTCATAGAACTGATTTCAGAATTTATCGGGCGAAATATCCAGTGAATATTCGCTGTGAAACTAATTAACGTTTCCTTTATTCGGAGAAATGCAAAATTGGTGGCGACTCTGATTGAGTTCTCGCGGGCGCGACTTTTGGGTGTTTCCTTATGTCATTGCGATGAACGATATGAATAGGGCTTCTTTTCAGAGTGATGATGAAAAATTCCAAGAAAGAGTAACGTGATTATTCGATGAAAAAGTTTGTTTTACGCTACATGGACATAATGAAATACTTGAATTTAATTAAAAATTTAAAAATGTGATAAAACAAAAATCAAAAAAGCTATGCTTTTGAACACAAGACACATACCTACTGACTTTGAAACTTGTCATACAAAACGTCAAAAAACTCGTCATCGTAGCCATTTTATGCAACACTCATTGGTTGAAAATACACAAAATGTTACTTTTTGTGTATTTTCAACCGATGATATCAAATCCGCAAAAAAAATAATTGGCAATTCGCTATTGTGAGACAAAGCCTTAACAACGGCCTACTATGATGTCCATTACATGGATAATAATAATATGTCATGTCGCCTAAGTATGTCACCAATTTAATTTCTATTTTAAACAAGTTTTAGTATAACATTTTCTTACCGAATCTCCCGCGAGCATGAATTAATATTCCGGAAATTTTCCTCATTTGCGAATTTTTTAAGAAAATTCGCACTTCGAGAAAATTTCCGGAAATAATTCATGCTCTATTATAAGTGAAAATTCCACACCTCACTTTTTTAGCCAATCAAAAAATTGGTTTTTGTTTAGTTGCGAAGGCAACTCAAAAAATTTCTGGAAATTTCTATCCTCCAGGGTACGCTGGGTGAAACGAATAAGTGGAAATTTTATTTGACATGTGATAGTTGACATTTTGCCTTATGTACAAATGGAAGTTCATTTACCGTATGGAAGGAGATATTAGGGAATTATTGGAAATCATATAAGGTCTAGCAGTAATAAATCCAGCTGTATTTTGACATAAGGCATGCTCAAAAGTGATAATAAATAAGTGAAATAACATTAAAGTTACTGCTAGACTTCAATTCTGCCAAAATATGGTCGGTCGTTTTCCCTTCCCCATTTTGACATATCCATGCCGAAATGAGGTTAAGTTTAAGTGCGTCCCTTGTTGTTTATTTACGATCGTGTTTATTTGTCTATTAAAATGAACGAAAAAATGTTGAGACTCCGTTTCACATATGAAGACGACTTGATCTTATTACGAGAATTTATAAACAATAATCCAATTACAAATCGGTAAGGCTCGCAACAGATGCAAAATAATGTTTTTACACTCACTCAAAAGCATTTTACAATTAGAACACTGAAACAACACCTCATGTTGTTACTTGAAATATTTTTGAAGAAAACAAAGGTAGATGAAGTGAGGTAAGAAATGATATGCAATCCACAACCAATAGTTACAACAATCCGGACCATTAATCTAAGACATACGTGGGGGCCCATCACATATGGACAACCATAACCTACAAGATCTTTACAATAATTATGCGACAACTTTTTATTTTTTTTAGATCTGGTATAGAAGTACCCTTAAATGAAAAAGATAAATTACTAAAAGAGGTCAGTAGCATGTGTAAAGAGGCTAAGTATTTTATTAAACCCACGAGAAAAAAGATAGGGTTAACGAAGGATCAACAGTTGTGTTTGTTGGGAAAAACTATTAGAAATGAATATGCTGAAGATTATTACTGCTTGGATGAAGAATACCAAGAAAATGCAGAGGAAAACACAGCAGACAAGCTAAAGACACACGTATTTGAAGAGCATGACTATAGTAAGTCTTATTTTAAAGCACTTTCATGAAGCATTATATTTCTGTTCGACATTCCCTAACATTAGGGATTGATTACTTATTGATTGTAATTTGGCCATTCTACTACTTCTAGTATTGCCGAATGTTGCTGTATTGTAAGCATTTACAACACAATGAAGCCTAACTCATATATTTTAGTTATATTGGATGGTGTAGAAAATGAACTGGAGATAGAACATTCTCAAAGGGAACATGCGTCTATTTATGACAATCCCCAACCAAGTACCAGCCAGTTGAGCAGAGAGGGGTCAAGCCATGTCAGTATGAATATGGGTAGTAAAAACACCCCCACAAAGCTGTCAAAATTCGCTAAAAAAAATGAAAGTACGCCAACCGATGAGAATATTCTCATCGATAAGGAATCAAAAAATAATGATGGCACTTTTGCAAGAAATGTTTTGGGTGTTTTTGTAGCAAGTAGCAAATAAGTTATTTAGAACCTTTTTAGCTTTTTCTAAATATTTCTATTCATTATTCAGAAAAACAGTGCGAGTTAGAGCATAAGGAAAGATTCGAGAGAATAGATTTGGAAAAGAAAAGAGTTGAAATGGAGCTACAGGAAAAACAAATTACACAACAGCTTCTGCAATCTCAGCAGATTATTGTTAATAAATTCTTAAAAGAATATACTAAGTAAAGCTATCTTTTTGAAATTGTATACCAAATTCTTGTGTACCTGTTAATAAAGAATATTAGGTGTAGGTGTCTTATTCTTGTTAAGTTTAATTATAATTTATATAATAAACTAGGAAATTTGATCAAAACACAATATTGAAAAACACTTTTAAGTTGAAAACTTCAAGCAAATAAGAAAAAAAAACTATACTTTCATAAATTTTCTTCATTTCAATTGCAATTAACATGTATAAAACTAACACCTACTACCTACTAAATTAAGGATAAGGAGGTCCATGAGTCCATATCCTTGGTCTCCATACAACACATAATTCTCCTCCCCAAAACGAGCCTTTTCGTCTGATTGCTGATAAAGGTTACTCTCGCTAAAATCATAAAATAAATCACACCGGGTGTGCATTAGATTGCAATTTTAAATACATTGCCTACCTTCAGTGCTGTATGCAGTAGCGCCAGGGCTATAAGTCAGTATAAAATCGAAGTTGAAAATATAACAGGGAAGGTAATCGATTCGTATAAATCCATTTCCTATCTTTCAAAATTCAAATTTACTCAAAACAGACTTTTTCAACTGTTAACAAGCAAGTTATTCTTTTTTGTGTGTTATATAGAAATTAAATGTATAACACTAGATATATCTGTTTAGTGAAGTTTTTCCATTTTCTAATCTGCCTGTGGATATCATTACATAAGTACGGACCATAAACATAGATAGCAACATTACCTTTGGAGCCTTTTACAACGACACACCGTCTCATACGATATACGAATTTGCTGTTGGTGTTGATCCTGATGCCTATGATGCCTTGTACGAAAACCTGCTATTCATCGGCGGAGAAGTTGTGAAAACTAAAGGTGATGGTCGAGTGACATTTGTAAACAATGCTGGTGCGTTCATGTTTCAATCTGCTAGTTATGAACAAAGTGGCAAGAAATTGAAAAGAGTTCGTGAAGTTGGAATTGTTAGCACTGTCAGAGGCTTTCTGACCTACACCGATGAAGATATCAAACACTTGGCCATCTCAGGTTGGACTTTTCCTACCAACACCGGAGTCATCAGCACAACTCATCTAACATTCAACATGCTCATACCCATTGAACATTTTCTGAATATTTTCAGTGTGTTTCCTACGGTAAACATACCATCCGATTAGTACGAGCTGGAGATGATATCAACCTATTTAAAAGAGAGGAGACTCCTGGAACAACTTTTCCCCCAACGGAAGTCAAACTGGAAATTGAAAATATTGAACTTGAAGTTAAACGAATCTATCCGCATGATCAAATTAAATTATATCCCTAGAAAGCTATCCAAGCTGACACTCCCATTCTCATGCCCTTCAGAATATGGGAACTCCATATGTTGCTTGCTTTCACACAAGGTGCAAAAAATGAAATATGGGCTGTCAAGACTTCATCGTTTCTCGAAAGCCCTCGCTATGTGATTGTATGTTTCCAAAAAGATCGTTATTGTACGAAAGTCAATAATGATCCTACAATATTAAACAATTTGAACATCACTAATATAACACTAACTCTAAACGGAGATAATTATCCCAAAGAAAATATACATCTGAATTTTGCAAGGTGAAATGTTCCGCAAGCCTATTTCAACTACTCGCAATTTGGGCTCAGGTATAAACCTACCAATCAACATTATCATTTGTCATTGTCATTTGTCATCGATTGTTCCAGAAGAGATGAGAGCATCAAAAGTTCCAGTGTTGATGTCACGCTCGAAATTGAGGCATCTGAAGGATTTCCCCCAAATAGTCGAGCCTATGCTATAATTGTGCACGACACTGTCATTGAGCACCTCCCACTCCCAGAAATTATCAAGAAATGGAACTGAGTATGCCATTCGGCTTCAGAATCAATCGCATAATCAACACGAAAATGGCTGTTGTAGATATTTAAGGCTTCATCATCGACCAGCAATTCCATCCTGAGACTATCTTACTGCGAAATTTCAACAATTAGGCCTACCTACACGTATTGTATATAATACAAATTTTATGAATGTCCTATTCATATTTTCGAACTAAAGTCATGGATGGTTCCTACATTCACCAACACTGATGAGGGCAACTTACCTTGTATGCATCACATTCGTCGCAACAAAACCAACTATAATTGCAGCCTCCGAAACGTCGATATTCTTTACAAATGGCTATGTGATATGTTCCTAAAATAAAAATGCTCAATAAATTTTGTATTCAATCCGCTTTCTTTTATTTTTTCACCTTATAACCTAAGTTGGTTAATCGGTCTAACACGTTGGGCGTTTCAAAAAACAACTAAAATTTGAAACGCTAAAACATGCAAAAATGTGACTAAAATAGACGTTTTATAAGGTTAGTTCATTAATTCAATCTCTCTGGGTAAGTAGTCGTTTTCTACAATACAGACAGATGTATGGGTGAGTAGTTGTTTTCGCCTCCAATACCTACCCAAGGTTAGTTCGTTATCGTTCGATAAAACTGAATATCTGTCATTCTGCTGTCTGTCAATCACTCTGTCTCCCATCTTCTGTCTCCTATCTTCTGTCCCCAATCTCCTATCTTCTGTCTTATGTCTTCTCTCTGTCTCTGTCAATCTGTCTGTCCGTCTGTCGCTCCGTGTCAATAACACGCCTAACGAAAACACCATGTATACTACTTTTTTCTCGTAAATTACATGTGTTGCTACACACCTGGTATAACTAACATTTTTTTTGGTAAATAATCACCCGCATCTTTTTTTTCTCATACTAATCCACCATCTTTTTTTCTTTTCCTAAACAATCTATTATTATTATTATTATTATTATCATCACACACACAGTCAAACTCTGTGAATTGATTCATTCACAATTATTATTACACACACACACACACACACACACATACACGTCCCGCAATAATTATGGCAACGCATGCAATATCCCCAATTGTGGCATAATTCTGACATTGAGGTATATATACAGTGATTTATATAAGAAGTATATGGCTATAAAAATCTTGCACTAACACACACTATTACCCGAGTTATGGCCTTTAGAGAGTTTCTGGCATCCGAGGCCATAAATATTTCTGCACAAGAAATAAGTGTGAGTTGCCATAAATATCACCTCACCGAGAGTGTGTAACCTGCGGTGTTGCCAGTTCTCACTTCATCTTGCACACTGTAACTGGGAGCTATATTAGTGGCAACTCATTTCTAGTTGTATCACTTCAATACTTTTCATGAGTTTCAGTGAGGATTCAGGAAGGAAAATCACGGTAAAACATTGAAATTCAAGACATAGGAACAGCGAGATGAGAAATATTTCATTGGTATAGATAGATACTCCTCACGTATTTGAGCTGGCCACTGTGAGACCAGCCTGTCTAGAGAAAAGACGTGCTTGGGTTTTATTCGCATCGAATTCTACCAAGCTGTTGGATCCTCCTTCTAAAATTTTTGCGGTCCATATTCATTTCCTTCACTATTTTTCCTTGTTCATTTCTGCTTTCACTGTCTTTCTATTAGAGTTTTGGAAAAGAAAGCGGTGTGAAGGTTACCATCATACGCAAAGCTGTTTACTGGACACGAGGATGCTCCTAACAAACCATCGATGTGAAGAAGAAACAGTGTTGATGATTGAATAGATACCCGCCGAACCCCAGCATTTATTGAAAGAGTATAGGATGATACTGTATCGGCCACCACGTGGAGGGATCGGTCTGAGAGGAATGAGACAGCAAGAAACGCAACTGGGGAGACAAGCCGTAAGATGGAGGCAAGGAGTTCCTGGTGCCAAACGCGATCAATTGCCTTGGAGATATCTAATGCAACTGCCAGAGTTTCACCACACCTTCCAATAGATTTCTGGCAAATATGTGAGACATAACCAAGCAGGTCACCAGTTGATCTTTGATGCCGGAAACCATATTTTCGATCACTGATAAATCCTGAGCGTTCTAGATATTTCATGAGCTCGATGTTGATGACTTTTTTATTTACCTCAATAATAATATATAACAGTGCGATAAGTCTGTAGTTGCTGGGTAGGCTCTCTTTCCTTTTTTTAGGCACTGATTGTACTTTTGCAATTATCCTGTTGGACGAAAATACCCCCTTCTTTAGATGATGTAGTGCTGCAGATTTTTCCGGGTTTTGCTGCAGCTGAGAAAGCAAATGCGCCTCTGGGATCAATTCTGGGATCAATGTAGTTGCCCCGGAGCGACAATTAATTTTTGTTGTTGTTTTATAATTTGTATTACGTTCTGGTGTTGTTTTCCAAATGAATCCAGCGTAGAATTCTCAGCGAACATGTTGGTAAGAGTATTGGCTTTTTCCTGGGCGTTTTGTTGCTAGTGTTCCGTCATTATTGGTTAGGGAAGGTAATAAGCTGGAAGTAAAATTTCTTTCCTTTGATTTGGAAAATGCAATATGATCTCAGGGCCCTGATTTTTCAATCATTGACGGTTTGCTGCCCACTTTAAGGTGGCTATTCTGGAGCAGTTTCTGATAAACCATAGTTTACCAGATAATGATCTTCTTGACGTGTCACGTATATGTTTGTATCCCCAACATTATGATCTCAGAAATTGTCTCAACGCATTGTGTTGGATCTCCAAAAGAGAATCACGTTCTATACCATGGAATTTCTGAGAGACGACTATCCTAATCTGCTGAGTTGTAGTGTCATATGAGACGGGGCTGTCTTGAACTACTCGATGGTGTAGTGAAAGAGCAAGGTTGTGGTCAGACTTCCCAAGTGGAGTACAAAATTCTATACTGCATGGATCAGAATTGGTGGTGAGGAAAAGATCAAGTATATTGGCATACTGGTTATGACTAATGTCATTATTGATTAAATTGTAATATAAATATAAAGTTCTAATAAAGTATTATTCGAACGTATTTATCAATATATACTCTATAATAGTGACAAATTGTCAACTAAAAGTAAGGTGCTGGAAGTGTCTCCGCTGCCGACTACCCGACAACATAATCACCATCGTCATTCGAGACTCGGGTAATGCAATTCTATATAAATGTAACTATTGCCCAATGCTCGTATTTAGTGTAATCCATTATATTACAGAAATGATGAGTTTTTTTGCACACGACGTGTTGGATCACACGCTACGTACGCTTCTATGGGGTAAGAAACATAGGTATTTCAAGATCCTCGGTTTGCCGGATGGTAGGACAGTGTTGTAAAATGGGAACTAGTCTGATCTGTATATGTTTTGCAGGATTGAGAGCGCTTATCACGCTCCAGTTTTTTTACATTTATTCATGGTCTTTTTTTAAAATTTGCTCTAGTAGTCTAATGAAGGACAAACTATTTCCCATCTTTAATTTATTATGTTCAAACTCCATTGAGACGATTTCATGTAAAGCTTACCCCGAGTCATGTTCTTGAAAATCAGCTAAATTTACGGAAAGCCATTTTCCATAGGAAATATGCGGGGTGTACCGCAATCGCGCTTGCGCATTTGCAAATGAGGGACATGACTTCTTTGTTCTTGTTCTTGAGACCCCATTTTGTTTCCTCGTATAAGTACTATATAAGTGGTGTTTTTAAAGTGAAATGAAAAGTTTGGACAAGACAAAATATATTGAAATTAGTAGATAATAAAATTATTAATCACGGACTGTAAAGTGTATTGAATGGTCGTTCTTCAGAAATATTGAAATATATAACCTCAAAAACATGATGGATGCTATGCTACAACCTAGAGAGCTGAGGAAGGACTTTCAGTTTGTAAGTACCTCCCTATACCTATTACTCGATATACCTTATTTATACTCCACTATACGTTCACCTAATGTAGTCTTTCATTACAGTGCTGATTTTTAGTAATCATTATAAGATGAACAAGATAACTTCATGAATATTGTGTTAAATATACTGTGTTCAGAACAGTTTATGTTTGTAGTGCTTATCTCATTTCAATACATACACATTTTATTTCAGGTATATTCCTACAGAAGTCGGAGGAAAACTCTTTTCACAAATATTAGTCTGGGGTAGATATGCTACTGGAAAGGACGAAAATCAAATTTTCAGTAACCTAATTATTCAATATTATAACGAAGTTGATTTTTGGCGAGTAATTAAAACAGTCTTTTAATCTTATAGTTTTTAATTTTCGTGATGAATATTATCTTTTCGTTGAACTTTTGTTCATAACTCAATTTTTTTCTGAAAATTGGCCTAGAAACTTACATTTTTAGTAAACTTATCAAAATTCTGAGAATTGCTCGTTTTATATAAAATATATGACTATTATAATTTAGAATGGAAAATAATTATGACTTTTTTCAATAGTAAATCCGTCATAACAGCAGATTGTCCTTTTGTTTTAGGTGATGTGGAAGAAAATCTAGTATAACAAGAAAATTATTCGATAATTACACAAAAGAATGGTCCCACCATCCGAAACAATGGAAAGTAACAGAAGACAATTTGATTTTGATTTTTTGATGGCCTATTAAAATAATTTGTGTCTATAATCTTTTTTTGAAGCGCCTTAAGGTTTTCATCTGCATATTTTGACTGTTAACAAAACTGGCCCACCTTATGCAAAAAATTACGTCTATAAAAACAATATTGAAAATTTGGGAATTAATTTATATGTAAAGACTCCCTTGTATAGTTTTTATGACAGGAAACACATTGTTTATGCCAAATTTTCAATATTGTTTGTTGTTGACGAATTTTTTAAAATAAGTTTTATATGATTATACCCCTCAAATGCCTTTCGTGATGTCCAAGGAACATCTCTAAAAATGTTTTATATCCAGTGATTTAACGTAGACAAAAAGCTTTGAAAATGGTATATTGTGTCTTTAAAAGGCTATGAAAAGAACGAGGAAAAAATGGCCTTTGTGATATCCCAGGGACATCCTGAAAATAGCCCCGTGCGGCGGACATTTGGCTTTACATACACGTTCTATTCATGTATAAACAGAACATCGCCGTGGAGGTTAGATGTTTCGAAAAGTCTTACTTTTAACATCTCTGAGATGTTTTTGTGCTCGCTGGGTAATCTCTATTGCAAGCAAATCTATCACGTTTTTGGCGTTGAGCCATCATCATGCAGGAGAGATATGTTTGTCATGTACAGAAGAACGAACGCAAAAAGGACATCTTAATTAACTAATAACATCTTGATATCTGGTGAGTGAAAATGGTATCTGATATTTTATTATATATCAGATAAAATATTTTCAGAAGATTGTTTGATACCCAAAACTTCGTAGATTTGCTTGCAGGGAAGATTTCATTCTATAGCTTTGCTCCCTAAATTATATAATACATTGAGTTTCAAAAAGTTTGCACCATATGGGAAACTTTTTTGATGCATTTGTCAGAAAATGTTATTCATCATATAAATTGGTGCATTGCAAAAAACTTATTCGCAAGGTATTTGTAAAGTTTGAATTTTGATACAGTGTACAGAGGACCACAAAATATAGGAGTTTTCATCAAAAGTAAACTACACAATTTTTTTATATTATCAAAAATATCCATTGATAAAAGTTGTTTAGATTTGAAAACAATATTCAAATTTGGAATCACAGCCACCTAAGCAACTAATTGATTTATTCGATAATTTTCTGCTAAAAAATCATGGTGACTAAATAAAACTTAAAAATTTAAACCATTTTCACCAAACGTCGAAATTTCAGTACGAATAATGAATTGGTCCAAATTTTGGATTGTCTCATTATTATAGGAATATGAGGGAGCCGCTTAAGGTGTATAATGAGATAATAATACTATTTATGAGGCTATTACCATAAAAGGTAAAAATGCTTTGTTGCGTAGGTGGCTGTGATTTCAAATTTCAATATTGTTTCTCAATACACTTTTTTGATCATTTAAAAAATAAGGGTAGTTCACTCTTGATCAAAATTCTATTTTTTGTGCTCCCCTGTACACTATTAGAAAATTTACAATTTTGATAACCACACTGCAAGTTTTTCGCCATGCACCAATTTTTATGAGGAGTAAAATTTTCTGATAAATGGATAATAAAAAATTTCCCATATGGTGCAAACTTTTTGAAACTCGCCGTGTATGGAGAATGTAGCATTCAAATGGAACAAAGGAAAATATTTATCAGACCATTTCTTAAATTAATTTTTATTGATTCACCAACATTTGAATAATCATTTCTTTTTAGAAATTATATGAAAGAAAGAGTTTCCTTCTGATGGAACATCTATCTTCAGTAAACGTACAGTTGTGTGCTAAACATTGCAAAAATTGCATTGTATTGAACTAACTAATTGAGCTAAACAAATTTTGAAAGCGCGTCACTGGCAAAATTAGTTTGAATTTTGACTGTACTTGTCAAAGTCGATAATTTAATTAAGATTGACAAGTCTGGCTCACAATAACCTTTAACTGCTGTACGACTTTTTTATGAACACAACTGTACTTTCTCTGTCATCCCTAGATTTACCTTCAACATATCGAAAATATTATGGCGCCTATTTATCTTGTACACACGACTGATTATTGTGGCATCCTAAGGCCAAAACTGTTTCAACTTCTAATTTACGTTAAAATTGTATGCAACGCCGCAATTTCTTTCGCAGAGGGCGCCACCTTATTGCCACGCCCACGATGCCATAAAAGGGGTAGTGTTAATGATACACTATATCCTGAATTGTGCCAACTCACCCACTTCTCTGAGAAAATGTAATTTTAATCATAATTTTCATGAATGATCGAAAATAAGTTAAGATACTGAAAACTCCATCAAGAATTACATTTTTTTGGCCCTGAAAAGTGAAGAAAAAGAATAATATGGCCCATTTATTGGGACAAAAAATTGTGGCAACGCATGTATGTTGCCACAATTTTGGAAGGTGCCATACTACAGGCTAAAGTTCACACAAGTTGCCATAATTATAGCGAAACATACACACCCACACACATTCCCTGTATAATATATATATATATATAAATATATATATAATATATATATATATAATATAAACGTCTGTTGAGGTGCGCTTCGTAATCCGAAGATAGCTGGTTCGCTACACTTCGATCCTCCATCGACTCATTTTTTTTTCATTTTATTTCATGCATCAAATATCCATTTTCATTACTTGGCGCTGGGTACTGGCAAACCAGCGAGAACACATCGGTATCCGGTCTGTCTGTAATCTCTGCTAGTGTGTGAACACATCGATAACCGGTCTGTCGAGGCAGAAGGAAGGTAGTCCTTCTACTTTATACTTACCGAAAAATTCCAGCATCATGCCTTCTACCAGGATAACCTCCAAGGGCTCCAAAACGCTTTGGTACTCTTGACAATGACCTTTTTCATGTCCTGAATAATATTCTTCTTGATAGACACTAGGTCGGTACATTAATCTAGCAGTGCCATCAATAAAACTCCAACAGTTGTTTATGGCGCCTCCTTTCAAATTGATAGCCTAAAAAATAAATGCATATTAGTGGGTTATTTGGAAAGCGTGTTAATAGATGCTATATTTGAAATAGGTACAAAAGTGTATAGGTATGTTTTAAACAACAGTGTGAAATGAGAGTATCATGGCTTAATAAATTGTACTATAATGCAAGTAAATCTGAGTTTTTTTGATGAAGGTACTTTTTAATTTCCTTATCTATTAAAAATTAACAGAAAAATATGACCATTTATAAGAACAACACTTTGAAAAATATATCGGAGAATTATTTGTTTTATTAAAATTAAATTTTACATACCTCTTCATACATTTCCATTTTCGCTCTATTAACCAAATTTTCAAGGAGGCAACCTATTTCTGCCAAAATGATCTTGGTTGTGGTTGTAATAAGTTGAGACAGATTGTGGGGACCTACTGAACATTCTTGACAATTCACTTTACCTAGCTGGATAAGCTAGCTTCCGAAGAATAATACATAGAGCTGTTAGGCCTAAAAAATTAAAAATAATTAAGTATAAATAATTTTCATCCAATTCCAATGTCAAAAATCAATAACTAGAATATGTTTAATTATCATTTTTTTTGTAAACCTCAATGATCAATGATATACTTTAAAATACCTACGCACTGGGTGCTTTTTTATTCGTAAGTTAGTTTCGATGTTGCCTTTGCTTACCATCTACAGAGTCACCTGCACCAGAACGAACTATATAAGGAAGCCTTAAATGATGATGGAGCACTTCCAAACGAGCCCTTTGAAATCTGAAGTTTAAGATTACTTCTTCATCTATAAAATTATCAAGATCAAATGGAGCAGCAAACAATACATTGTCTCTATCGATAAGAAGGTTATCTAATATGAGAAATTCTATGTCCTCATCATCAGCCCCAGCCAAAATCGCAAGTTGCAATGCATCCTCCATTAGTATCTACGCAAAGCAATTCCAAAAAAAAAATAACTCAACACCAAAAATAAAAACAAATAATGTATCACGTTTCTTAGGTTAGAAATAAAGCAAACACATCTGTCACTGATGTCTTTTACGTTCGCGCGTTAAGGTTTAGCAGGAACAAAATAAGGTGTTTCCTTTTAATACTGCTAGCACTATATGACTTTTCCAATAATTCCCTAATATCTGTACCTCCGAACCAGACGGACGTAAGTCATATTATGTCAACTTAACAGGAGACCAATAATTGTTCGAGATATCTTCTCAAAATTTATCAATAACATTGAAAAGGACGAACCTTTCTCAGTAATGTACAATTTTTGTGTGGATAATTTACAATTTATATAATTATCCTAGTTTGATTAGGTAGAAGAGGCCTTACACTACCGTGGCTCTATATCAAGAATCTTTTTTGAGTTTATTTCCGTCTCTCCAAGATCTCTGTATTTTTCGTTACTTATCTTTTTCTTGGTTTCTCTCACTTTTGGTATGGCCACTGGCATAACTACCCTTCCTCTCAGATTTCTTTTGAATTCGATAGTTCTGAAGGCATCATCTGCAAAACTTGTCTTATAGTACAACTTGCTCTCACCATACTACACGAGATATCAAAAATGGTTTCTTGTGTATGTTTTTTTTTCCTTGCAACAAATGGATTCACTTTTGCTAGGGTCCCTACTTTTTCTAACAGCCACAGATACATGAATACCATATTAATATTTCTCTTTTGGCCGCTGCAATCTGGTCACACTGTGAGTAAACCTCCCAGTAGATCTATCAGGATTTCTTAGTTCTTCCATCGCCCAAACGAATAAACATGAAGCTATTTCAGCACCTCCTCGACCAGCATCATACACAATGTTTTGTCAACAGTCGTGTCATAAATCGTACTATTCAATGTCCAGAGCTTCTTTGGAAAAAACTTGGGAACTGGGAATTATCAGGCGTTTGAAGACATTTTTGGAGATCAGACATAATTAATCTGGAACCTTGAGAAGCACGGGCTTCCAGTTTATCTTCTCTCCTCAACTTATACCTATGTGATGCATCTTTGGGGTATTTTTCTTTTTGCAGAGTGAGTCCACTGGGACTTTCATCATTCTTTTCATATTTGAGTTCACAGTCTAGTTTATTGCAAACATCACAAGTGTCATTGTCTGGTAAGTGGAAAGACAAGTTGAAATCTACATTGAATGCTTTTGAATAAACCCACATCTACATACAATGAGTACATCCTGGAAATCTTCAGGTGTTTCCCCAAATACTTACGCTTGGATCTTTCTCTGCTACAGTGGCTTTCATAAACTGGGAACTTCAAAATATGGCTTCTGATCCGTTCTAACCTCTCACTCGACAGTTTATTTGCTGGGGTATGTTTTGCTCTAGTCCTCCTCCTACTCCTTTTCCTCTCTAGTGTTACTGAACCATAGTCACAGCTTTTTTTCAAAGCAACTTTCATAAATATTTTCGAAATCGAAGGTGTGTTTGAAAAAAAGTTTGACAAACGATTTCTTCTTTAAAATTTGAATTACAAATGACTGGCTCTCGGTTTTGCCTGTTCTTGTGCCTTTTCTTTTCCGTTGTCTAACAACAGGCTCAGTTCTCATACAAAAAATCACGAAGTGACGTTTTGAGCTCCTCTCCACATTCCAATAGTCAGAACGTATTTTCAGCCTTTGCTCCACTATAATCCTTTTGTTGCATTTCAGGCGACACTTATCATTACAGGAACGATTCAGAGATTTGTTACTTGTGAATACATTTCTTGTATTCACATATTCCTTTTCACATAGCCTACTCTTTTTCCTCAGTGTTGAGATTTCTAGCCCAGTGGAGTTTGTCTAAGTGTTAAGATTTCTAGCCCACCAAAAATTTGTATAGGTGTTGAGATTTCTAGCCCACCAATAATTTGTGTAAGTGCTGCCGGGTAGCCCTAGCACACCAAACTATTAGGTCCCAGCTTTGTCAGAGTCCGAGTCAGAGTACGAGCCTCTGGCGCAAATCTAAGTGTTGAGATTTGGTAGCCCACCTGTTTCCAAAGTCTGGCCCACCAAAATCCAAGTGTTGAGATTACTAGCACACCAAAGACAAAGTCCCCGAACTCACCTATGAGATTCGCTAGCCCACCAAAATTTGTTAGGATTTCTAGCCCACATGTTAAATTTAATGAGATTCGCGAGCCCACCTGTTTTCAAAGTCTAGTCCACCAAAATATTGTTTCCAAGAAAACGAAAAGAATTTTTGTATCCAAGTGCTGCAGTTGAAAAAAGTTACAAATCATTTGTTGATTGGTTCATTGTGGTCATATTCATGACAACAGGAAATTGTTTTCAATTTTCCAATTCGATAATGCGACATTTGTGTAGATAAGAAAGCAATTATGGTGACATTGGAAATAATAAATTGGCAGAAGGCGAATGTTATCCCTTTTGAACATGGCATTTGCGACAATGGCAAATGGATCGTCCGACACGTTGATAAGAAGTTACAAAGTCGTTTCACGTGTTGGCGATTTTAAGAGAATTATTGAACTTAGATGAAATGATGTCCTTAAATTTTAACGTGTGATATCATATCAAATCATCTCAAATGTCATAAAACGTGTCTCTAATCACATAACTGTATCAGAGGTGTTTTAGTAATTCAGATATTCATGTAATGACACCAAATTGAGAGCAGAAAGAAGTCCAGATTGTTTCTGCGGTATTCCAGAGAAGTTAGCGAGTTTGTGTGCAAACTCACCGACAAATGGAATAGAATGTAAGGGTGTTTTGGGATGTACAGAACAGATCGTGTGCCTTATAAATCAGTGGAAAGTGAAAGGAGGGTATGCTTATCTGGATCAACTGCTCCCAGTCATAAGATTATGCACACTTTTAGGTTTATAAATGGAAAAAATTTCCCATAATTTCAACTTTCAAACCATTCCGGAACATCTTCAAATTAGTTCTTTTAGAGCAGAGTTTGTGAATGCAAAATATGATAGATTAGAAATTTTGGCAACAAAGCGTATGTTTAAACTAGGTTTCAATGTACAATAAAAGGAAAATGCCAGTTCTGACAATTAGTTATTGAATTAATTCGATAGAAATGTGGTCAATTTGCATTTTTGTAAATACTTGATAAGAACATATCAGAAAAGATCACTTAGTCTAGATTGAAAACAGTAAAATGTACTACTTGTTATTTCTGAGCATTTGAAAGAATTCACATGTTTTTTCATTCCCAAATTTCCATATCAAAAGCGTACCCTCCTTTGGCAGGAAACCAAGTTTTTGAGAGGCACTTTCTGACAATGAACCTCACATGGTTTTCTTTCATGATGGTCAAGCATTCAAATGACCACCCAGCCTTTCTGAAGAAGAAGACAGCATTTTATTCACAACGAATTCTAACTATTTGTTGATCCCTCATTCTAGAATTTTTTTTGCGTTCTTCCCCGTTCATGTTATGAAAGTTATAGTCAGGAAAGGGTAACTGAGGAAATAATTTACGCATAATTCAAAGAGATATATTGAAAATATCAGCCATATATAGGGTCCTGTATATTTCGTTTCTTAGGGCAGTATTTTTGGAAAATATAACGAAGTTTACAGGATGATCCCAGAAAAGAGCATCAAACCAAATTTTTGTTTCAAATATAATAGCAGTTTACAGAATTTAGACGTTACATAATGATACCAACATAAAGAGTTGTAAAATTATTGGAAAAACTATCAAGAACCAATATTCACAATGAAATAACATGTTGTTGAAATAAACCATACACAAGGCTACATGGGTCGTTTCCGATTATTTTATTATTTTTTTGAAAAATATGCATATCTGGTTGGAATTTATGGTAGACAATATATCCCATACCATGACGTTCAATGGACAAATTAGGTTGTTGGCGTAAGGATGGCACAATGGATGAGTAATTTTGCACATTGTACCAGTGATATAATTTAGTTGCTGAGGAGTGCTGCAGGTCAGCCTTGATGATTTTTCTGTTAATATGACCAAAAACCATTTTCTTTAGCATAAACGAAACACTGCCACACTATAAATTTCATCATAAGTACCACTCATGTTGAAGGTTGGAGGTAAAAAAAATGGCAAGTTGAAAAATAAAGCTGGAATTAATATGGGAATAAATTGTACTAAGGTAGCATACGTTGTTATCAAATATACACAAATTATTCACGAATTTTTTTGTAGTTGGAATAGTAAATGAAATACAGACACGTGTCAAAGTCATATAAAAACAGTTGTTTAACAAGAGGTGTTCAGAGTCAACAAGATGGACACGTTTATAGTCAGGTCTGGCAGAACGATAGAAAATTAACGAGTCTGTAAATATTGCCGTAGAGAAGCCCATGGTCCTAGATGTAAACAGCAGTTTGGTGCAAGAATGCCTTTGCGAGCCCATTCACATAGCCTTGCAAGACGTGATAGGGGAAGATGGCTAAGAACCCCGCCCCGGTCCCAGTAGACAAAAAAGTCCGCATCTCGTTAGATACTCGGAGCACGAACTTATTTACTATGAGGCAGTGAGACAACAGCTGCAGAAATTGTCTGAAACGGAGATGCTGTTGAAACTATATCGTCAGCTATTGGACTGGTACAGGGACCACCGCAATGAAAATGGCCTGACAACAGTGACATTCCCCAGTACAGACAGCGACAGCGATTAGGGTATGAATTCGAAAATACACCCTATTTGAGTACGGGGTAGTAGACATGTATAAAGCGAACTAATAAGTAAAATTTCAGTTCCATGGGCATTTTTATATATCGCAAGTATGGTATTCCCTGCGAATCAGTTTCTAGACATTTTCATAGTATAAGTTAGGACATTTTGGTGTACCACAAGGGTCCATAACATAGCTGAATTGTAGTGTTACAGTTTATAGACCAATATTCTAGAAATTTTTGTACTATAAATTATGTAATTTCGGTATTCCGCAAAGGTCCAAAACATAGCTGAATTGTAGTGTTACAGTTTCCACAAATGTTGTTCATAAACCAATTGTCTAGACATTTTCATAGAATAAATTATCATTTTGGTATTCCGCAAGGACCCAGTACACAGGTGAATGGTGGTGTTTCAGTTTCAGAGCATTTTTCCACAAATCTTGTTTGTAAAGCAATTTTCTAGACATTTTCATAGTATAAATGATGTTATTCGGTATTACGCAAGGACCCAGTACACAGGTGAATTGTGGTGTTTCAGTTTTTAGAGCATTTCTCCACAAATGTTGGTTATAAACCTATTTTCTAGACGATTTCATACTATAAATTATGTCATTTCAGTATCCCGTAAGGGTCTATAACATAGCTGGTTTGTAGTATTGCAGTTTTTTAGAGCATTTTTCCACAATTGTTGTAAATTGTAGGAAACAAACAATTTCAAACACAGATTGTGTGGATTACAAGGGGTATTCAAATCGGATACCCCTTGATACTCCGAAATCATCCAATATACTGGAAAAATTAGTCACATCTCCCATATGAATACATGGAGGTTTTAGAAGCCATAACTAGGCGTAGATATTTGATCTACACCTTTGGACAAAATGATGGGATTTTTGGATTTGAATGCCTCTTGAAACTGAAAATTACCTGTTCACATATAACGAGTTGTGTATTTTCATAGTTGTTGGAAGTGACAAAAAAATTTGTAAGTTTTGTATAATAATAGAGTTGATAAGCTTGTGGGCGACGATGACGATCGAAACAAAACTCGCGCCGAAACATTTGCATAAGTATTTGTTGGATGTGATATTTGGTAGCAATAAAAAACTAAAAATAAAAATAACTTCTTTATTTCAGTGCGAAGGTATAACATACTTATTTCGAATCTTCGATAAAAACTTGTTAGTTTTAATAATGTAAAAGGTTATTGTAAGGGCATGTAATACCAAATATGTTCCAATTAAATTGTCCAACTTCAATTAATCTTTTTTCGAACTCATTGTATTTCAAGTAAGTATTGTTAGTATAAAAAGTAGATATGTCCATTTATATAACGAAATGCTGGTGCATTGCCATCCATCTCATCGAATTCAATGAAGGAAGCATTGTCATAGAAAACATAATTTTTCCCAGCATATGTTTCGAATTCAGCGTTTATGTTGACATTTTTGAGATAAGAGAGGAATTTCTATATCTTTTTCGACTTATAGGCTGGGGAATGAACTTGAATAGAATCTATTGTTGATTACTGCTATCAAATTGCTATAACTCGTTTGAAAGATGTAATCTAGACTATTCAATTTTTTGGGAAGATGATTCTGACTATACGCGAGAAATATTAAATATGTTGGAGATTCAACTTCACAAACATTTTTGGATTGATGCAGACGATGTTTGCTTGCAGGTGCAGATGTGGTTTTCGCAGTAGCAGTAGTAGTTTTGAGAGTGTGGATAGTTGTTTGACTATTTCACTTATCCTAAAATTCTCACCTAATCTGACCAATCGGGAGCCAAAGACAACTCATGTTATCGCGATAACAGCAGCTGTCTTTCAATTCTGATTGGGAGGATCAGCCTGGGTATTTTCAGCGACGTAACCATAACGAAATGAATACGTTTGACAGTTCGATCAATAATAAATAAAGCTGGATATGCCAGAATGAGTCGCTCCACTGCAAATTCAAATGAAATTATGAAACGAAACATTATAATATTGACGATTTTAATAATTTGTTTATGACTGTCATACATTGTTCGTATTTATATCAATGAAGAAACTTTATTCGTGAAATAGTCTCATAAAATTCAACTCGTGATTGAATTTATCTCATAAGTCTGTGTTTCATTTCTGAACTCAACTGAATTGTTTTGAGAAAACACGAAACAATTCAGTTTTGTTCAGAAATAAATCGACAGACTTATCGCGAAAATTCAGTTACTCGTGGTATTACTCCTGAATAGTAGTCTTGTGTATGGGAGCAAATCGGTTCTTTCAGCCATACAACGCCTCAAGACCATTAATGTCATTCTCATGTATGGGACCAATTTCTGATTGGTACCATGGAAACATAATTGCATCCTCTGTGTCACTATGAGCCAATCCTAAGACGTGTCCAATTCCATGAACAACTGTTATCAAGAGACTCGTATATCCTGTATACCTCATTTATTTCAGAGTCATCGAAATGAAGTTCTCTGCATTAGTTGTTGTACGCTGGAAAGTTGGCATGAGCTATTATTCAACTGCGCCCATCCAAAAGAAATGCACAGCGGTTATTCATACAATTTTTACAATTTGTATTACTTCCCTTAGCGAATGCTATCATAGTAGATACTACTTCAAATAATTTTTGTTGGATTTACTGATATTTTGGTTTGGCAATCAGCTCCATCGTTTCAATAGTCAACGTTGCATCTACGGGTATATTATAACGTTCTTGGAAATCCTTGAGAGTTGTTGGAAAATTCGTCAGCAAAATATTATCATCATATCCATATTTTACTAGATATTGTTGTACAGAAGTTGAATTTGCTGCTAGTAATGGCATCAAAGCAGCAGCCAACACTATGACCGACTTCATTGAAGGCTTGTACACGATTGAGTACCCACTTCGAAAGTCTGTAATCTGCCACCGTTCTGGGGAGATCAGCGCCATCTACGATTGTGGTGACGATGAAAAATCTTGGAGCTCCGAAAACACTATACCGGGAGATAAAAACGAATTTCATGGTTGCATTACCACCCCCCTATTCTCGTGGTAGTCCAAACTCCACCACACACTGAAAACCTGGCTCCATTGCTTTTTTTGCAAATAGTGTGGATAACAAGGTACTGCCGAAACAATAGCAACTTTGAATTGTTGAACATAATCAATTTTGAAGTAATCATGTCGATCCCAGGTGTATCCGGGATATCCATTGCGAAATCCTCCAATATAGTAATAAATATCAGATCAAATTGGACAAACATCGGTAAAACATATATTTTTCAATGATTAGTTTTACACATGATGTGATTGATGATAGTTGATTCTCCATTCGCAAAAGCACAAATGAATGTTGCAATGTGGACATGGCATTGTTGAAAGAGGAGTAGGTAGGAGGGTAGCAATAGATGACCCTGGACAAGAAGACGTTCTCGGGATGATGACAGTGTTGCTTAATGAGGCTCTTTTGGACGATGAGTCAGCAGGGGTGTTCAACAGTTTTTCATAACACCTGTGTGTGAAAAGTGTTTGAGGAGGAGTGGTCCATGAAAAATAACTTACAGAATATCGGGGAAATTATGTATTTCATCCAAATGTTCGCTTGTCGTTGTTGACTCCAATCGTTCACTTCTCTCGAATACATGGTTCCATCAATAGTTGGTTGCGAATCAATGAAGTTTTTTTTTGGAAATACGTTGTCATATTGGCAGGAGGTGAAATAATATTGTTTTCTTACATGATTCTTCTCAGCTTTGTTACACAGCACAAAAATCATTATAGTGTTCTGAATGAGTTCTAGTACGAGTTTTCTTTAATAAAGGTTCACAATTTTCACTCATGCTGATGTGTGGTTTGTTGACATGAGCATGCACTGACCATTTATATATTCACCAATACCCCTTTACAAGTGAAGGTGGAGGGAAAAAGTGTTGTTCAGTATTGTAACTGGAAAATTAGTTTCTGGTGCAAGTTCATTATCACACAAATTCGTTATAAAAAAATTCCAGCGATAGGCGATGTCGTTTTAGCAATTATCAATTTTGGTCAGGCCACATGCATTCAACAATTCAAAGGTGCTATTGTCTTGGCAGTACCTTGTAATCCACAATATTTGCAAAACAAAAACAGTGGAGCCAGGTTTCCAGTGTGTGGTGCAGTTTGGACTACCATGATTACAGGGGGGTGGTAATCCAACCATGAAATTAATTTTTATCTTTCGGCATAGCTCTAGCTGTTTTCAAAGCTGCAAGATTTTCCACCACCACCACGACAATCGTAGATGGCGCTGATCTCTTCAGAACGGTGGCAGATTACAGACTATCGATGTGAGTAACTCAGTCGTGTAAAAGCCTTCAATGAAGTCGGTCATAGTGTTTGCTGCTGCTTTGCTGCCATTACTAGCAGCAAATTTAACTTTTGTACAGCAATGTCTAGTAAAATACGTACTTTCAAGAATGTTATAATTCACCCATAGATAGAACGTTGAATAATGAAAAGATGGAACTGATTGCGAGAGCTAGATGTCAATATGGCGAAAACGCATATCGCATTATGAGTAAATGGAATAAAACTCATTTGAATTGGTATCTAACATCTTATTCGCATATGAGGTATGATGAATACCCTAGTGTGTTCCAAAGAGCTTTTGACACATGGCAAAATGCATCAATTTCAACATTTGAACTTGTACAAGAACCTGTGACAGATATTATGATAGCATCCGCTAAGGGAAGTCATGAAAATCGTAAAAATTTTATGAAGAACCGCTGTGCATTTCGTTTTGATGGGCTCGGTTCAATAATAGCTCATAATTAATTCATTTCGATGACTTTGAAACGTGGTATACAGGATATGGTGAACTACCTCAGGGTCATACAAGTCTGCTGATAACAGCTGTTCATGAAAGTGGACAATTAGATCATAGTGACACAGAGGATGCAATAATGTTTCCATCGTATCAATCAGAAATTTGTCCCACACATGAAGATGACATTACCTGCAAGCAAACATCGTCTTCATCAACTCAAAAATGTATGTGAAGTTGAATCTCCACCACATTTAATTTTTCTTGCGTATAGTTCAGGTTTTCCAAGTTACCGGTTCTTTCTTATTGTGAAGGATATGTTGTGGAAGTTTGATGTTAGGGACGGAATGAAGAAAGTGACTGAACCGAAAAAACTCCAGAATTATCTTCCCAAAGAATTGAACGGTCTAGATTACATCTTTCAAACGAGTTATGGCAATTTAATAGCAGTAAGCAACAATAGATTCTATTAAGTTCATTCCCTAGCCCACAAATCTAAATAGATATAGAAATTCCTGTTTTATTTCCAAATACCAACATAAACGCTGCATTCGAAACATATGCTGGAAAAATTATGTTTTCTTTGACTTTATTGAATTCGATGAGATAGATGGCAATGCACCAGCAATTATAAGCAGAGGTCTCTAACGGTATCACCTCAGCATTTCGTTATATAGATCTACTTTTTCAAAGACAATACTTACTTCAAATACGATGAGTTGGAAAGTAGAATAATTGAAGTTGGACAACTTGATTGGAACATATTTGGTATTACATGTCCCAACAATAACCTTTTACATGATCTAAGGAATCTATTATTAAAACTAACAACTTTTATCGAAGATTCGAAATAAGTATTTTTTCAAAGACAATACTTACTTCAAATACGATGAGTTGGAAAGTAGAATAATTGAAGTTGGACAACTTGATTGGAACATATTTGGTATTACATGTCCCAACAATAACCTTTTACATGATCTAAGGAATCTATTATTAAAACTAACAACTTTTATCGAAGATTCGAAATAAGTATGTTGTACCTTCGCACTGAAATAAAGAAGTTATTTTTATTTTTAGTTTTTTATTGCTTCCAAAGATCACATCCAACGAATACTTATGCAATTGTTTCGGCGCGAGTTTGGTTTCGATCGTCGTCGTCGCCCACAAACTTATTAACTGTACTATTATACAAAACTTACGAATATTTTTTCCACAATCTCCTTGTCAGTCCCAACTAATTTGAAAATACACAACTCATTATATGTGAACATGCAGTTGTCAGTTTTTAGGGGTAGCAAATTTGGCAATGGTCCATAATTCATGCAATTTGCGTCTAAATTTATCAATATATTGGTCGTAGCAGTATGTGTCAGGTTTTCAGTAAGCTGAAATATCAACCATGGCGGTCAAAGCCATGGTCCATATTTCACTCCATTGACGTCTGAACTTATCAATTTATTGATCACAGGAGCATCACCGTCGTGTCAGGCTTTCAATATGCTGGTACTTCGATGGTGGCTGTGACTGCCACCATCCAAATATCCCATCATTTTGTCCAAAGGTGTAGATCAAACATCTACGCCTAGGTATTGCTTTCAAAACCTTCATGTACATATATAATAATAATAATAATAATAATACTCCCTCATAAACAGTCGTAGAGTGTACCCAAAGGCATGGCCTGTGCGGGTAGAGGACGGCTATTATTATTATTTGCCGTGGCGCTCCGGGGCGACTTACTGATTTTTGGTGGCGTATTCACTTTTCAGCTGCAGGAAAACCCGGAAAACCTACAGCACCACCTCGGGTGGCCGGCGTGCACTCCAAGCTAGCACTAGCCGAGATTGGCATCTAGACAACACACAATACATTTGCTTTCAACAAGGACTGTGGTCGTCTATCGATTCCGATATTGGGTACTTGAGAAAGAATCCCTGGTACCTACATCGGCTCGAACCGACTACCGCTACACTGAAGTTCTGAACCGCCAGACCACCGACCACCGAGAGAGATGTGACTGATTTTTTCAGTATATTGGATGATTTCGCAGTTTACAGTGGTATCCGATTTGAATACCCCTTGTAATCCACATAATTTGTGTTGAAAATTGTTTGTTTCCTACAACTTACAACTGTTGAAAAATGCTCTGAAAAACTGTAACATTACAATTCAACTATGTTATGGACCTTTGCGGAATAGTGAAATGACATAATTCATAGTATGTAAATGTCTAGAAAATTGGTTTATAACCAACATTTGTAGAAGAATGCTCTCAAAACTGAAACACCACAATTCATCTGTATACTGGGTCCTTGCGAAATACCGAAATGCCATAATTTTTACCGTGAAAATGTCTAGAAAATTGCTTTATAAACAACATTTGTGGAAAACGCTCCAAAACTGGAACACCATCTGTGTACTGGGTCCTTGCAGAATACCGAAATGACATAATTTATAGTATAAAAATGTCTGGAAAATTGGGTAATAAACAACATTTTTCGAAAAATGCTCTAAAAACTGTAACACGACAATCCAGCTATGTTATGGACATTTGCCAAATAAGTGACATAATTTATAGTATAAAAATATCTAGAATATTGGTTTATAAACAAATTTTGTGGAAAAATGCTCTATAAACTATAAAAATATAATTCAGCTATGTTAAAGACCCTTGTGGCACAACAAAATGTCCTATTTTATACCATGAAAATGTTTAAAAACTGATTCTCAGATTATACCATACCAATAAAAATGGCCATGAAACTGAAATTTTACTTATTAGTTTGCTTTGTACAAGTCTACTACCCCGTACTCAAATAAGGTGAATTTTATATACTTTTATGATATAGTACTAGTTGAAAAATGAGTTTAAAATAGAATTACATCAATTAATTAGAATTCCTTTAGAAAACCCAAGCTTGTACTTATTTTTACTCTAAATAGAATGCACTTACAAAACAAACATACCAAACAACAAACAATACAGAAATTTTTGACAAAATATGAGTAGACTCATAACACGACGGACAGTACTGAACTTTTTAAGAATGACATTATTTGAAAGCAATAAGACAACTTATTAGGAACATACAACAAATTCAAATTCAGTGAAACTTTTTAGAAAAATAATGATTTTAAATAAAAATAAAAAAAAACTCTAGAAAAGTATAGTAAACACTCAGTATAGCACATTATCACTTACTTGTCAAAGAAAAAGACGAGGAATCTAAGAGAGTCAAATTTAGGTCATGTGAGTAAGACAAAAAAATGTGAAAACTATTAAAAAATCTACAGAAAACAAAAAAAAATATAGTAGGGTGGGTGCGCCTGTTAGCCGACCGCTCCCGGTTTTCGACCGTCTTCATAGAAAGCTGGCAGAAATAGTAAAATCTTAGGGTTTTTATGCTTACAACGTTCATTAATACATTCGGTAATATTGCTTTCATGTACTCTGTGAATGTCGCCCTCGTGCGACGATAGAGTGAACTTCTAGAACGGCGGTTAAAGTTGGCGGTTTTACGGTTGACCGGTTTTTGTGTGCAATAATTCAAATTTTATAGTGAAATACCATTCGAGAAATAGTAAGTATCCTTTATTTCATCTACTTGGATCATGTTTTCTCTGCATGGGTCTGTTAAGTAGGCCTTGTAATATGTAAAAAAAATTATAATACTCATTTATATCAATTTTTAGTAAATAAGGTTAGGTGGTCGCTGAATCGGTAGTTAAAATTCACTAAAATCCTATTTCCGACCTAGCGGTCGAAAACGGGGCAATACTCTCAAACATATTTCTCTTCTTTTCTAGTCGATATGGGGTTTCCATATGTTATACTTCCTCTTTCACATCATACACCGGCTTTTTACTATCTAGTGTCCAGTTTTCGTACACCAATTTACGCGCGTATTTCGAAAATCGGATTGCAGTGGTCGAAAAAGGAGCTATTATGTTCCAGTTTTCGACCATCATATTAGAATGTACATTTTACGCGTACGAAAATGGGGCCGCTTCTCGACCACATTTTGAAATCATTTTTTGTATTTCAGTGCCGCCTACAAAAAGGACTAGGCCTTCCAAAAAGCAAAAATTCAACCAAAACTTTAAAAAAACAAGAACGCCGAAATTTCAATATTCAGAAGAAAATTTAAGGCAAGCCTTACTTGAAATTCAAGAGGGGCGAATGTCAGTGAGAAGGGCAAGCAGGGAATTCAGTGTTCCCAAAACCACACTCCAAGATCACAAATCTGGAAAGATTCCGAAGATTCCAAGAAAAACTGGTCCTCAACCTCTTTTGACTATCGAGGGTGAGAAAAAATTAGTCGATTGGGTCTTAACTTTGGCTAAATGCGGATTTCCAGTAAAAAAATCAGATTTACTTCAAACAGTAGAAGCCATTGTGAAGAATACCGAAAAAGAGTCTTTGTTTAAAGATGGAAAACCGGGACAAAAATGGTATTTAAATTTTTTAAAAAGGCATCCAATAATTTCAGTGAGGGAGGCTGAGAGTATCAATAAGGCTCGTGCAATCATTTCGGAAGAATGCATTCGGGCGTGGTTCCATGATTTGAGGAAGTATCTTAAGGAGACTAAAAATGAAGACATTCTAGAGGATCCAGATCGTATACTAAATGGTGACGAAGCCGGATTTTCATTGGATCCAAAGACTGGAAAAGTTTTGGCACCCCGGGGGTGGAAAAATTTATATTCTATAAAAATGGGTAATGAAAAGGATAATATAACTGTGCTGCTTGTTTTCACAGCGAGTGGAAAAATTTGTCCACCTTTGGTCGTGTTCCCCTACATTAGACCTCCAAAGGCAATAGTGGAAAACATGCCCTCAAACTGGGTGTTGGGTAGATCTGACAGCGGTTGGATGAAGGGGGATGTTTTCTTTGAGTATGTTGCGAATGATTTCAGTCATTGGGTTACACAAACTGGACTTAAAAAACCCATTTTGGTTTTGATAGACGGCCATAAATCGCACATGACCTTACCACTCAGTGAGTTTTGCGATAGAAACGGCATAATCCTGTATGCCTTACCTCCTAACACGACACATATAATGCAGCCTGCTGACGTAAGCGTCTTCAAACCACTTAAGACAGAATGGAAAAAGACGGTCAGAAAATGGCAAAGCCAACCTGAAAACGTCAATCACTCTGTAAATAAAATTAACTTTTGTAGAGTTTTTCATGACGCTTTGACCAACACGAACATGGAAGACCATATAAAAAAAGGCTTCAGAAAATGTGGGTTGTACCCTTTCGACGCGAATAGCGTTGATTATACTAAATGCGTCAAGAACCTCTTGGAAAAACAAAATATTTCATCTATTCCAGAAACTCATGGGCAAGAAAATCCAACGCCATGCGAAATTAAGTCTGCCAAGAGGGTTATCGAGGCGATCCGAGGAAAGCTAACTGGTTATGGAATTAACGTTGACCTGATCATGGACGAGATTATTGCTTTAGAAAATTCAGCCGATGGTACCGCGTCCAATACTTTGGTAGGTGCCATATTTCCCCTTGGAGATTTCCAAATCCACGATGTGGAAATCTTTTCATCAGAATTTATTTCTGAGACTGAAGGAAATACTGACGACCCTCCATGTTTTGGAAGAGAGTCTGTGAATATTAGAAATCCGCGTAATTTGGATTTCGAAGATTTGCAAACCGACAAGGAAATTATTTCCAGTAGTCATACAATAAATAACGGTAATATAAACGAAAACGAAGGCAGCTTTACTGAGAAGGCTACCTCTGAAATCAATGAAAGTCTACATGATGAACACATGAAGGATCTGAGTTCAATGTGTAATCAAGATGACCAAGTCGTGCGAGAAAAATCAGTCGTGCAAGATGAGTCAAAATCAATCATGCAAGATGATTCGTCAGTTACAGAAAAAGAAAATATTCAAAAAATTCCGGATGATATCCCCGCAGAAGTTGATGAAAACATGGGTGAAGACCAACGCCATGGAAATATGCCAGAAACTTCCCTAGTTCGTCCTAACGAAGATCGCCCAAAGTTACAAAATCTGGATCAAAACATTACATACATTCCGTTGAAAGTTGCATTCGACTCCATTTTGAAATTCAAATGTCCTAAAGATATTCCAGCCTCATCTAGAAAAGAAAAGGAAAAAGCTCCTAAAGCTATCAACTCCCAACTTTGGAGAGATTTTCAAAATAAAAAAGAGGAGGAAAAGAGAAAGAAAGCTGAGGATATAGCAATAAGAAAGCAACGTAGAGAAGCAGCAAGAGAGGAAAAAAAATTGAAAACAAAGAAAAAAATGCATAAAAAAGAATCAGAAAACGAGAATGATGAAACAAGTACCTCGAAAGAGAAAGCAAATTGTGCTGCTTGCCAGGAAGAACTCAATACTGACACCGAAGATGAAGACAACAAAAATATAGGCTGTGATAATTGCCCAAAGTGGTTTCATTTAAGGTGCACAGAATTTTATGGACTCTCTTATGAAGATGCTGCAGCTGAAGACTACATCTGTTACACATGCTCTTAGTTTTATAAATCCCGGGGAAAGTTTTATTTATTAGCCAGAATTTTTATTTTTGTTTCTAACCTCAAAGAATATATATGTGTATATATATATATATATATATCCCTTCTTTAAATTTGTGTGGTATGAATAAAAATGTATTAATATTATTATCAAGTTGTCTTTTTACTTAATTTGCCAGTCCGGTCGAAAACAGGTTAATTAATGATCGAAAACCGGAAGTACCGCTCGGAAACTGGTACATAGGTGGTCGATTTGAGGCAGCTGCTGGTCGAAAAACGGTAAAAACTGCACTCTCCATTATTTAATTTCGCAAAAAAATTTCCATTGAAAGTATATCTGTGTTGAGAATCTAAAACGATTTTTGGATTCTAGTCTATTATACTGGATTAAAGTTGAAAATTTGAAGCTCAAATATTTGAAACTATCCGTATTCCAAGCTGTGACTTCTGTTAACTGGTCGAAAACCGGCGCACCCACCATAAGTTTTATTTGTAATTAGATTAAGATAGAATAGTTAAAAAGGAAAAAACAGTGCGCGAAAATGCAAAAAGTGATCGCGTGTGCATCGAAAATGGGAGAAAATTCACCAAGGAGATAGAAAAGAGAGAAATCGAGAGAGATCTACAACGAGCCTGAAGGAAGCGGCTTGCAAAAAAAAAATTTGAGAAGAAAAAAAAAATTGGAAATTGATTGAATAAAAAGTGAAATCAAACCACAAAACTTTAGGAAACACCAACAAACATAGCAGACCAAAGGGTAAATACAAAAATACTCACCAAGAACAACTATTTTCGGCGAAATCCTATCAGCCAGAAGAAGTGGATGGAGGATGGAATGGTAAATTGCAGCAAATACACAAGGTATAATAGAACTTCCAAACGACATACTTCGTCAATAAACTTTCTAGTGCACCGTAACATCAATTTCCACTATCCCGAACAATATTCCGTATATCACAAACAATTTCATTCCAATAAGTGCACGAAACTTTTAAATCCTCCCATACATTTATTTATCAATAGTAATTAGTTATAAGAAACTTAGTTTTTAATTATTTCCTTGAGCTAAATGCATCTAAAATATTGATTTGTATCTGCGCTGCGCAGATCGAGGAAATAATATAAGACAAATTGAAAAAGGCAGTGCCTGTGAGCACGGTATCTGTACCAAAGCCTGATTTTGGCGAATATAATACATATCGCCCAAATGTTGATTACAAGTATAAATTAAGTTAGCTAAAAAGCAGGAATAGGTAATATAAGATTGGTTTTGTTTTTGAGAGAATTTTCATAGTAATTCACATTTTCCTTGAGAAGCTTTATTCAATAAAGAGAAATAAGTTTTGAGTTGAAATGATACATTTATTTTTGAGAAGTATTTACATTTAATTGATTTGATATTATTTCAAAATATTCCTTTCCTGAATTCTACCCTGAGAGAAAGAGTTATTTCATGTGGCGCACCGACTTGAAGCAGCTAGGGACCTAAAAAAAAAAATATATTACATTTGTCATTAAAAGTACTATTATAGTAAATATCACGTATTAGCAAAAATAATTATTATAACAATACATATCCTAATCGCTGTCCCTGTCTGTACTGGGGAGTGTCACTCTTGTCAAACATTTTCATTGCTGTGGTCCCTGTACCAGTCCAATAGTTTAAGATCTATTTCCAACAGCACCTCCGTTTCAGATAAATCCTGCAGCTGTTGTCTCACTGCCTCATAGTCAGCGTCCGACGATCTCTGAACAGATTGTTCGTGCTCCTGGATCTATTGAGGAGCGGACTTCGTGTGAAAATGTCTAGAAAATTGGATAATGAAAAACATTTGTGGAAAAATGCTCTTAAAACTGTACCACTACAATTCAGCTATGTTATGGACCCTTACGGCATACCGAAACAACATAATTTATAATTGAAAAGAGGAACATTCAACAAGAAAATTGAAAAATGAAAAATGTGATTTATTGGTAATATCTAACAGAAAACAATTACTTCCCCGGCACAAGCCACGCTGGACATTGAACTACATCAGATAGATATTGTGAAAAAACTGCATTTTCATTCAGACAGCTGATTTTTTTAATTCTCTCTAGTTTTTATTGAAAAAATCATTAAATAAATTAGATAAGGAGAATGTTATTAAAAATATCACTCACAGAAATCGAATTTTCACTTTCAGATTTTTTCTTTTCTTTTCAGTTAGAGTCTTTCCACAATATCTATCAGATGTAGTTCAATGTCCAGCGTGGCTTGTGCCGGGGAAGTAGTTGTTTTCTGTTAGATATTAAAAATGAATCACATTTTTTATTTTTCAATTTTTATGGAGAATGTTCCCCTTTTCAACATGAATACCTCCCAAGAGGTTATCTTGAACGATGGAAAATAACGACTAAAGTTTGTCTCTCAGTCGCAGATGATTCCACAACAGATTTTATGAATGTCCTATTTATATTTTCGAACTAAAATCATAATTTATAGTATAGAAATGTCTAGAAAATTGGTTTATAAACAAGATTTGTAAAAAAATGCTCTAAAAACTGTAACGCCACAATTCCGCTATGTTATGGACCTTTGCCCTGTCGCTGTCTCTTCCGTGGAGTGTCACTCTTGTCAGGCCATTTTCATTGCGGTGGTCCCTTCACCAGTCCAATAGCTGACGATATAATTTCAACAGCACCTCCGTTTCAGACAATTCCTGCAGCTGTTGTCTCATCGCCTCATAGTAAATGTCCGATGATCTATGATCAGATTGTTCGAGTATCTAACGAGATGCGGACTTTTTTGTCTACTGGGACCGGGGCGGGGTTCTTGGCCATCTTCCTATATCATGTCTTGCAAGGCTATGTGAGTGGGCTCCTTCAACACGATTCTCCTTTTTCCAGCCACACGAGCCACACATAACCATTTATGTTTTGCTGCGGTTGCAGCAAAGGCATTCTTGCACTCCACTACATGCGGTTTTGCACATCTCGCACAATGGGCTTTACTACGGCAATATTTACAGACTCGTAAATTTTTTATCGTTCTGCATAAACGTGTCCATCTCGTTGACTCTGAACACCGCTTGTTAAACAACTGTTTATATATGACTTTGACACGTGCCTGTATTTCTATCACTATTCCAACTACATAACAATTTGTAATTATTTCGTGTATATTTGATAACAACATATGCTACCTTTGTACAATTGATTTTCATATTAATTTCAGCTTGTCATATTTCTTTCATCCAACCTTCAACATGAGTGGTACTTGTGATCAAATTCATAGTGTGGCAATTCTTTCTTTATGCGACCAAAAATTGTTTTTGATCACACTAACGAAAATACTGTACGAAAAAATCATCAAGGCTTACCTGCAGCACTCCTCAGCAACTAAATTATATCAATGGGACAATGTGCAAAATTACTCAGCTATAGTGCCATCCAAAGTGTACAAAATCTTAAGACTGGGAGCAGTTGGCCCAGATAACCTTTAGATTCTGTTCCATTCGTCGGTCAGTTCACTCACAAACTCGCTCACTTCTCTGGAACACCGCACAAACAATCTGGACTTTTGCTTTCAATTTGATGTCATTACGTAAATGTCTAAATTACTTAAACACCTCTGATACAGTTATGTGATGAGAGAAACGTTTTATGACATTTGAGATCATTTGATATGATATCACACGTTAAAATGTAAGGACATCATTTCATCCAAGTTCAATAATTCTTTTAAAACCCTCAACACGTGGAACGACTTTGTGAATTCTTATCAACATGTCGGACGATCCATTTGTCATTATTGCAAATGGCATATTCAAAACAGATAACATTGGCCTCGTGCCAATTAATAATTCCTGATATCGACTTGGGAAATTGAAAGCAATCTCATGTTGTCAAGAATATGAACACAATGCAAATGACTTGTAACTTTTTTCAACTCCAGCAGTTTGGTACAAAAATTCTTCTTATTTTCTTGGGGGCAATATTTTGGTGGACTAGACTTTGAAAACAGTTGGGCTAGCCAATCTCATGAAATTTAACATGTGGGCTAGAAATCCCAACAGAATTTTAAGGGGCAATCAAATCTCATGAGTACAGGTGGGCTAGAGAAATCCTAACAGAATTTTGGTTGGCCAGCAAACCTCATAGGTGGGCTCGAGGTCTTTGTCTTTGGTGTGCTAGTAATCTCAACACTTTGAAAACAGGTTGGCTAGAAATCGCAACAGTGGTGAGCCAGACTTTGGAAACAGTTGGGCTAGCAAATCTCAATCCTTAAATTTGCGCCAGAGGCTCAGACTCCGACAAAACTCCACTATGCAGAAGTGCGCCAGAGGCTCGGACTCAATATTTTAGTGTGCTATAGCTACCCAGCACCACTTAGACAAATTTTTGGTGGGCTAGAAATCTCAACATATAGACAAATTTTTGGTGTACTAGAAATCTCAACACATAAAAAAACTCCACTGGGCTAGAGATTTCAACACTTAGATTTTGGTGTACCAGACTTTTAAAACATGTGGGCCAGAACTGCCATGGTCATTCTACTTTCAGTTGTCAAAACTGGTGTGCTGTCGATTCTGAATGACTAATAGATAGTGACTGACTGAAGTAAGTGACACTTGCTGTTTCTGGTTCCGGCATCAAACCCACAAGGAAGAAAACTTTTGTGAATCTTCCAATATCGAATTATTTCATTCACCCGTGAAGGGATTTATGGTAATTCTCATCCGGACATTTCTCTAGCCCCAAATTAATTTTTTTACGTGAATTGTCCTTCTGTTTCTACAGAATCCAGAGTCAGGTAAGCATATCTATGTGCTCGTATCGTCATGATGCTTAGGCCCTCTTCTTCACGATTTTTGGGGCGTGTAGTGTCACATTGTGTTGGTATAGCCACTGGAACACTTGATCTAGTTATAGAAGTCTTTTAAATTCTTAAGGTAGTTTTCAATCGTGTTTTGATAAAGAAGTAAACTATTTTCAGAATTTATTTGCTTTTTTCGTCGAATAACATAACTTTTTGTACTTTTGAACAAAAGATTCACAATAACGACTTCATGGTGTAATGGATTGTGAATCAGCCTGTTCAATACCCGGGCTAGACTGATTTTAAATTTCAATTTACATCGTGATATTTTTATTGAGTCAATTTTAAATATATAATTCAATTGTTAAGATGTAGGATACTTTATAGCTATTTTAGTTTTGCTAATCATAAAAATAAATATTGAGCTACATTATTTGTATTCTTTAAATTTGTGCAGTACACGGGCTAGACTGATTTTAAATTTCAATTTACATCGTGATATTTTTATTGAGTCAATTTTAAATATATAATTCAATTGTTAAGATGTAGGATACTTTATTGCTATTTTAGTTTTGCTAATCATAAAAATAAATATTGAGTTACATTATTTGTATTCTTTAAATTTGTGCAGTTGCAAAAGAAGTATAGGGTCCAACATTTGGGAAAAGTTACTTTTCTCACTCGTGTGTTTCACTCGTGCCACAAAACTTCACATTCGTGAGAAAAGTTGACACAACTACATCCACAGTAACGCTCTCTATATGACGAATTCGTAGAACTAATTTCAGAATTTATTGAGCAAAACATCCAGTGAAGTATTTAATCACGAGCCCTGTTCTGAATTTTCACTGTGAAATTAATCACAGGTTCACTAACTCAGCTGAAACCGTGAAGACATGTACGCTCATTATGCGCATTTGTCGTACAACTCTAGTCCGTATATCCAGTGATCAGGCACTCAATATGAGCGTCCGCCCAATAAATGAGAATTTCATATGTTCAGATATGTTGGTATAACTATAACGCTTTCTTTATTCGGAAAAATGCAAATTTGTTGGCGACTCTGAATGAGCTCTCGATGGCGCGACTTTTGTGTGTTCTCGTCGTGTCATTGCAATGAAGGATATGAATGGGGCTTCTTTTCATTTTATTAATGAAAAATTTCAAGAGAAAGTAACGTCATTATTAGTAGAAAAAGTTTATTTCATGCTGCATTAACGTATTACCACCACATTGTAATGAATGATTTGAATTAATCAAGAAATCAAAAAAATTGTTTATGCTGATGAGTTTGAAGTTGCGAATGTCTTTCATTTGACTTGCTTTGTTCGTATGTCTGTGTGCCCTTCTGGTTCATCAACTTTCCAAGCTTGTTCTGGCATCCGATTGTGATGAAATTCAATAAAAAAAGAGCGATGACAATAAAACGATTTCGAAAAACGTGCCCCCCTATTCCTCTTGAGACTACATAAAAACGCTTAGAAATTCGAAATATTTTTCGACAATTTCGGACAACGAAAATTCCTGTGAAAAAAAAATGTGTATAATGAGGCTGAGGAAAGATTCGAAAATTTGCAAAAATTATTTCAGAATAATTCGTAACAATGCAATGGTGAAAAACATGGGACCATCGAATAAATGAATTTAAAATAATGCTATCCCCTAAAAACTAGATAAAGAACATGTAAAGCTCTTTAAGCTTTACGGGTCACTTTGCCAGCCGAGTCCAGGTTTCGGAATGTCTCGGGCGCCACCTCTGTTTAAAGTGTGTAGGGAAACTTGATCCGGGTAGCTTCAGTGAATAAAAGATACTCCAGGGGTCGTTATGGTATCCATCAAGTAACAGGAGGCCAGAAATGCAGGCTTTAATTGCCTTTGCTGGTGTTGCGTCCTGGATACCTGCTGCGTAAAGAAATTATTATAAAAAAAAAACAAAAAATATAGCAATAAGTCTCTTTATTTATAAATGGGGACAGTTATTTTAAGCGGTCGGACGGGTGGAGGAGCGTGTGTGTAACGAATTCAAAGTAAGCAATCATCCGATACCAAGCAAGATGCGTTATACATGCGGAACATATGTCAGTAATATCAAGCGTCACTAGCAAACAAAGCGAATAGTTCTTCTACCAAAGGTGATAAGGACCTATAATAGCAGTACGAACTTGAGGGGGGGGAAACACATCCAAAGTCTACATCGGCTAGGCGATCAAAGTTCTATATCAGTCGGAGCCTATCGTTACAATTTAATTATTTTTAGCGGACTTCGAACTCAGTCCTGTTTGACGTTTCTTGAGTTGTCTTTCTTGAACAAATGGATGCTGTCACCCACAGTCTGGAGTCTGGACATGCGATATGTTTGTTCGGGTGAGGACATAGGCAGCGACAATAGGGTGCGGCGCCTCGTGAGAAAGTTGCCCTGCTTCTTACGGAGCTCAGGGTTGGTCGTTCGCACCGGCAGTCTTTGTTTAGGATGCCCACCAACCCACAACGGGAACAAAAGGTGAGGGTCCGGGTACGACAACACTGTTGGCGGGTGTGGCCTGGTTGTCCGCATCGCCCAAGGATTATAGACAAGAGAGATAGGATGGCTCACTTCCTATCTCCGTACATTGGACAAATTTCAGCGCGACAATTGACGTCTGTGACGTCACCGGGCCTACAGAATGGTTCGTCTGCCATAAGAGCCCGTGTATTTTTATACTTTTTGACAGAGGTTTTTCTTCTTGTTTTCATGATTTTTTCTTCGTTTTTCTTAGTGTGTGCATTTATTGGATAATTTAACTTTCCAGTCAATGGTTTTTTAGTGCCATAAACATCTAAAGTTGGCTGTGAATAGTGAAAATTTAATCGGCTGCTCAGTGCGTGTTGAATCCCATTTCGTGATAGGACACTTGTTCATTTAAAGATTTTTCGATATATAGACAATATTTGAGGTGAATATAGTTCTCCAAAAATATTTAAGGGTTGACATAATTCCTTGGGCAGTGTTACAATTGTGTTACTTCATATTTTTTTACATCAGATCATGCCTGGAAAACTTTACACTGTAGCTTCTTGCAAAAACAATCAAGAAACTCTCAAAAGAATGGGTTCAAGCTTAATATTTCATAGATTCCCAAAGGGCAGAGATTTTGTGTCTTCCACCATTTGCAGAGAATGGATACGTCGCTGCAAAAGAGCAGATAAGTTCAATGCTGAGATGTCTAGGATTTGCTCTGATCATTTCACAGTAAATGATTATGAAAGGGATATGAAGAGTGAACTATTAGGTGAGTTAATGACAACAAACCCCAATTGTTTTAATCAAATATATTTTTTCAGGCCTTCCATTGAATAAAATACTGAAGAAAACTGCAGTTCAAACAATTAACCTGGACGGAATGACAAAGGGTGCAACAGACCAAACAGCTCGGGAAAAAAGGGCCATCAAGAAGGAAGCAAAGGAAGTAGTGAACACACTACTTGCATCCACAAGTATCGGTGTCAAGTGTCAATATTTTTGTTTCTGGTAACTTATTGAAAATAAACACATTTTTGAAAATGACACACTGAAATTACTTTTATTTCTGGTATTCATTGAATGTGGAGTTCCCCAAAGACAAATACCAAATCTGATTTGGGAGTCTACTTGTGCATATTAAAAATTCATCATATATTTGTCCTCTAGTTAAAACACATTTAACATCTTTGAATTTATGTTGTATTTGAACGAATTGTTTTCCATACTTCAAAAAATATGATATCCAACTCACAGGTTATCCTCTTATTCCATAGTCATATAGCTTCGATAGTAAAGTATTACGATTGACACAGTCGAATGCCCTGCTGAGATAACAAAAAATCCCAACAGGACACTCGGCGGCCTCAATACATTTGATAATTTTACTATAAATGAATTGCTTTATCAATAGATTTTCCTGTACGAAACCCTTGTTGTTTTTCTGTTAATATTTCATATATTTCTAAGAAATCATCAAGAGGCAATAAAAATGTATATATAATTGGTCCTTTTTTTTAAATATTGGAATAGTCTTTCCCACTTTCAAACAGGTAGGAAACGTGCCTGCAGTGAATGATAAATTCTCAAGGTGAGAAAGTGGCTTATTTACAATTTTTTTCACTAAAAACAGGTATAGGATTAGAGCCGGAAGACCTTTTATTTTTCAATTTGTTTTAAGAAGTATTTCCAATTCATCTTCTCCATAAGTGGTTAAAAAAAAGGAATCATCAGATTACTCTACAATCTAATATATGAGTTCTATTCTTGTTGGTCAAGTTTTCAATTATTTTTTTCTGAGCATCTGTGCAAAAAAAAAACATTTTTCTCTTATTGCTAGGTTTACGTGTTTTTTATTTTTATTTCATATTTTATCTATCACTTTCCAAGCAGTTCTAGATGGATTGCTGGAATTGAATATTTTATTTTGATAATATTCTTTTTTTACCTTGTATATATAGATCGGTGTGTTTTCTTTTTGAATCTCGATAAGATGGTTCAAGAACAGGATATCTTTTATATAAAAAGCTCAGGTCTATACTAATCCAAATTGAAATCCACACATAAATAAAATTCTCATTTTTGGTTTGAATGAAAAATTCAAAACCTCCGTCAGTTTATCAAAAAAAGCCTTCTATAGGACAAAAGTTTACCTTCTCTTCTATCCAGCCTGTTTCGACTATGCATACAATATCTAACGAAGGAAATACATTGATATTATCATATAAAAGGTGACTTTTTAGATATAGGGTGGGTTTGAAGATACAGCCTGATGAGTTTTCTGATCTCTCATCCTTTTGGTGGTTTCTTTTCTTGCTGAAGTCTGAAAAACGGGAAATGCAGGAACCATATGGCAACAATTTCTGGTACACAGGTTTTTTAAAATTGTCTTGTAGAATTAGAACATTGAAGGACATACGAATCAGAATTTTTAGAGTTCAGTGATTCACATTCAACTTCTGGAAAATTCAAATAAATCCATACCAACAATTATTAATACCTACTTCTCTTTTAAAATAACTTCCTCAGTCATATGTATATTATCGAATATCACTCCAATTTTTCGATAAAACTCATTCAATCCTGAAAAGGGGAACATTCTCCATGAAAATTGAAAAATCAATCCTATTTATTAAAATGGACCCATCCTTTGCAACAATTTTCTACAAACATTTTCAGTAACTCGAAGCGCCTTATTGTGGCCTTAACACGAAATGATGTTCAAAATCGCACTTAGCATCAGTTCAATTTATGGGTTATCTACAGCAAACTAGAGCATCCAGAGTTCTAAGAACTCAATTGAGCAAAAGAAAATTAACACACCATACAGAAACACCAGAAAAATCAACAGGTTTGCCTTATAAATTCCGAGATAAAACGTTTTGAGAACCGCGAAAAATGCATGGGCTCTTATGGCAAACCAACATGAGTGTAGGCCCAATGACGTCACTCACAGATGGTGGCATGCGGGGGGGTTGGCAGATAAAATCAGCGAATTGGGCTATCCTTTATTGTAGATAGTCGTTGCGCATCGCCACATAACTCCTGTTCGACAGGCAAATGTCGCAGTGGACGCTGGAAGGCTGGCGTTTCCAGCTGCCGCTTCTCAGAGGGTTGTCAGCAGACCAGAACGCCCAGTTGAAGGGATCTTCTCAAGGGTGTGCGAGAGTGCCTACCTCGGGGGGGCTAGCGAGCCGGGCGGTGGGGTGGAGCAGCTCTCGACATTGACCGAGTACGAGAGTCGTTACGGTTCGGGGTGGAGGACGTCATCTGCATCCTGCATGGCTTCTAACAGTTCCTGTACGATTCTATCGGACGGACATGTGGATTCTAGGTTCAGGTCTATTGTCGGGATATCCATCATACTAACACAAAAAAAAACAACAAATAATAACGCCAGTTAAATGGCTCAGTTTAAACGGCTTTATTGAAAAAAAAAACAAAATAAATAAAATTCTAGAGAGCAGATAAGGAAAAAAATTGTATTTATACAAATTCTGTGGTGCTATGATTGTTTTTAGGTTTTTTTGTTTATGACGGATTGTTTAGAGGTGGTAACCACAAATCGCCCGTTGGTCGTCTTAATTTTTTTTTCGGATCCTTCGGTGCGGCTTTTCTGGAGGTCGTAGGGCTTGTAGTGCCGCTATCATCTCTTGGGCCCATTTCTTTCCTTGGCGAACAGTAGCGACTATTAACTTGGCCATTTCAGCCACTAGGGGTCCCCTGTGGCTTATATTGGAGGTTTGGGCTCCAGAGACTCCTGTCGGCGGTGTCGGAAAAAAAGGGTTTTTGTGCGAAGGGTCTGGAGGTAACGGTATATCGATCACTGTGATCGGTATCATTATTGTGGGGGATATGGTTGCCACTGGTGGGGTCCGGTACGACGTTACTAGCCTTGGTCTCGTGGGAGCTCTTGCGGGGACGCCGGCGGAAAGAACAATTTTGGGTTGTTTCATCCGTGAAGCACGAGCCAAGATTTGACAAGCTTTTAATTTCGTGTTGGCCTTAGCAACCTTTTGTCGGGCCTCCACCACCGGTGTATGTAGCTTTTGGGGTAGTTTGGCACCCTTCGGTGGTTCTCCGGGACAGCGCTCGTCAAAGGCCTCCGACAACACTTTGACGAGCTTCGACCAGTTGGTGGGTCAAGACATGACGAACGAAAAGTATTTGTATTCAAGGACCTCGCTACCGCCACCCACGTCTTCGTGCGACATGACGCACCCAGGGGACCCCTCCAGCTGCCCTACGACGGACCGTACAAAATTCTTTCTCTCACAGACAGAGTTTTCACACTCTTAATGCCAGGAAGATACAAATCAGTCACCATCGACCGGCTGAAACCAGCCTACATTGTGGACGACAACATCCAGCCACCAGACAACGACTCCGACGACGAAGATTCCACCCTGGTTCCGCCGCAGCAGGGCGAAGTTCCACCACCAGCCCCAGCTCTGATACCACCCAGACAACCTGTGGTTGCAGAACCGCCAGCAGAGCAATCATCCCCAGGTTGCAGGACGCGTTCTGGACGTCGGGTCCGGTTCCCCGAATTAATCGCATTTTAAATTGATTAGCAATTTTTATTTTTCAACAGTTCTGTAACCCACAATAGCATTTTTTTTTCTCTCAAACCAACGGTGTATATAAACTTAGTTTACCCCTGAGTTTTTATTGTTTGTATCGTTAATCACTAGCAAGGGGGTACTGTGGTGATTGTTTAAATAATGATTGCTTAACGTTAGGTTAAACAATTCACTATTCACCAACACTGTTTTCAAATAGTTCAATTAGTTTTATTTCACAGTTCAAACATTCTTGTATAATCATATTTCCATTTTTCATCTTGTATATATTTCAGTCAGCCAGCCCGAGGAGATTCTATAAACTATCGAGCATGTGTTCAGATTTTTTCCCGGTAAACCCGATAAATACGGTTTATAATCAACGTTCCCAAATAGCTATTAAGACGCTTTGAAATAATCCGCAATAGGTAACAGATTTAGAATTTCATTGTTCAACTAACGTACCAAAATAATACAACACCTAGCATTCTTCATAACGAGAAATTAGGGTGGATGATTATGGGAGCTTCGATGACGTCAGAGCCGGTCTGGGTTTTCTGACCCAAGGATCGGTAGGTACCGGGCTGAAAAGAAACTACAAGAAGGGATTTTAGTAAGAATCGGTCTTTGATTCGAAAAGGAGCTTTTGAAGGGCTATCATCTTGGTACGACATAGAATCGCCTCGGCTGTGTGAACTGGTTATTTTTTTTTAAATAAAGCGATTCTGTCACGTTACATCGAGTGTTCCGGTCTGCCTCAAAAATAATAGTTACTCACAGAAAATACTAACAGGTGATACGGTTACGACCGATATTACCAAAAATTATTGAAATGGAAGATAAAAAATAATATTGAGCGTATGCAAACAAAGAAGTTTCATTTATGAACTTGAATAGTTTTTCAAATGTCTTCGTCATTACATTTGTAATAAAAGTACTCAATGCTTCAAAGAAAATATAAAAAATTTCGAAAGTTCTCGATTTTCAAACACTCAATGTCTTCAATTTTTAGTAAATCTGCTTAAAAACTAAATAAATATAAAAAAATATGTAGGCATCTACGTTCATTTCTCAAACCTCAATCTACTAGATGAGAATTATTCAATATGGAACTTTTCGTTAGAACACACATCAAAGTTTATGTCACTTTCGGAGACACTGAAAATTGCATGAATTTGAGTAAGTTGTCAAACAATGCAGTTTTTTGTCATATACATATCCTTAAATGTCATTCCACAATCTGCCGAGCCACAGCTGTTATATGTCTGTTATTTCCTTCGTAGTGGTGGTGTACAAGTTTGGTAGATGCATGATCTATTCAGTTCCATCAACGTAGCTGAACAGGTGAAATTCTTATTGATTGTGCGAACGTTCATGTTGAGTGCCTCATCACTGGATATATTACGGATTATAGTTCGTTGTACGACAAATGCGCATTATAGGTGTGCATGTTATCAAATTTTAAGCTATGTTTGTTTTACTGTAGATAGATTATTGAAGAAAAAAGTAATATGAATAGCCTTCATGTTTCGAGTATATGTCACAATTATTATAGACCGCGTTCAGTTTTTACGTCGTACTGATCGGATTAGTGTGAATCGTTCGTTTATTGCAACCGATTGTAGGGGAGGTAAATCTTGACCGTTCAGTTTTTCGTCCGAGATTGATCTTTTTGCTCAGAGCATTTTGACGGACGATTCCGATTAATTTGAAAGTTTGTGATTATGTTTATGTTCCATCTGTGGTTTTGTTAGTAATAGTTCGATGTTGATAGCTCAAATCGAAATGAAAGAATTACCTTGAATTAGCCACAGTGCAAATATCAAACATGAAGCTTGTTTTACAAAAAAATACAACTCAAATTTGAATGTTATAAGGTAACAAAATTCTGTCAAAGTCAAGCCCACCGAGTATTTCGATTAATTTGTGGCCATGTAACTAAAATATGCTCTAATCTGCGATCATATTATCGAACTCGACTATAATATATTGACATGTTTAGTACTACATTTTTATTTACCATGCAAAAAGGCTTAACAATATTACGGCGACGGTAGCGTTTTTAATGACCACTGTACAACCCTAAATTTAGCCTGTCTCGATTACTACATATGTCGGATTTGCCATTTCTATGCAATTACCTCCGCTGAACCATTCAACGTGTTATCCGCAGGCAAACGGAATCCATTTGCTGCCAAACACAATAATGATGACAGTGGAATATGACGTTGATTGATTGCTCCACTAGCGTGTTTTTATCAGTATTTGGAAAAATTAGAGTAGTCATTGAATGGCACACAAACATTATATAACTTATATCCACTTGAGTTATTCTTGAATTAATTATTATATGTGGTGACTTGTGATAGTCGCAACCTTCCCCTCTCTCTCTTTCTCACATGGAATGGAGTAAAAACCTAGAAATAGGACATTAACCTATATGTTAGTGCCAGTTATTGATATTTCATATTTCAAGCGAGTGTTCTTAATTTTCACTTGAGAATTTGACTTGATTGATATATTTAATGAAAAATACTTCAGCTACATTATAGACAAATTCAAGTTTCCTTTTGTGATCAAGCATCAGAAAAGCAACTTGATGAAGAAATGAAACTGAAGTTAGTTTTTACTAGAATTCCTTTGGTTACGATGATGGACATAGGTATTCGACAGTGGAGAGCCTTTTATTGAAATGATGATGGTATGTTTGGTCGGTGATGTTCTTCATCTGAATCGTGACAGCGATTGTGCCTCATGGTGTTCATGGTGTTGATTGAATTCAGAATGATCAGATGTCACCTGAAATTTTTTTTTTAGAAAACATCATCGTGGTGTTAATTGCCGATTTGAATGGTCTAGAAGAAAGCGCTTCTACTGTGTTCCATAACAGTCTCTTTATGTGGAATAATATGAGTTTAATTAATCCACAATAGTGGTGAGTGTTCCTGAACCCTAATATGGTGAACATTGAAATCTTCTGATCCCTACATACATAAGAAACAGGTGAAATTTAACACCGGTTTCATGAATATATTCATACATGAGTATTTTCATATTGGCACTACAATTCGGTGTTTTTGTCGTATATCTTGGTGTAATAAAACACTAGTCTGAGACTCTTTTCTAGTTTGTTGTTTTATTTATTATCGAATAACACCAATCAGTTTTTCCCTTGAAACAATCCGGTGTGAATTAACTCAACGATACCAAGTACCAATTAAAAATAAAAATTAAATAAAAAATGAAATTTTTATTAATCCTTTCAACTATCGATAACAATAGGTAGAATAAGTCAATGTACAATTTTAAAAGTCATATATAAAGAACAGTGTTTCAAAGACATACAAGACGGAAAACAGAATTACAATAATGACTGACATAAAATGTAAAATACCTCGATTTTATTTCAAAATTGAAAAGTAGGATTCGAATTCCTCAGTGGTATAAAAACATTCTCTCACTAGGAGTTTCTTAAGTCTAGACTTAAAGGCAGCCGGGGATACCGCGTTTTTTATTTCAATTGGCAGACAGTTGAAGAAACGGCAGCCTGTATTAATGGGAGATTTGTTATATGGGGAGTGTTTGGGCTTGTTCAGTTTCATATTATTTTTATTTCTAGTATTGCCGGAGTGTGAACCACTGTTAATGGTGAATGAATGCTTGTCATTGAAAATATATGTTGAAAGTTTCATCAACTAAATGAGCCTTATGATGCGTTTATGTGCAACAAATATCCTTGTTATATCTGATGCCTGACCCCACACTATAATGTTATATGAAATTGTAGAGTATACAAATGCGTAGTATACCTGTAATAATTTTATTGTCAGTTCAGCATTTCGATCATATGGCTTCATTATAAGAAACTGTAAGAATTTCAATAATATTTCAGCATTGACTTCACTATATTTCAGCTTGGTCAGATCTAAGCTAGAATATGGGTCTATAATATGGAATCCTATATATCTTCAATACTCAGCTGCTATCGATAAAGTTCAAAAGAAATTCTTAAAATTTCTAAGCTCTAAAATCGATGGAATTTATCCCCCAAGAGGTTGTAATTATCTTGAATTGTTGCATAGATTTGACCTTGTATCATTAGAAAAACGCAGAAATCAGGCTTCTGTTTTATGCTTGCATAAATTATTCAGTGGTAAAATTGACTGTCCCGCATTACTGTCACAAATTGATATTGCATAAATTATTCAATGGTAAAATTGACTGTCCCGCATTACTGTCACAAATTGATATTTCTGTTCCAAGAATAACATCTAGACAAAACACTACTGTCTTATGCAAAAGAGCTCAAACAAATTTAATGTTAAAGGCACCAATAAATTCTATGTGCAGTAATGCAAATAAACTTTCTAGTTTTTGTGACTTCTTTTCTTGCAGTGCTTGTGAACTCAAGAATAAATCTCGTGCGCATCTTTGAATTTTTTGTATTTTTGTTTTATTCTTTTTTTTTATCTTTATCGTTGTATTAAAATAGGACCTGTGATTATCATTCATTCATGTATTTAGGAATTAGTGCTACTAATTAATCTTGTATTGTACTTTGTAAAATTGCTCTGTAAATGGGAAACTGTTGGGCAATAAACGCTATTATTATTATTATTATTATTATTATTATTATTATTATAATAGTGAGTCTGTGTTCCAAATATTTTTCAGTGTTAGCAGTATGTAAAAGCTTTTATTCAGTTCTTTACAAACTATTTGTATTTGTTCATCCCATATTAAGTTGCAATCGATTAGTGTCCCTAAGAATTTAGATGAAGTGGAGGTGCTAACAATATTATTATTGATTTCAAAAGTGAAATTAGATGGCATTCTATGTTTTTTGTGGAATTCGATAATCACGGTTTCATTATGATTTATTATAAGAGTATTTTGCATGCAGTAATCTACAAAATCTTTAAGAAGTGAGTCCACTTTTTGCTGTAGCTTTTGGCGGTCAGGATCAGATATCACAATAGAGGTGTCTTCGGAATTCATGAAGACTCTACCATTTTTATATAATGAGGCAAGTCATTCACATAGGTTAGAAAAATCAAGGGACCTAGGATACTCCCCTGTGGTGTTCCGAGGTCTAAATTGTACTCCTTCGATCTGGTTTCACTGATTCGCACCATGATTTTCCTGTTTTCAAGAAAGGACGAATGAGTGGATACATTCACAGGGCCACGTAGACCTAGATAGTTGATTTTTTTCGAAACGAAGTAAAGACTAACCGTGTCGAATGCTCGTGTTAGGTCGACCGATATTACAATTACATATTCAGTTTTATCCATCAGGTCGTTGATATGTTGAAAGAAATCTGTTATGGCTGTTTCGGTGGATAGGCAGGGGCGGAAGCCATGTTGGCAGTCAGTAAGTACTCTATGCCCTGTGAAGAACTCTGTGATTCTTTTGCTAATGAGTTTCTCAATGATTTTGGAAAAAATGCTCAGGAGGTCAATTGGGTGGTATTTTTGAATATGGGAATGATGGCAACGGATTTCAGAATACTAGGAAAAGTGCCTGAATTCACTGATAGATTTATGATGTTGGCAAGATATTGTGATATTTTACAAGCATACTTTTTGATGATATTAACTGGGATTTCGTCTAATCCATTTTTTATTAGGTAAGTTACCGATAACTTCCTCCACTTCTTCTTTAGTGGCCGTTATAAAAACGAAAGAATTATTTAGACTGTAGGAGGTTGTGCATGAATCGGATAATAATATATTACTTCCGAAGTGTTCGGATATTTTATTTTCAATGACGGTGGATAAATAGTCGCCAAATAAATCTTTGATAATGTTCAAGTCCGTGGTTAAATGACCTTCATTCATTCATTTGAGATTGTTAATCGCCATTTTAATTCACGAGTTTTTTACAAAACTTTTCCGTCGACAGAAGTTTTCAAAAATAGAGATATCTTATTTTCAATGTTATTTTAAATTTATTTAACGTTACGATAAAAAACAATCACTATTTCCTATTTATATTAACTCTACTCCAAAATAGTTTAATTTTTCTCAGTGGTAGTTTTATTTTATTTTTTATTATTTATTTTCAAATTGAAATAAAAAAAAAATTACCCTCGGTGGGTTTTGAACTCTCGACCTAAATAAATAAATAAATAAATAGGGTTTTTATTTCAAAGTTGACAATTAAAAATTCACAATTCATGACGTATCACATTTTTTATGTCCCACGCTTCTTAACCCAGGGGGGTCAGGGGAGGATGAGAAAAAAGGCGCAGAAGTAGCGACCCTTCCGCTCCTTTTCAGGGGAGCTAGAGGGGCGCCCTGCCAAGTCGGGCACAGAAACCCCCAAGAAGGGGGCGCTGATGCCCGGCCCCGCTGATGTTAACGGAATGACCGGACATTTCATGAAATTGCGGCGGCGACTGATAAGAAACACGCCTCCTGCATTGCTTATGCGTGTGGTGAAGTATTATTCCATGTAGATAATCCTTGTAATGCGTTTGTGAGGTTGGTTATTTCGATGACAAACCCCGGAAAAGGCTGAGGCAAAAAACCGGGTCAAGGTACTTCGCGTTTCAGGCTACACCTCTCGTCTTGGTTCCCTACGGAACCGGTTCATCACGTCGTTCCTGGAAGATATCCAGCGCCTGATATATGAGCCCGCCGTGTTTGCGGGGCTCATTATCATATACCCTAAGCTTGGTAATGTCCTTGGTGAGAGGACTGTTATGGAGGAAGTACTTATAGAACTTGTAAGACAAGTTCTTAATGTATGTCGGAACTGAGTCGACGCCAGCAAGCTCCCTTAAAGTTTCCAACCGAAGGTACCTCCTGCTATTAGTGATAATACGGAGCACCTTGTTCTGCATCCTATCCAGCCGCATGAGTGGGGTGGTTTTCAGACTGCAGAACACTGGACAAGCGTACGTCATTGCGGGTCTTATGATCTGCTTGTAAACAAGCAATTTGTTGTCAAGACTCATTTTAGAGCCTCTGGCTATCAGAGGGTAGGTGCGCTTTAGCGCCGCTCCAGCCCTCTGAATAGCCAAGGTTATGTGTCTGCCAAAATTGAGCCGCTTGTCCAGCTGTACTCCCAGGTATCTCGCAGTGCTCACGTTTTCAACAGCTTCGCCGTTGATCACCAACTTCCGATAAAGTTTTGAGTATGTGTACTTTTTCGTGAAGTTGATGGTCTCCGACTTCGCCGGATTCACCACGATCTTGTTCTCAGCCAAATAGGGTATGACCTTCCTATCCAAGTGAACTTGGATCCTATATTGGGCAGCGACGCTCGAGAAGGAATGGGCAAATATGGCGGTATCATCGGCATATATCGCCGTGCCCATATCCGGTCTCTCGCACTGAGGAAAATCATACGTATTTAGCGAGTACAAGTGTGGCGACAAACTTGAACCCTGCGGAACACCTGCTTCTATTGGAAACTCAGCGGAGCGAGTGTTATTTACTCGCACCATAAAAGTTCTCCCAACAAGGTAAGAGTTAATCAACCTTACCATGTATGAGGGCATGCCTGCCAACAGCATTTTAGAGATAAGACCCTCTACCCATACCGAGTCAAAGGCCTTTTTCATGTCCAGCAGGACCATGACTGTGTTGAGTCCACGTTGAGCTGCCTCTTTCACCCCGTGTACAATCCTCACGACCTGAGAAGTGGTGCTATGACCCTTTCTAAAGCCGAACTGCACATCGGGGATCATTTTGAGTTTCTCCTCGAGACTCAACAACCGTCTCAGAAGGATCTTCTCCACTACCTTGGCGATCACACTCAGAAGTGAGATGGGGCGATAGCTGTCAAGTTTATGGCCATCCTTACCAACTTTCAGAATAGGTATCACCAGTGCCTTCTTCAGACAATCTGGATAACACCCCCATTTAATAATGGCGTTGATCAAGTAGATGAGCTGGGCGAGGACCTTCCGCGGCGCATTCCGAAGTAGAATGACATCCAAGCCGTCCGGCCCAGGTGCCTTATTCGTCGGAAGCCTTTTTATGACTTCCGTCAGTTCCTCATAGTTCGTCATTATTTTGGCGAATCTATGAGGACCGATAGGGAGGGAGACTGACTCTCTAAAGTCTTCCGTTATCTTAGTATTTCGTCTGTGTCCCTCACTAACGTCCGGCACCCTTTTGTGTACGCCGGCGAAATGTACCCCGAACAGTTCCGCCTTCTGAGGGTCCGTCGCTAGTCGCTCGTTCCCACTCTCCATGGCTGGAATTGGCGCGAAACGCTTAGATATTCGTTTCGTCATCCTCCACAGAGAGTTGTCGCGAGGGTCTAGCTTCTCCAGTTTATCCTTCCACACCCTATCGTTATTTTCGTTGATCAACTGAGAGATCTCTCTTCCCAAATTTAACATATCGGTTTTATGGACAGGGTTTCGAGTACCCTGCCACTTTTTGCGAAGAGAGTTCTTCAGCGCGATCATCTCCTTAACGTGGGGTGGAAGAATATTCCGGTTACTCTTAACCACAGTCTTCCTGACAGAGCGCTCACGAGCTACTTGAATGTTTCTAATGAGAGTAAGGGTAACCTCCTCAATTTCATCTTTTGAGATGTTTGACTTGATTAATGTCATAGCATTCAAAAGTCTTCGGAACTCTTTCCAGTCTGCATTTCGATAATCGTACTTTGTCGTAGGAGGACGTTCGTCCATCCTGCACTTTAATCGAAATACAACTGGATCGTGATCCGAAGTCATCTCGTGGATGGCCTTGAGTTCACTCATATTAGTAATATTCTTGTTCACTACCAAGTCAACTATGGTCGGAGTGGTCCCGTTCCAGGGGTAATGTGTTGGCTCTTCCGAGTGCACGATTACCGCATCGTTGTCCAGGGTATATTCCCACAGCGTCTTACCGTTGGCATTCGGCTGGGATTTACCACTCCACTCGGGTCGCCTGGCATTGAAATCCCCCGCCAGCAGCACCCTATGACCGGTGTTACACAGATTCTCCACATCGGCACAGGAGAATCTCTGATTTGGTGGATTATATACCGCGAATACGCAGGTCCCATCAGCGAGTCTAACACCTACGTGCTCTATCGAGCTACGCTGAGGCGGGATCCGCGCATGCGCGATACCATCCTTGATAAGGATGGCCACCCCCCCCCCCTCACTGCCTGGGGACGATCGACCCTGATAGTAGTGAAGCCCTTGAGACTAAATCTATGGTCCGGCCTGAGCCATGTCTCACATATGAGCATAAGGTCCACTCTATGCCTGTCGATAAAGTCAATAATAAGCGGAAGCTTATTATTGACTGAACCGGCGTTGTACATGCATACCCTCATAGCTTGCTCAAAAGCTATATCGCTGGGAATCACCCAGAACCTCTATGGTAGCCATAGCCTTCTCCAGCGGGGTTTTAGCCTGAGCGAGTCTGGCGATCAAATCGTCCAACTCTCGACCTCAGTGTTGTAAGCCAGGTGCACTTTACCATTACGCCACGAGACCATATATGATTTGAAGTGACAACTGGTGTAATGAACATTTTCTAAAATTTTATTTGAAAATTGACAAATAATGACAGATAGTACTAACCAATATAAAATGTATAAGAGCAATGTATGTTGGGTTGCATATAAACAAATCGTTGATTAATAGAAAATCATTCATTAACAGGGGTCATTAATCAACGATTTTGAGTGCATTAAAATACATCATAAATGAACGGTCGACGGAAATGGTTATTTAACGAACAAGTGTATTTATAAGGGCGATTAACAATCGAGATAATTTAACGCGTGAGCGGAGCGAGCGCGTTAATGTTTGAGATTGTTAATCGCCATTTTAATTCACGAGTTTGTTACAAAACTTTTCCGTCGTCAGTAGTTTTCGAAAATAGAGATATCTCACTTTCAATGTTTATTTATCTAACGTTACGATAAAAAACAATCACTATTTCCTATTTATATTAACTCTACTCAAAGATAGTTTAATTTTTCTTAGTGGTAGTTTTGTATAATTTTTTATTACTTATTTTCAAATTGAAATTAAAAAAAATAAAAAAATTACCCTCGATGGGTTTTGAACTCTCGACCTTACTGTTGCATGACAGGTGAATTTTACCGTTACGCCACGGGACCATATATGGTTTTGAGTGACAACTGGTATAATGAACATTTTCTGAAATTTTATTTGAAAATTGACAAATAAATAATGACAGATAGTACTAACCAATATAAAATGTATAAGAGCAATGTATGTTGGGTTGCATATAAACAAATCGTTGATTAATAGAAAATCATTCATTAACAGGGGTCATGAATCAACGATTTTGAGTGCGTTAAAATGCATCATAAATGAACGGTCGACGGAAAAGAATATTAATGATTTTGAATGAAAAAGCAGATCATCTCTTATAAAGATGATAGAGCCTCCATGTATGTGATTTTTTCGATAAAAGCTACTTACATCGCTATAATTGCTTATGTATACTATCAACTTGTTCACTTTCCATCAACCAGTGTTCACAAAAACATAAACATGTTCGGTTTATACTGGTTTGATAGTGGTTCAATAAGGTTAAGTTTGTTTGATAAACACTGAATGTTGAGGCTAAGAATACGTACTATACCCCTCTTGTTGTTTGAAATGGAACATTGTGTTACCTTGTCAATTATATTGCAGTCTGCTGGTGCGAGGTGTCCTGCCGAAAATTTTTATTTCGAAAGGTAAATCGTTGGACGGCAGTTTCTTCTGGCCAAATAGAGTTATATACATCTTTGATGAATCCAATAGAGAAAGACGCAGTGTGTTCCCTTTTTTTCCACATTGTGCAGTTGAAAGGAATGCTGCGTGCCGTTGCTTCCATGAACTTGATAAGATCTGACTCTGTATACATATATATATATATACATTTTATAAAGTCAGAGTGATATTTAGACTTCAATCATGTCTGATAATTTTTTCAAAATTAACACCATATTATCGTTTACCTGACAAAATTGTGCCAATTCCATGTTATCGGTGTGTACATCATCACGTTGAATAAGGGGGCCGTGAAACCTTTTTCATTGTGAATTTCTTTTGTCATTTCTGAATAAAATATTCAGAAGTTGTGAATAACACCGAAATTAGATTCACATTCTCTTATTGTAGCACCATTTTATCAAGTTTCCATTACAGGAAATTGAAACAATTTTATGTAAATCGGTGTAAAATTTGCATGCCGGTGTATAAAAGCACCGTAAACCCATTTCATCCTGAATTTCTGTTTTTTTTCCTAATCAATATTTCACGAATTCCAAAAAACACCGAAATTACATTAACGTTTACTTATTTTAGCAAAATTCATAATATTTTATCAAGAGTCTGATAAAATTGACGAGTCCATTATATTTTGGTGTTGTTTTTCATTGTGAAACCCAGTGATAAAAATCACCCTCAATTATTTTTTAATGTGTACGTGTTCGGGGGGCTGCCACTGCTCAACCCATCCACGGAATCACAGCTGACGTTCACGATACATCATGGTACCCTCTCTGGAGCATTTCAGTAATTTTTCGCCCGGAAGGAAATTGTTCACGAAAACCTGTTGTGGGCTTGTGTTCTATATGCATAATCAAAGTACACGTACGACGCATACACGGAAAAAAATGTGTGTAGTTTTTTCCAATCGTTTGAAATTTTTCAACAAATTGTGTCTGGAATAGTTACAGAAACAATTTTGTGTAGAAATTTCGCACACTATTTTTTATCTTAATTTGAATCAATTTTTTACACAAAATTGTTCAAATTGATTAACAACACCGTTGCGTATAAATGTTACAGTGATTTTAGTTTTTTTTTGTACAATTCTGTTGACTATATAATTAAAAAATACACAATATTGTTGAAAAAGGGGACATTCTCCATGAGAATTGAAAAATGAAAAATGTGATTCATTTGTAATATCTAATAGAAAACAACTACTTCCCCGATACAAGCCACGCTGGACATTGAACTACATCTACATTTTTATTTTGAAAACTAGAGAGAAATAAAAAATCAGTTATCTGAATGAAAATGCGAATTTACACTTTCAGGTTTTCTTTTCCTTCTCAGTAAGAGTCTTTTCACAATATCTATCAGATGTAGTTCAATGTCCAGCGTGGCTTGTGCTGGGGAAGTAGTTGTTTTCTGTTAGATATTACAAATAAATCACATTTTTCATTTTTCAATTCTCATGGAGAATGTTTCCCTTTTCAACGTGAATACCTCCCAAGAGGTTATCTTGAACGATGGAAAATAGCGACTGAAGTTTGTCTTTCAGTCGCAGATGATTCCACAACAGATTTTATGAATGTCCTATTCATATTTTCGAACTAAAAACACAATATTGTGTTATGATTTTAAATATATATGTATATATAAATTTAAAATACTCCCTATTGTGTGAGACATTTACAGAATTAGTTTTTCAAATATCCCATCACTACTTCCTCGTTCTCTATAGCTATCTCGTCCTTCTTAACCAGTCGGCGGTTGAATTGAACTGGTGTTGAAGACTGCTTTGGTCTTGCTTGTAAGCCTTGGCCTCAGTGAATTCTAGTATTCTATTTCTAGTATTAGTATAAAATTTAATTGTTGACCACACTCAAAGAGTCTTCGAAGGCTCATGAGAATCGATGTTTGGGCACTATACAATTATCAGAGAAATGACGAGATATCCTCATTCTCTTGAAGACACATACTTATTTCATTTGCACGCGAAACTTCCCGTAATCTTTTCAAGAATATCGGATAATGAACGCTCCTTCTAAAGTACCTTTTACGGTCCACTTGACTCTGTTGTCTTTGTCTTTCGACTTGATCGCTTCTTTAAGACGTTTGACGTATTATGGAGTTATAATCTCCTTTTCGTTCTCATCTATGAGCTCTCAAGGTAATGAAACCAATTACTTCAATTAGAACGAGTGCTCAAGCAAGTATCGTATCATAATGGAGCACACGTTATACACATTCTACGATATAGTGTAACCTGAATCTACCCTTCACAATGGAGTGTCATCAGGACCGGTTTCTGTGCATTGAAGCAGAACGATGAGGTGAAACTGGGGAAGAAAATACACATTCCAACATATTCTGACATTTGATAGGCCATGTGAAAGTTTCCTTTTCAGCACATGATCGCAGTTAAAGTGGTTGAAGAAGCTGGCAATATTATATTAAAAGGCCTCATAACTTTCATTTTGTTTACGTTGTGGAATATCAGAGATGGCAAAAATTCCACCTGTATTATTGAGAAAAAAACTAAAATTATCCCAGGCGGAAATTTGACAAGCTGATAAATAAATAGGTAACAAATGAGAGCGGTGGACGATATAAAGTTGGGTTTATACAGTTATTACAATAAATGAGAAGCTTGCCAATCAAAATTTGGATTTACATATTTCATCGCTTTTATTTCTTATATTTTTGTCTGTATGATATTGCTGTATAAATCCCCCTTACAATGTCCACCGCTCTCATTTCCTACCTATTTATTTATAAGCTTGTCAAAATTCCGCCAGGAATAACTTTAGTTTTCAACTCAACGAATCGTCATTTTTGTTCGAAAATTGTTTGTTTCGGGTACAATTTTAATTAGGCCGCCATTTGCATGTTTCGTAATAAAATAACGAAAATAAAATACTTGGAAAACCATTGAGACGCCGTTAGTGTCAATGTTCAAATAAATTCATCAATTTTGTGAACTTGAATTTTATTGATAGGTGAAAATGGAAAATTGTCGTCAATTTTGTCGTCATTCACCAATAATAATTTCAAGGCAATTTCTAGTAACTTTCGGTCTGTTATGATACCTGTTCGTTGGATAAATGTTCTTGGGTTGAACCATTTCATGTCGAAAAGGGGAACATTCTCCATGAAAATTGGAAAATGAAAAATGTGATTTATTTGTAAACAACTACTTTCCCGGCACAAGCCACGCTGGACATTGAACTACATCTGATAGATATTGTGAAAAGACTCTAACTGAAAAGGAAAAAAAAATCTGAAAGTGAAAATTTGCATTTTCATTCAGATAGCTGACTTTTTTAATTCTTTCTAGTTTTCCTTGAAAAAATCATTAAATAAATTAGATAAGGAGAATGTTATTAAAAAATATCACTCACAGAAATCGTTCAATGTCCAGCGTGGCTTGTGCCGGGGAAGTAGTTGTTTTCTGTTAGATATTACAAATAAATCACATTTTTCATTTTTTTCGTTTTCATGGAGAATGTTCTCCTTTTCAACATGAATACCTCCCAAGAGGTTATCTTGAACGATGGAAAATAGCGACTAAGTTTGTCTTTCAGTCGCAGATGATTCCACAATAGATTTTATGAATTTCATGTCATTATGTTGGCATATCTGATAAACTAACAACAGAATTGGCAAATAAATTGTCGTGTGTAAATAAAAGCAATATTCATAAATTTTAGTATTCATTCGACATATTCTAAACTTCAATAATAAATTTACAACTTCTATTGGTTTCATCTCCAGTGCTAAAATTCCGTGGATAGCTTCAGTATTATTTCCAAATTCAATGATTGAAACAACAATCCATTGAAACATCCATAGTATCCATGTAAAAGTATATATTTATGCCAGGGCGCTCGAATCAGTGAAGAACAGTGATCCAATATTGAGTATGCAGGGGTCCCGCAGAAATTACTTTGACGGTGCGATTTTGGATGAATTCTTGCAAATTTTTATGACAATGAATATAAATGTATGAGACAGGCATCTCTCGGAGTGATTTTTTGAAAAAAAAAATACCCAGTCAGATAAAAAATTGTGAATCTGGTCAAATTTCTGCAATTTTTTCAAGGTCATTTTTAAGAAATATTGAAAAAGAGAAATGCCTCGATCCAACTTTTTGAATTCAGATGGTGAAAAAAAATCTCAAATTCATTGAGCGAGCTCCGAGCATTTTGTTTTCTCCTGCTCCTTGTTTCACCAATACCCACTAATAGGGTTAACCCCCTCTTAAATAAGAAATATTCCAAACTGAAACATTCAACTCAACCGCATTGAATTCTGAAGTAATACAGGTGGAATTTTTGCCATCTCTGATATTCCACAACGTAAACAAAATGAAAGTTATGAGGCCTTTTAATATTATATTGCCAGCTTCTTCAACCACTTTTACTGCGATCATGTGCTGAAAAGGAAACTTCCACATGGCCTATCAAATATCAGAATATGTTGGAATGTGTATTTTCTTCCCCAGTTTCACCTCATCGTTCTGCTTCAATATACAGAGACCGGTCTTGATGACACTTCATTGTGAAGGGCAGATTCAGGTTACACTATATCGTAGAATTTATAGCGTGTGCTCGATTATGATATGATACTTGCTTGAGCACTCGCTCTAATTGAAGTAATTGATTTCATTATCTTGAGAGCTCATAAATGGGAATGAAAAGGAAATTATAACTCCATAAGACGTCAAACGTCTTAAAGAAGCGATCAAGTCGAAAGCATTTTTCGATCGATCACTTGACTTGTTACCGGTCAAAGACAATTATAAATTGAGTCAAGTGGACCGTAAAAGGTACTTTAGAGGGAGCGTTCATTATCCGATATTCTTGAAAAGATTACGGGAAGTTTCGCGAGCAAATGAAATAAGTATGGGTCTTCAAGAGAATGAGGATATCTCGTCATTTCTCTGATTATTGTTTGGTGCCCTAACATCGATTCTCATGAACCTTCGAATTCTCTTTGAGTGTGGTCAACAGTAAAAATTTTAAATTTTTTCTTCAAGGGGTTTTGATTTCCACAACATTCATAATTCCAGCTGATGAAACATCTTATGAATCTTTTCATGATCCAGGCATTATCTCATCTGGATTTTGACTTCAACCGAATTTGAGGAATTTCATGAGTTGATAAAATACTTCTCATTATGTCTTTGATCATACTACCCAAATATCATAAAAATACTGGCAAAATATTCAAACTTTATATTATTAGCGTTTATTTCGCGATATTGGCTCAATGATTTTAAATTGTTTTACTAAAATATCTCCGAAGAAATATTAGCCACTGAACGTTCATCAAAGGCAAAATGTTCAAGCGTGATATTGGCGAGAAAAAAATGTATTTTGTGATATTGAACCACTACCTCACTACCTATTAGTTGGGAATTTGAAAAAATATATATGTGAAATTATCTTAATCAGAAATATTAGCCTTAAAACATTCTGCAATATCAATGAGACTTTCAAGAATATGTCGAATAACTCAGAATTTCAACACTTACAGTTCTCCTTCAATTGAGTGATCACCACAGTTTGCCTCTTGATCATCGTAACTATCAAGTAGGCTGTGTAAAAAACAAGTTGTTGTAAGCCAAACAGAGCATTCAATATATTTTTTTGACAGCCGCGTTCAAATTTCAACGCAAAGTTAATGTTTTCTGAGGAATGTCATTAACAGACAGCATTGTCGCTCTATAGCGACAAAATCGAGGAAACGCTCGCTTTTTCGGATATTTCTGATTTGTCGGCGTGTACAGTGTCCTTCATAAAGTTCGCATCATATTTTTATTAATAATTCATTATGAAATTCGACTTGGGCAAAAAATTATCTACTCGGATGTGGTGACAAGACTTTCGCTACCTGTCAAAAGTAATATTTTTTCAAAATGTGTTTCTTTTTGGATTCTACACTCACCTTTTGAATTTGAACGTTCTATTGAAACTTTCACTTTTTGCCATTTTTTTTTGATAACTTTAAAATTTTTGATTTTTGGAACATTAAAAAACTCGTAAGTTCGAGAAAAAAAATTTAAACCAATATAGCTCTAATATGCGACTAACTTTCAATCACGAATCATCAACAAAAATATCTTTTTCTCAAGAAAATGAGAATTACTGGTTAACATTTCTGTTATGTTTGATGCATTTTTTCAGTATTAAAAAGATATTAAAGTCATAATTCAAAACAGAAAACTTCTTCACATATCTAACTAAAGTTACGACTTTTCACGGTACAAATCTCAAATTAAATTCCCACTACTATTAAACTTTCATCAATTTTGTGAAGTAGGCTATGGAGACAAATGAAATGGGTGATCTATGATAAAAATGGAATACATTTAAACAAACTTACAAAAGAAAAAAATATTGTCAACCTCACTCAATTGAGAATTCTAGAGTGTAAAGTCAAACAAAAAAATTTAAACTTACTTAATAAAAAAACACAAATTATGAGTAAGAATTTTCTAAGCCTCGCCTAACTGTACATTTGTGTATGTCGTCCTTCTCTTTCAATGCATAACAAGGTTCTTCTCTGTACATCTTTCACTGCATTTCTGATAAACTGTGGCTGTATTGATTGAAAGTTTGATTTTGTGGAGGAAATCCAGTTCTTGGCATGATTTTTTGGGTTTATGACCTTCCACAATCTGAAAATGAAAAAAATGTTTTAATCCAAAGAAATTTGTACAAGTGTAGAAGGGCAAATTAATTAATTTGCCCGATAAGTTACTGCGTTCACAAGACTGCTGTCTTGAAAGAAATTAATTTTTGTCAGTAACGTACCCTACACTGTATATTCGCTACAAACTATCGAATGGTCTACTCCAAATGGTCAATATCGTTAAATGGCCAGTGCTTGTATACTTGCTGCTTCAGATAACCCCACATGAAAAACTCCAGTGGGGTTAAGTAAGGAGAACGAGGTGGCCAATGATGTTCCCAAGTATTGCCAATTACTTTACCTCTGAACATCTTGAATCTTGAATAACTTGAAGGGGCATATTGTCTACAATTTCACTCAGTACATTTTTTTAAAATCAAGAATCGACGTATCGTTTGACTTTGATCTGAAAAAATATGGTCCGATAACTTTCGATTGTTCAATAAAACATTCGTTTTAAACGAGTACTGGTCGCGATATTCAATAATAAAATCAGGGTTTTCCTGATACTACCACCTGCAATTTTGGGAGCTAACAGTTCCGTTTGAAATAAATGAATGTTGATTCATAGGTCCACAATATTTCATAAGGAAATCTGTGATCTTCGTCACATTCTCCCTGTTACCAAGCTGAAAACCCATAACGAATTATGACTTTGACACCATTTCAATACTGACAAAGTCCACTTGAATGAATTCTTATCCTTCATGCTTGAAGATACGTCAACTTTGCATCAAACATAACATAAATGTTAAGCAGTGCTTCTCAGTTTCTTGAGAAAAATATATTTTTGCTGATGATTTGCGATTGAAAGTTAGTCGCATATTATAGCTACTGGTATAAAACAGTTTTGTCGAAGTTACGAATTTTTTATTGTTCCAGAAATTTTGTAATTATCAAAAAAATGGCAAAAGGTGAAAATCGCAAGAGAACATTCTAGATGTAGGTGTAAAATCGAAAGAGAAAACGTTTTTTCCATAATTTTTTTTTTAAATTAGAATAAATAAGCCTATTTTAAGCGATTACTTTGAAAAAATATTACTTTTGACAGGTAGCCACATCCGATTAGGTCATTTTTCATATTTTTTAGAGCACAACTTAACGCACGAGTCGAATTTCAAAATTAATTATTAATAAAAGTTTTTCCCATATGATGCGAACTTTATGAAGGACACTGTATATTAAGAATAATATCGTGTAACTTAGTATTATAAAAGTGTACTTATTCGCGAAACGCGTTCCCGCTGGGTGGCGCTAAAAATTTGGCGCGGAACAATATAATAATGATCAGTTGTTAAATTCCATATGAGACCATAGTGTCTAATTTCAGTCTCATTCGAATGTGGATAAAGTACTCGAAATGTCGAAAGTTGAAATGAGTTTATCAGACATTTTTATCTACTACATTTCCATGTCTAGCACAACTTTTTGTTTTTTAATGGAAATTAATGTAAAGGAACTTCTTTGGTACTATTGAGATAGTACATTGCGGCACTGAGCAAATACGCTTAGTAACGGTACTTTTGACTTCCGCCACCATTTCATGTTGACTTATTCTGTAATTATGAACACTAAAGAATATCACTGAACTCAATTTATTTACCAAAAATTGATGAATACCTAATGAGAAAAACAATTGATATAAATACACTACCGCTTATGGCAAGAGAGACCTGGGGGTCTATTCTCGAACCGTTCGGTTTCAAATGGTATACGAAAAAGAGAGAAGAACATACATATTCCAAGTGTATTGGTGTGGAACAGTAAATCGAAATCGCATACGTACAAACTCGAGAATAGCACCCCTGGGGCCCGGTTCTTAAATGTCTACTACCCTATGTCGCATGCGACAAAATATCTCTATCTCTTTTTAATGCTTGGTCGAGAACAGTGATAAAAATATTTTGTCGCATGCGACATAGGGTAGTCGACATTTGAGAATAGGGTCCCTGACCTACTTTTAATCGATTCGAGCAAATAATTATATCGCACCATTTTCACAGAACGCGAATAGACTAGTGATTCAGTCACGTTCACGCTGGCAACCAGGGTTCGAATCTTGGCCCAGTAGTCTATTTGTTTCATGGAATCACCAGCAATTTGGATTAGATAGACTTTGGCTATATCTATTGCGAATAATTTTCAATAATGGTAATAAGTTTTCATTGTAATATTGAAATAAAACTATTATTTCTTATTTTTATCACTAAAATCATTTTGATAGCCATATTGAGTTCGTTTCTATACAGGGTATACCTTAAATGATGTCATAAATTTCGGGAGGCGATTCCTTGTCATATTTTATGAAGAAAAGTTCATATAAACATGTGTCCTAACTTGCTTCGTTTCCTAGTATCGGGTTGTCAACTGCGACGCCAAAACATTTAAAATTCAAAATCTGATTTCGTGAAAAGAAGCCGCTTGTTACTAGTAACAAACACACGAAGTATAATCAAAATCGGCGAAAAGAATTTTGAGTACTTCATAAAAAACAGATTTTTTATCAAACATTTGACACCCTGTTACTCGGAAACGAATCAAGTTAGGACATACGTTTATATAAACTTTTTTTGTAAAATGTGACAAGGAATCACCACCTGAAACTGATGACATCATTTAGGATACACCCTGTATATTGGAAGCAATATATAGATAATTTTGTTTCCCCGAAATTAGTATCACACAATCCACATTCAGAATAGGTTGGGCCAATATTCCACCAATATTATTGATATAACATTGTTTCTCCAATACTCAACAATACTGGGTAGATGTTATTTTCACCTCCACAATATTCAGACAATAGCGCCCACTGGAAAAGGCATCTACCTCTTTTTTTCTTCAACTGGTAAGTGTATGCCGTGAAAGACCTTTTTTAGGAAATGTAGTTATCTGTGATATACGTCCCTTAAATTATGACTAGCAATAACGTTATATTTGAAAAAATGAGGAATTTGTCTGCCAACCCCTTACTATTTATAGCTATAGCTGCCGCTCAAAGTTTTCTGTGACATTGTGAAGTCTACCTGGAGTATTTGATCAGCTGGAGTTCTTTCGTTGAAATCTCAATTACCGAAGTGTCTCTTTTTCGTTCTAGAACCTAAAAGACTTTTATGTTCTAGAACGTATTGAAGTTCATTATGGGCCATGGACCACAATGAAGTTTAAAATGTCCTAGTATCGTAATGAAAATCAAATGTGAAGTTTCTGAATGCCTAGCGTGAATGAACTCCATAAGAAAAAATGCAAATAGGAAATTTCAAACAGTTTGATTCAAATACAAAACTTCATCCTCCAAATCGGAAGGTAAACTGTCATCAGAATCGCTCATTTCCAAAGATTTCACTGCACATCTAATTTTACTTGACATTAGTGTGTGTTTGACAGTGAATAAATAGTTTGCTGTTGCATTGTCAGGGGTAATATAATAAGTGGTATGATTATTACCGATAATTTTTTGGAATATTAATGAATCCCAAATCTGGAAATACAACGAGTGATATTCCAAAAAATTATAGGTTTTTAATCATACCACGAATTATATTTAGGACGACAATATATCGATTTGAAATAAAGAAAAATCGTGTCACCTGGTAATTGATGCTTCACTTCTAGCCGTATCAACGGAATACTCTTTTCCACGGCCTCATCTATGATACCAATGGACATTTGTCCCCAACGATCCCTCATATTGATAGATAAAGATAACTAGTCAAAACACATTTTGACGTTTAAAATTTAAATCATTATTTGTCACTTGACAGATAGTAAAACAAAAACTAAGCAGGTTTTTAGCAAGGAAATATATTGTCAGGGGTAATATAATAAGTAGTATGATTATTACCGATAATTTTTTGAAATATTAATGAATTGCAATCCCAAAGCTGAAAATACAACGAGTCCGCTGATTGGTTGTTAAGCAAGGAAATATATTGTCAACGAAATGGTAATGCACAGTTTACTCACTATTTTTCATAATGGATAACTCCGGATGTATCTGTAGTTTCAAAAATACTAAATAAGCAATTTGAAAAATATTTATATACTTATACCTATTTATTGATGACAGCAGATAAAGTTTTGTATGTAATTCGGATCATAAACGATCATCATGGTGCACGCCTCGGCTATCACCTCGATCGATGGTATTCACGGCTACTACTGTAATGATAGTTATTATGATTCTTGTAACATAAATATCTATTTTGTACAACTGTCAAAACAACTTGAAAGGTCTGCATCTCTGTTGATGCGTAAATGTTTACTTTTTTCACTGCCAAAATGATTCACGAAATAAACATGAAATATTACTTTTTGAAGGATTTATTTTTAACAGGGTCAATCATTAATTGATTATTCATCATAAAACAATTTGATTTATTGGAATAATAATTGATAGTGAAGTTTGAACAATTACTTCCAACATAAATTCCCCAAGATGTTCCAGTTATTTCTTGAAGAGTTGATTCCACAATTTTATCAGATATTTTAATTTGTTTGGAAAAAGCTACACAGTTCAATATTTTGTTGAATATCTCAATATTGTTAATAACAGTCGTGTATTGAAAGTATTTATTTTAATATATTTCAGACGATGTAAATTCATATTCCCGTTGTACAAAATACGTTGTTTGTATTTCGTGTATGAAATTCGTGTTTTTATGGCACATTCGAAAGAAATTGACACTCTCATGTGCCACTAAAAAAAGTTTATTTTAGGCACTTGATAAAAAAATAACTATTTGCGTCTTATTTATTATTTATTTCGTAGCTACCATACGAAAGTTATGCAAACAGTAGCACCTCGTTCGTTTGTTTTGGTTCAAACACGAAATGTCACGAAATGTCAGTTAACAATTACAGATACTTATTTATTAATTTTTCATACTCATATTAGTTTTAATGCAGTTCTCGAAAAAAATATTTTTTGCATCTCGAATGCGAAATACTTTTTCCGACGACCACATGCAAAAATGACAAATTGCACATTATTTAGTTACTTCGAAAATGATAAATATCACCCTGGAGTGGTATGTGTATCTATAGTTATATGTATTGCATAATGGAATTGGAAAGTGCGTTGTAATTAATATTGTGAAAACGTCAGATAAACTTTAGAACTGTCGGTTTTGCATGTGCCTCATTTTTATCATATAACAAAACCGTGAAAATAGTATATAAAATTCCATAAAACATGGATACAGATATTAACAGTTATGATCAATGTACTCCACCAGAAATTGAAGATGCCGCAAAATCAACGTCACTAAATTTACTGTCTGAAAACTCCAAAAGAAGGTACGAATACGTTCAGGATCAATTTGAAGGATGGAAAATAGCGACTAAAGTTTGTTTTTCAGCCGCAGATGATTCCACAAGTCATATTTTCGAACAAAAATCATTATGGACTAATTATTCTATGTTGCGTACCACTTTATCCATTTACCGCAATGTCTCCAAATATAGTAAACTTAAGGCATTTAAAAGAAGGAAAATTGAGGAATATAAACCGAAAAAAGATAAAATTTTTACGCAATAAAAAATTTGTTAAATTATAAATAAAGCTTCCGATGAGATTCATTTACTTACAAAGGAAAGTCATCGGTATTCAAACAAAGTCTACACATTTATTTAATTAATGTTTTTTTTAGGTTGTGTTGGTTATGGGTATATCTGGTGCATGTAGTAAGCAAGAGCTTACCCAGTTATGTATAAATAATATTGAAGATTTGGGGACTGCGGCTGCAAGTTCACTATTACTGGAAACTTTTATAGCATATATAAGAAATATGCCAGTCTAAGACATCCAACTACCAAAAAACGCTTCTTTCTTAATTATAGAGAACAAAAATGCACAAAACAAGCAGTGGGCATAAACAAAATTGGAAATATACCTGGAGTAGTGGCTAATTTTTTAAATCTAAAGGATCCTGGAAAATACACGGGCAACTCATTTGGCCGTTCTTCTGCTACTAAATTAGTAGATGCAGGAGAAGATCTATCTTCTCTGAAAATACATGGGGGTTGGAAATTGTCCAAAGTCGCAGAAGAATATGTTGATGATTCTGCTACTAGCAGGTTAAATATTGCCAATAAAATTTTGGTTATCAGCAGTACTTCGAAAGCAGTCACTCCTCATTGCAACGTCCATTACAATTTACTAATTGAAATAATAATAATATTACTTATAATTTCTACAATTCTATGCAGTAATATTGTTCAATTATTACCTTTCTTTGTAAAATTCTCAAAATGAAGTAAACATTTTTTTTGCAGTTATGCATTAATCTGTGGTCGTCGGAAAAATAGTTTGCATTACTTATGTGGAAAGTGTCAAACTCGTGGGACAACAATCTCCCACTCATGTGAAATTGGTCTCTTTCCACGCTACCCAAGTAACAATTTTAAGACAGTTTTTATTTATGTAGGTTTTAAAAATGCTTCAATTTGTTCAATAAATCGACATCGGATTCAAAGTAACCTTAAGATAAACTAAAAGTTTTTGAAGACCACTTATTCTTAAAGGAAAATTTAATGCAGTCTTTGAATAAAAATAAAAATGTTATTTGCTCTTAATGTCCTATTGATCTTATACTGGTTTTATGCTACTCTCAACATTAGCTATTTTGAAACTAATTTGCTATTAGTTCGAAAATATGAATATGAAATTCATAAAATCTTTTGTGGAATCATCTGCGACTGAAAGACAAACTTTAGTCGCTATTTTCCATCGTTCAAGATAACCTCTTGGGAGGTATTCATGTTGAAAAGGGGAACATTCTCCATAAAAATTGAAAAATGAAAGATGTGACTTATTTGTAATATCTAACAGAAAACAACTACTTCCCCGGCACAAGCCACGCTGGACATTGAACTACATCTGATAGATATTGTGAAAAGACTCTAACTGAAAAGGAAAGAGAAAATCTGAAAGTGAAAATTTGCATTTTCATTCAGATAGCTGACTTTATTAATTCTTTCTAGTTTTCCTTGAACAAATCATTAAATAAATTAGATAAGGAGAATGTTATTAAAGAAATGAACGATTTCTGTGAGTGATATTTCTTTAATAACATTCTCCTTATCTAATTTATTTAATGATTTGTTCAAGGAAAACTAGAAAGAATTAATAAAGTCAGCTATCTGAATGAAAATGCAAATTTTCACTTTCAGATTTTCTCTTTCCTTTTCAGTTAGAGTCTTTTCACAATATCTATCAGATGTAGTTCAATGTCCAGCGTGGCTTGTGCCGGGGAAGTAGTTGTTTTCTGTTAGATATTACAAATAAGTCACATTTTTCATATTTCAATTTTTATGGAGAATGTTCCCCTTTTTAATTTGCTATTATTAAGAATTACATAGCAAGTTGGATTTAAAACAATCCGATCGGGGGAAAATAGTTTTAATGCAGTTTTATGGAGTACCCGTGATGTATTCTTTAAAATCCATTAGGAAAACTATTTTTTCCTAAGACTATACATTCACTATGATACCACATTAAATCCAAAAATACAATTTTTACCTTTTAATGAGTACATTAAGAGTATCATAAAGTTTAAATGTTTTAATTTAGTCAATTTGGTTTAAAGAAATACCTTTTGGTCTTTGGGCGACTTCATTGAAACTAATTATATCCCCTCCACATACGGATTAAACGCCATCTTGTGGTAATTACACTTGTTAACAATTGGAAAGGGTGCTAAGGTGTGCTTATTATCAAAATATAATTAATGTAACACAATGTAATGGAATAATAGTAATATGCAAAACTTACCTTGTTTTTTTTTTAAATTCGTCAAAGATGAAAATACACCACACGCTTCAATCACAAGACCGGCAAAATATGTGAGGTCAGGATTCGATTTGAGAGCAAAACCACTTTAAATCAATAAGGTCACGAGTTTGAACACATTAAAGCATATTGGTTTTAAAAGGAAACGTAAACAGAGTCCTGCGCGAGTCACTGGGTTAAAGTGTTAAATAAAATGCTGTTTTAAATCATGTGAGATTCAATAAATGAACAATAAGTTTTAATCTAGATCACGCCATGTTTTACTGCAATAAAGACTCCGCCATTTTGTATATATTCAATAGTAAACGAAAAGAATATTATTATTCAAATAATTGCGTCTTGGATCTTCTTAGAAAACTGAAGAACGGTGTTTCAAAATAAGCCATTCATTTAAAAAAATTCATTGAGATGCTTAGATGGAAAATAAAATTTGATTTTTTTTTCAATATTTTTTGAGCAAGAGAAAAATGCACTAAATTAGTGGCGCTCGAGTTATGTTGAAGTATTTAATAACATTTTATCAGAAAAGTGCCATTCGTTGGTGAATTTTTCAGAATAGTTTGCTTTCGAATATTACTTTATGATATGCTTAGTATACCTATGCGGTTTAAAATATTACCACTCTGCCGGCCACTATACAGACTTCAAAGTTGTCGAGTGTAAGTAAACAAAATAATACTCTTTTAGGATTAATTAATTATTTTTAAGTTAATTCGTTAAACGTAATATACTATTGCGTACTAAAATGATCATTTTGCTTCGCTGAAATAACTTCAATTCTCGAAAGCAAAAGTATAATTTCGCATTCTAGATACAAAAATATCTATTCTCCTTAACTTTTTTAAATAACTTTTTTGTATGTCTTACCATTCACTCCCAATTTCTTTCTCTTAATAATAATTGTTTTCGATAAACAGCCATACCAGTTACCAATTTTTTTCTATTATTCCACTCATAACCTGTCTTCCCATAATATATGTTACATTCTTGCTATCGGGCACTGTATTTAAGATTCGCACGATATCAAATTCTAGCCGATTGACTTATAATTGCTTGTAGTTCAAAGGATAATATTTTCCGAAAGCTCCACGTCTCAGGGATGTACAGGATGTAATTCATGACCGACCTGACCTTAAGCTAGATGGATCTCTGCTGTCATGTGTCGTAGATATAAATCTCTGATGCGGATGAAACTCACAGTTGGTCGAATGATGTTGTACATTGTAATTCAAAGGAAACCGTCGGCAGAGGTTCTCAGGACTTGTGGAAAGATAACAAGCTAGTTGGTTTGGGATAATGGACCCATTCGGCATAAGTACTAATTCCACACTTCTGCATTTTCTGAAAATACGAATTAACCTCTTACTATCATAATATTGGGTTTGTGGAAACAGAAATTGTTCACATTGTATAATAGTGTTTTGCAATCGTTTTCCTAGAAAGCAATGTAAATAACTGCAATGACCACCAGATTTTCAAGATCGTAACCATTTATAAAACAGAAGTTTTGTTATAAATATTTTATTATGGATTTCACAACTTTTGTAGAAGAATTGTATAAACATTCATAAAACTCTTGTAACAGTTGGCACACAAAGGTTATAATATAACGGTTATGTTGCGAACAGATTTATCAACAGTTGTTCAATTATTTCATGTACAGCTTCTTTATCTCAAGGCTGGTTCATAGACCAAATTTTACAATCACTTCATCTTTTATCTTTTGTTCAACTTTGAGCAGTGGCAAGGACCGTCTATATACCACACTCGAAGAAAAATTGAAGCATGATAAATCTGGTTTTACATACATTTTGGACGTCCATCGTCTTCATGGTTGAAATATTTCTACTTCTTTCAATTTTTCTTTAACAACGTTTCAATCTCTTGAAACCGCAATCGTCTTCAGGTGAATACTGAAAAATTCATATGCTAGGCGATGTTTTCATTGATTTATATATACGGTGTAATTAAGTTGTAATTACGCGCGGTCTTGGGGCGCGCGTGGTTTCGCGCTTTCTCTTCCTCCAAAACGGTTCATGAGCGGTCTCCATACATTTTTAATTTCCACGGTGGGTTGACTGAAGGCACTATTGGCCTCGATTTAAACGGTTTCTATAAATTTGAGCCTGAACCAATGAAAAGCACTTGCCACTGTCCAGGCGTGGTCAGAAATTCCCGATTAAGATGTTGCCCTTCACTGAGTCTACTTTCTGTGTTCGGGTATTCTTACGGAGAACGGCCTCTTGGTCTCTCCGATAAAGGAATCTCCACATTCACATGGGGCCTCGTATATACAGTTTTTGCTGAATTCTGTTGTGTTTTTTGGTTTCGTCTTGGTAAGTAAGCTTCGTAAGATACTGCTGGAATGAAAGCATTTCTTGATAACGTATTCAATAATAATAATATAATAATAATACTTTTATTGCACACAGGGATGAATATGATGGTGAGCAAAGGACATTTGGTTCAGATTGGAGTTGCCTTCCATCTGATCTTCCACCAAAGCCTTACTTTGAAAATAAATAATTTAAGAACAGTGAGATCATTGTGAAAAGAGACAGAAAGAAATGGAAAGAGAAGAGAAAGAGGTCAAGAAAGTCAGAGAGTTGAAGGAAAAAAGAAAAAAAATCATTTACATCTCATCAGATTCTCGATGCGACTTCTTTATTTCTAACACTCCAGTCGTGCTGAGTGGAAAATAAGTGTTTTTTGTATGTATTTTTGAAGGTATTGACCGTTAGGGCAAAACAGTTTGGGTTCCAAGTATTTATATAATTAATTGTGTCAGAGATATTGTATGAGAACGAGCGCTTATACAATTCTTTTTTGTAAGCAGGAGAAGTCAAAACTAATTTTCTTCGTATACTCAAGTTGTTGATGTCCGTTCTACAGTATCGGAAAGTTTTTATCGGGGGTATGCTGGTTTCATACGAGCGTAAAGAATAGCTTGCTATTATGTTGAGAGAGCATGACAATTTCTCCTCGACTCGCTCGAGAAAGGGATATCGACGTGGCTGTTAATTTGTCGGATGAGGTAGTAGGGGAGTCATACAGTAGTGTGTCTCTCTCATTTATGTGGTATTATCATATCATTGCGTTCCTTGTTGCTCGCATAGATTTGTCTATACCCCAATGACAACTTTCCGATACTGTATAAGTTAAATGTTCATGTAGGTAGGGAGGACTTTTATACTTCATTATTTTAAAGAAGGTGCAGGTCATGTGTAGACGTCTGCGGTTGATTATGTTGAGCCAGAACAGATCTTTAAGTTTGTGAGAAATTCTGAATCTACTTCTAATACTAATTATTCTCATGCAACAATTTTGTACTTTCTATATGCGCCTTATGTCATTTCTATCTAGACAATTTGTGGTATACCACGTCACAGTGACTGAAGTGAGACAAAACTAGTGAGTCGCATAATATTTTTTTTACTTCTCTACTTAGGAATTTTCTTTGAGGATATATCAATTTCAGGGATGCTTGAGCAATTCTAAGTTTATAGATTATATGTTTAGTGAACCTAAGCTTGGAGTCTATAATAAGCCCTAAATTTTTAGAGTGACACTTGAAATCTATTTTGAAATCTTCAATTTTTAAATCTCAGTTCTCATTTCATTCCCGAATATCATAGCAATTGATTTGTTGGGATTTATTTTCAACATGTGGTCTGTGGATACTTCTAGAATTGCATTTAGGTCCCTATTGATAGAATTCACAGCTTCTGCGAGATTTAGAGGATCAAAGGAGAAATAAATCTGTGAGTCATCTGCGTAAAGATGGTAGGTACAGAACTTCAATTTTTCAATGAAAGTGGATGTGTACAGGGTATGAAACAGAGTGCCCAAAATGTTACCTTGTGGTACACCTGATTTTATTTCCTGCCAATTTGAGGATGTGTTACTTATGAGAACCTTTTGTCTTCTATTGTATAAGTAAGATGAGATTAATACTCTTGCTGTATCACTGAATCCAAAATAATGCAACATTGAGAGTAGTACTTGGTGATTTATAGTATCAAAGGCTTTTGAGTAGTCTAATAATATTAAAATTGTCGCTTTGATTATGTCATCGACTATTTCTAATGTTGCTGTGGCGCAGCTGAAACCCTTTCTAAAACCAGAATGTTTTAGTGGCAAAATATTATACTGGTCAACGTAACATGTGATTTGGTTTTCCATTATTTTTTCTAGAATTTTTGAGAATGTCGGTAGTACGCTAATTGATTTCAAGTCATTATAGCTCCGTGGGTTGTTAATTTTTGTTTTGGGTACAACCTTTGCATTTTTCCATTTACTGGGAAAGTAATTTTTACTTATACATTCATTTTTAATGTGAGTTATTATAGATACCATAAGTGGTCCACAAAGGTTTATAATAGTAATATTTATCCCATCATCACCATAAGCCTGCGATTTTATATTATTACTTATTTTAGAAATTTCAAGTTCGTTAGTCAATGAAAAAGTAAATGGTTCATTTAATCATTCCTTACGGTTAGAATTATAAAAGTTTATTAGATATGAACTCGGTACACCATCATTAGTAGAAAATTTCAGGAAAAAGTTATTGATAGCTTCAGCATTCTTAAGTTGCTCTGGCAGAATTCTTTGTTTCCACTCTTGGTGATATTCAGTTTCTTGAGTTCTTTCCATTAACTTCTAATATCTGCGTTAGTTAGTTTAAAATTCAGGTATGCTTTTTTCTCTGCTTTTATAGCGGTGTTAGTAAAATTTCTCAATTCTTTATAATAATTCCAATGTTGAGGTAGTTTTGTATTTTTGAATCTAGCTAGTACTTCTAAGTTTTTGCATCAATCTGATGTTGTCAGTAATCCAAGGAGTGTACTTACGATTTTAAAAAGAGTATTTTTTTCTGGAGCATGATGATCAAGGATTTGAATAATAAATTCATTTAATTGAGAGACTTTGTGATCGATATCATCCGTAGCATAAATTAAATACCAGGGTAGATTTGCCACATCACTTGTAAATCCATCAACATCTATATCTTTAATGTTTCTGTATGTAACTATGCTATCTTGTGGGTTTCTACCTTCACCAATTTGCAACTTAGCCTGTATTAATGCATGATCAGATAGATGACATTCACAAATATTTACTTTAGCAATATCTTCACAGTTAGTGATGATCAAATCTAACAATGACAAACATGTACCAGTTATCCGTGTGGGTCCTGTGACAATTTGCTTCAAATTGAAAATTTCCATAATGGATAAAAACCTATTTATATTGTTTGAATTGAAATCCAGCATATTTATATTGAAATCACCCATAATGATGATATCATTGTGACTGGAGTAAATATTCGTGAAAATTTCTTCGATTTAATCAAAGAACATTGAGATGTTTGAATTAGGTGATCGGTAGATCGGTAGACTACGTCTATAGCAACAGAGTAGTTTTTTCCCATGGATATTTATATACAGATGCACTCTACCTGCTCATCACATTGGCTAAAAATTATTTCATACTTATATTTTTTTTTAAATAAACACCAACACCTCCACCTCTGATGGGCCGGTCTTGTCTTAAATAAGTAAACTGATCAAGACTTACATTGTGGCTATCTATACCTGAATGCATCCATGTCTCTAAAATTCCAACAACGTCAAAATCCGCATCGAGAATCTGATTTCGAAAGTCATTAAATTTTGCTGGTAGCGATCTAATGTTTTTGTGGCATACGTTCAGCATTATCTGAAAATATATTAAAAAGAGTATAACATTTTTATAGGAATGAAAAGGAGAATGGGAGGATCCAGAGAGAGAGAGAGAGTTGGAAAGAAACGTAGAGTAGGAGAGAGAGAGTAGCACTCTCCTCTTGGTAAGGTCTTCTTGAACAGATATACTGCTCGACTTCAAAAATCTTCGATTTCCCAATACTTTGTTACTGGTGGCAACATTGCTAAACTTCACCAGAACGCAGGAGGGCTTTCCGTTGTTTGTGTCAGTGCTTTTATTAGGAACACGGTGGCACTTTTTTATCATCGCCTCATTAAAGTTTTTTACCTGCATAATTTTCGTAATTGTATGAATAAGCGATTCATTTTCAGTTTCTGCAACTCCATTTGTTCTCGATACCTCTGTTCTTTTCGGAGACAACGCAGATGTAGGAAAGTACGAGGACGGGATTTTGTAGACGTTTCCAATCTCTTAGTCCTTTCGAGTTGTTTCTCTACTTCTTCTATGAGTTTCTCGGAGTATCCGTTTTTAGAGTAGGTCTTTTTTGGTGTAGCTCATTTCCGCTTCCATTGACTCCTAGTTGTTGCAAATACACATCGTTCTCCCCACCAATGTTCTTACAATGTCCCTCTTTGTGGAATTTGGGTGATTGGAGCCGTAGTTGAGATACTGTCCTGTGTGCGTCTTCTTTCTGCATAAAGAGGTTAGGATGCCACTGTCTTTTCTTTCAGCTGTCATATCGAGAAACGACAGGAGAGTCTATCAATTTCCTTTTCCATCGTGAACCTAATTGAATCCCTCGTGTTATTTATTCTTCAGGAGGAGTCCTCAAGGTGTTCATCTCCGTGATTCCACATGGTGGTGTCGTTCACGTATCGTGGCCATAGTTTGACCTCTCTTGTTGGGTGAGGAGAGCACACTGAATAATTTTTGGTGAATGATCGTAGTTCACCGTGCAGGGGGCAACATTTGCAAGCGATACAGATTGTCTTAAGGAGTTCTCCGTGGTTCAAATGATATATACAGGGTATTATGCAGGTACGCTTCCAAACTTGAAAAGGTGATTCTTTGAGTGATTCTAAGACGAAAAGTTTATAAAAACATAGCTCCGATAATGCTTCGTTTTTAAAATACAGGGTGTCAACATTCTTAAAAGAAATCGTTTTTTTTTTCGTGAATATATTGAAAATTCTTCAACATATTCTGTTGAAATTTGGTAGTGTTATTGAATTATCAGACCTTTGTTTATAAAAACTTTCCATCTTAGAATCACTAAAAGAACCATCCTCTCAAGTTTGGCTATGTACTTACATAACCCTGTATATTAAGTGTCCGGCGTAAAGATCGCAGCATATGGCAAACTGTTTTCTTAATGATTTGTCAAAAAAATCATTTCAGATAAAAACTAGTGCTTCATCCCAAACCTGAATTGAATTTTTCACGACCCTATACAAGGGAGTTGAAAAAACAGTTTTGTTTTCAAAAAAATATGATCCCATCCACTTATTTCTCACGGTAGAATCAAAAATCTTCAGAAAATATTGTTCAGAAACGAATGTTGATCCAGAAATTCGAATCATAGCCACCTATGACCGATTTGATTTTTCAACTTTTTTCTTTCCATTTTCTCTTGTACAACATAAGGAATACTATGCTAGACGGATGATATATTTTCAGATATGATGATATCACTCTCTGGATTTCTTCACCTTCTTCGCTTCTATCAGAAAATTTATTGAAATATGAGACGGAATTTCGCTGCAAAAAATTTGCAGATTGTGATGTTATCATATCTAAGAATATACTGTCCGCCTAGCATAGTATTCCTTTTATCGTACAGGACGATGAGGAGAAAATGGGAAAAATAGTTGAGAAATTAAAATGGTCATAGGTGGATATGATTTGAATTTTTGGTTCAACATTCGATTCTGAATAATATTTCCTAGTGAGTTTCAATCCTACCGTTAAAAATAAAGTGATCATATTTTTTCGGATAAAAAACGCATGTTTTTCAATCTCCCTCGTATAGGGTCGTGAATAATTTAATCCTGATGTTTGTAATTCAGGTTTGGGATAAAGCAGAGGTTTTCATCAACTTTTTTTGAGAAATTAATAATGTCATAGGACTTCTGGCAAGACAGGATTATGTTGATAGAGCCAGAGTTTTTTTCTATGTTCCCTTCGAAACGATGTGTTGTTTAGTTTGTTATAGTAACTGAAATGTATCTACTGTGAAAAGTTATTGATTTTAGGAAAACGCTAATCTTTTTTGTGAAAAGATTTTCATCACTGCACATTCCAATCTTCATATGGACGAATTTGTTGTCGATTTATTCTCGAAGAATTTCGGCAATTCTTTCCCGTTAGGTAATTTGCTACATGAAAATGTTAGACTATAGGTCGATGACACTGCAATCGATATTGAACGTACAGTCAGATAGAGACCAATCAATCGAAAGTGAATCGCTAATGGGCTTGATATAAAACATATTGTCTTTCATGATAGTGCGCAGGGTACAATACAAGGCGGATACACAACGATCCCAGAAGTTTTTGTATTCTAACAGGATATTGAGTTGGGTGAACTGACCGTGTTATTCTTTCTTGGACGACATCGCTTTGTCTCACTCACGTTCGCTCAGTTTGTGTAATCATGAAGGTCAATCCTCAAGAAATTCGGTTACGAGAGCTGAGTTTTGAAATCAAAATATTGGCATGAAAACCAAAGTGAAATGAATCTGGAAGGACTGAACCATCGGGAGGAAATTTGAGAGCATTCAATAAATTGATCAGAGTAGTGTAATGAAGGAATTATTTCATTTGTGGGTTTTTTAATCACTCAAATACTGATCTAATTATAAATCGTTAATTAAGAGCGTAACAATGGGCCTCTTTCCAGTCATTTCGGGAAAAAATATATTTCGGAATATTCCATTCTCAAGTAACTCGTTCTCATTAGTTTTCGATTTTTTATATCGCTTTTTTTGTTAAACGTCCACTCAAATCTGACTTGGCATATCTCTGAGACTGTTTTCCTTATATAAGCATTGTCCGGCATAAACTTCGAAGCATACCTATGGAAAACTTTTTTTATTAATAATTTCATTCCCGATAAAAAGCTCTGCTTCAAACCTGTATCTTGAAATTTTTTTTCAAAACTTTTCATCTTAGAATCACTCAAAAAACTATCCCTTCAAGTTTGGCCACGTACTCACATAACAACCTGTATATTTAGTGTCCGCCATCAATTATACACCCGTTTTCTTTAACTTACAAGCACTGGTCTGACGATGAATGTGTGACCTGACCAAGGCTTTTAACTGTGTATCACATGCGTTACATTTGGCAAATTGAGTTATTACGGACTGAGAGGCACCATTTTGGTCCTCATCAATTCTTACCTCAACGATAGATATCAGTGTGTGCATTTGAATAACAGGAAATCAGATCTCAAACAAATTGAACATGATGTACCTCAAGGCTCCATACTTGGAACATTTATATTCCTAGTATCCATAAACGAATCATGTCAGTCTATTGCACCGATAAAATTTGTCCTATTTGCTGATAACACCATCCTCATGAGGCAGAATTAACCACGTTTCCCCTATTTCATGCCAGTTTTGCATACTCTGGCTTACATTAATTCTAACTTCAAGCCTTGAAGTACCTATACAACTCGATATGCAAATAGATGTATACCTGGTTGCCTTGCCTACAAAATATATAAATGATTCCTCATGTTTCGCCGGTCAAGCCGTACTTTTTACAACACTTTTTTGTGAGATTAAACATTACTGTTTCTGGGAACGGTGAATTTATTTCGAGCTTGTCGATAAACTCACGTACTGCTGAATCGAAACAACCCTTTTGGTTGCAAGGTTATCATTTTGATAAATATCAAAATAATTTTCGTAAGCCTGGTGTTTCTTACTTTTAGGTAAGAGGATTATTATTGTAAATTAATGTCAGATTAACAAAGTTTCTTACTTTTAGTACTACGTTTGTACATGCGATTGTTACAATAAAAATCGCCTGGAAGCTGCATTCTGTCTTATTTACTTGCTAACTCTATACCTGAGCCGTTCTGTCTCACTCATATAAGTAATATGATGCTCTACCTAAAACTGCCGAACATGATATGAACGTGGCAAAAAGCTGGTTTACGAGAAATAAATTGAAATTAAATGAAAACAAAACTCAGAATTTTATCGTCTCCTTAAATCTTCTTTATCAAGTGATTTATATTGAGACAACTCAAACCTGTCACTAACATGAATATACTCAAAATCACATACTTTTCTTTATTTCACTCTATTATATCCTATGGCATTCGTCTTTGGGGAAACTCTAATAATGCAATAATTGTTTTCAGATCACAGAAAAAGGCAATAAGAATTTTGGCAAATCTTGGCAATAGAGATCATTGTCACTACTACTTCATCAAACTAAGTATAAAAATGCCACTCTCTACCATTCATATATTCACTGTTTTGCTGGAAATACATAATAACAGTAGTAATTTTTCTAAGCACTCTGATAAACAATAGCGGATCTGCGGACTTATTGAATCCTCAAAGACACGGATTAGCCATAAGCTACCAAAACTCTTTAAATCCCACTTTAGATCAGTAAAATCACTTGAATTGAAAAAAAAAAATAATAACAATCGAAAGATTTCTTCTCGAAAATTGTTTCTACAGTGTATCGGAATACCTCCAAAAAGCCAACTCTCTTAGAGTCTATGTCGTTTCACATCTCCAATCCTGGCATTTCTTCGAAATATGCTAATGAATCTGAAAGAACAAATATACTTACAAATACTGCAAAGATCCTGCGTTTGGTGTTATTTCTCCGTCTCTGTATTATTTTAATGAGTTTCAATTTTATTACCTTGATATTTGTTACATTTTTTAATGAAGAAATCTGCATTGTTCACAATAAGCTTGTCAAGAGAGAAACAAGATGTCACGCCCTACCAGGACGACGCTTTTAGACATAATCCTATAAAATAGGAATAATTCGGTCGAAAATCCATCAGAAAACAACTACTTTCCTGGCTAAAACCACGACAAACGTTGAATTACATCCGATGAATTTCCGTTCAGAGTTCCTACAAGGATGTCTCCGCAATTGCTAGTTGCATGGGAATGTTCATTGCGGAGACATACTTGTTCGTCGTGTTATTAGCCAGAAAGAAGTTTTTTTCTGATGGATTTTCGACATAATTTTTTTTATTGTATAAGATTATGGCAATAAGCGTCGTCCTGGTGGTGCAGGACATCTTCTTTCTCACATTTTTTAATTTTTTCACCATTACCATTGATATTTTAACAAGTAATTGTTCTTGTACTGATTCTGACCTGACGCAAACATATTGTATGTAACGTGGTTGAATAAAATCTACCCATCTATCATAACAGAGTCTCCGGAGAGTTCTAGGTTGTACTAAAAAGACAGACGAGTGAAATTCCCGAAAATTTTATAACCAGGGCGGAGAGATTTCTGGGGAAAACTCTAGAATGATTTCTTAGCTCCTAGAAATTGCTAGAAGATTAAAGAAAACTGTATAATGAACAAGGACAGAGGCTTCGGAAAGTTCAAAAACTGACTGGAATGACATTCAAGAGCAGTTCTCGAAAGTTTGGCCACCAATGAAGGGACGGGATGGGTGAATTTTACTGTAGGTCGAGAATAAAATAAAGGGAAAATTTAGAATGTTCATGTTGCTTCCGTTATGGAAATTTCAAGACTATAAGATTGAAAAGTGTAAATGATGTTCTCGAAACTTCTGGAGAATTCTAGAGAATTCGCGAACTCTGAAATGAATCTGAACGTACTTTCTGGAAACTTCTCGAACTTAAGACACTCGATTTCATTTCCTTCAGTTGTTTTGGAAAAAGTTCACCAGGAACAACTCAATGGATTGCCTAGAGGATTTTGAAGTTATTAGAATAATTTCACTGAAAATTTCGTGATAACACAGACTTTCACCACCCACGTCTACTTCTTGGGCAACTCCAGGTATTGCCATTGTACATAAAAGTCCCATGTTTGTCCACGTTTATCCCTGAAACGACTCGACCAATTTTAATGAAATTTTGTAAATGTGTATTGATTGGTCCAACTTGAGATATAGGTTGGTATTCATCACGATAAGTGGCCATCAATATTTTTTATTGCAAACTTAAGGATTTTTTACATTAAAACTAACTTATGTCAGCGTCTTCGGTATAAAATGATTCCGGCAATAACATTAACAAAAATATTACGAGGGTTAGTTAGTTAAATATACATCGATGATCCGCTAGTATTTCAAATTAAATGATGTTGTTGAAAAAGAATGTCGATATTCAGGTGTCCTGATTCTCGTGAAAGCATTTCGTTGTTTTTCCGTTCCTGCCGAATTTTCTGAAGAATTTTTGGGGATATTCTATCGTGACACACAGTGGTTACTCTCCTACGAGTTCGTCCAGACGTTTTCATTACTTACCATTTCATCGGCTCCTTCTACCCCATTCCCGAATTTTTCTTTTCGTCGACTGTCCTAAACCGCTATATCGCGCAACATAGAGCGTTTGCCCTACATCCACCCATATCGTTATCTTGCCATAACCTTGTCGTAAGCTCTATTCCCGAAAGCCGAAAAGCACACGCGAGATACAGGGTCGTACGTCGTTGCTCATTTGGCGGGCACAACACATATATCGAAGGTTCGCAATTGTTCCGACAACGGCTCCAGTTTTTGTACGAGGACGAGGACAGAGCTCGAATTCCGTAATAGCGCAAGTACTGTTGGACTGTGGTTCCCAGTCAAGTTTTATTACTACTAAATTATGTAACAAACTCATTGTTGAGAAAATACAACGTAAACTAGCAGTTTCAAGAATAAGCGAGAATATTTCATAATCGAATCATAAGTGGAAAATCACTATAACGGAAAAACACACACACACAAACAATTTTTTTTTAAAATAGTTCATATTCATTCAATTTGTCTTGTTTCGTGTTATATAACATAACTTCCGATCTGCCCGATTCTTCGATCGACATACAAGATTTAAACATACCACTTGATATTATTATATTATATTATTATATCATTATCACTATTATTATCATCCGATTAGCCGATCAGGAGTTTTTTGTTCCACAGCCTATAGGACATCTTAATTGGATCTAATGCATTCTGATACCTTTTGAGCGTGGGAAAAATGAACTTAGGTTTCTCGTCTCCAATACTGCAAAATACTCGTTAAGGTTGGGTAGTTGCTGGTGCAATGAGTATGCCTAAGACCGGGTATATTTTTGAATCAAATAAAGCTTGATATGAAATCATTAAAATAAAACTTGATATCAAATTGGCCGATCCGGAGGTTTTGTTCCACAGCCTAAAATACTCGTTTAGTTTGGGTATTTGCTGGTGCAACGAGTAAGACCGGGTATATTTTTGAATCAAATAAAACGCGTTGTAATTTAAGTACCAACATATCAATTCAAGAACAATTGAGTAGATTTTGGAAAGTCGAAGAAGTTGTTAATGAAAAATCGTTATCAATCGAGCAGCAGGAATGCGAAAATCATTTTATTCAGAACTTGAAGATAGACGAAAGCGGACGATACCTAGTTTCAATTACATTCAAAAAGTCCCCTAACTCATTGGGCAAAACACGACAAAATGCGGTTAAACGGTTCATTTCTTTGGAAATACGACTGAATACTGAATGAATACGAGCAACTAGGTCACATGACTAATGTCAGCGACTGTTCAAGAGATAAAATGGAATATTACATGCCTCATCACGGAGTACTAAAGGAATCAAGTACCTCCACGAAGTTGCGCGTTGTATTCAATGCTTCAGCGCCTTCTTCGAACGGCCTCTCTTTGAACGATTTACAAATGTGTGGACCTACTATACAACAAGATATTTCATCTGTCATTTTACGTTTTCGAATGCGACGAAGTTTGCAAAAAATAATTGTATGGCGAAAAAACCCGAACGATAGTCTCAAAACATATCAGTTGAACACGGTTACTTATGGTACCACCTCAGCGTCATTTCTAGCAATCCATTGTTTGCACGAGATGGCAAACGAATGCGCTTTCGTAGGCCTCATTCTCGTGGAAGCATTTCTTTGTTTTTCCGTTCCTAGCCAATTCTCCAACGAATTTTTGGGTATATCGTGACAAACAGCGGTAACTCTCCTACAACGAGTTCATCCAGACTTTCCCATTGCCATTTTATCGGCTCCGTCTACCCCATTCCCGAATTTTTCTTCCCGTCGACTGTCCTAAACCGCTATATCGCGCAACATAGAGCGTTTGCCCTACATCCACCCGTATCGTTATCTTGCGATAACGTTGTCGTAGCTCTGTTCCCGAAAGCCGAAAAGCACACGCGAGATGCGGGGTCGTACGTCGTTGCTCGTTTGGCGGGCAAAACGCAGATATGGAAGGTTCGCAGACTCGCAGTTGTTCCGACAAGTTTTCGCGTGATGAACCGCCACCGCGGTCGATCGGAGACGGTGTGACTATTACGCTGTTGTTTTGAATTCGGAGACGGCGTCACGTGGTTGGTTCGTTCTTGGTGATGGATTTTTTGTAAGTTGGGTAAGATGTACTATTTTATGAGTGGGGTGGTGCAGAATTGCGAGAATATACTGAGGTAGGTACTTGGAACTTTTCTCAAAACTATACTCTTTTCGTGACTAGATGGAAACGAATTTCATGAGTTATGGAGTCAGATGCTGAGTCACAGTTATTCAGGAATTCAGTTTTTTTCTTGAATATCTGTATACCAGAAAAAATATAAAATAATGATGGTTTATTTCTCTTTCAGAAAAGTGACGTGAAAATATTTTCTCAAAGTGTAATACAAACAACTTTGATAAAATTAGTGAAGATCCAAGAATATTCTACGAGATTTTCAGAAAAATGCCTGCTCTTAAAAAATTTACTTTTCATTCTTGATATCTGAATTGACACAATTGTTTTAGTATAACTATAACTCATGAACACTAGTAAATTCAAAAAAATGATTATGTCATGCTTTTGGGTCCTGAAGTTTGCATTATTCAGTTTTCAACTTCCTGATAGAAACTTCGTTATCAACGAATACCTAATTAGAGCAGTTTTCTAAATGCACGATTTTATAACTTCTATCCACCTGATCTGAATTTAAAATGGAAAAATACATTTCATAACGAATACTGGTGGCATATGGAGTTATAAACGAAGCGTACCCTGAACCCATTATGACTAATGATCAAAAGTATCGGTGCCCTTATGAAACACATAAAAAAAATTGGAACTCAATTATTGACATAAAAATAGTCGCCGAGCGACAAAATAACCAATCGTTCGTAGGGTTACCATGGAAACCATAATAGAAAGATGTCAAATGTTTTTGCGACATTTCACACCAAAATAGGTGACGAACGGAGTCTGAACAGTAATACTCTCAAAAATCGTAAGTTCGGTCCTAACCAGGTGTTGTTTTCATGTGAATGAAATTATGACACAATACTCAAAATAGTTCATTAATTTTGTCAATACTTTTTACGAAATATTAAACTTAATTTTTATTGTCAAAGCGAATATTCATTTACAAAATTACATTCATACTAAAGCGACACGTTACATGGTCCAAACGAGCGGATTGACGAAGAAAGCGATAATCGGTAGAGAAGCACCTCCAGAAATCGAAACAGAAGCGATCACACCGATCAAGGATGAGACCATTCCATTTTCAATTACCTTTCCTCCTTACTAGAGTACATACAGTGCGGCTTTTTATAGTCCTCCCCCCCTGTTAACTTTTGAACGGTTTGACGTAGAGCGATAAAAAAAAACCGTTTCGAGGGTTTCACCGATACTACCTTTTGAAATATAACGCAATTTTTTTAAATGGCATGGGGGGTCGAGTGACACATCGTTGAAAAGAGAATTGGATTCTCTTTTCAACCATCTAATTTTTTTTAAATTTCGTTGATATATTTTTTCACAATAAGCATTTGAAGTGTCAATGTAACAAAAAGAAAACAAACTATTATGACATGTAGTATTTAAATAATTAGAAGCAAAATTGTTGTCAATTAACGAAGCAGGTGTTCGAAATGTCCACCTAATACTTCTTGACAATAAAAAATTCGATTCACAAATTCCTGCTGAACATTATTCAACATGTCTGCAGTTATACCAGCACAAACCCGTGTTATTCGTTCTTTAAGTTCTTCCAAAGAGTTGGATTGTTGCTCATACACTTTGGATTTGACGTATCCCCACAGAAAAATGTCACAAGGTGTAAGGTCTGGTGATCGTGCCGGCCATTCGATTGGTCCACGACGTCCAATCCATCTCATAGGGTATGTTACATCCAAATACTCTCGAACTTGACGTTGGAAGTGAGGAGGAGCCCCATCTTGCTGGAAGGTGATGTGTTCCTGAAATTCGTTCTCATTTTCTTCTAATATTCCAGGTATGAGTGGTTCAACCGTATCTCTTAGTAAATCCAGGTACAAATTACCGTTTAAGTTTTCTTCCAGAAATAAGGGACCTACAATATGGTCTCCCAGAATTCCAGTCCACACATTTACTTTCTGTGGGAACTGTGTGTGACCTTCTCGAAAGATATGGGGATTTATATCACTCCAGTATCGCACATTTTGTGTATTCACATTTCCGTTCAAAAAAAAGGTACTTTCATCTGAAAAACAAATATTCCTAATGTAATTGGGGTTCCTAGCTATCTTTTCCTCCATAATTTCACAAAATTCCATTCTTCGGTCTGGGTCGTCTTCTGTGAGTTGATGTAACATTACTAATTTGTATGGATGGAACTTGTGTTTCTTCAAATATTTTTTTACTGTAGCTGTTGAGACCCCAATCGTACTTGCTACACGAGAGGTACTTTGTTGCGGATTTACCACCATTTCGGCAATTATCGAAACCTTTGTCTCTTCCGGAATTGATTTTCGACCAGCTCCACCTTTCCTACGAACACTGCCAGTTCTGTTGAATTTTTCAACTAGTTCCCTCAAATATTTCCGAGTTATAGGATGTTTAGGAAATTTTTCATTAAAAATTATCTCCGCTTCGTGGTAGTTCCGATGGGCCTCACCAAAATTATGAATTTCTTCAAATTTTTCTTCGAAAGGACGTATACGAACCATGATGATATCAAATATTCAAAGTAAATAATAATTATAAGTAGACAAAACTCCTCAGTGAATATGAATACAATAATTCATCAATCCATTGTACTTTTATAGGTAACTAATTAATTATTGTCATTTAAACAAATCCAATAAATAGTCCTTTCGTAGTACCTGTTATTACTTTTGTCATTAAAAATGAAAAAATGGGTATAATTTCGATATCCTAATACCTAATTAAGCTTTGAAAGGAATTCAAAATGAATAATTATTAATGTTGTGAATTGTCTTTATTGACCGTATTTCGTGGTATTGATTGCAATTGTGAATCACTAGAACAATTAAGGTATTTTTCTCCAAACATTATTATTTTAATACCACCCAAAATATTTTCCGTCCCATTATTTCAAATCAAACCCTTCAAAAGTTATTGAGGTAAGGTAAGGAAACGAATTCAGATCCGCTCTTACACTTGACACTTCAAATGCTTATTGTGAAAAAACGTGTCGACGAAATTAAAAAAAAAATTAAATGGTTGAAAAGAGAATCAAATTATCTTTCCAACGATGTGTCACTCGACCCCCCATGCCATTTAAAAAAATTAGGTTTTTGTGCCCCCCTCCGCGCCATCTATCGAGCAATCACAATGCGTTATATTTCAAAAAGTAGTATCGGTGAAACCCTCGAAATGTTTTTTTTTTATCTCTCTACGGCAAACCGTTCAAAAGTTAACAGGGGGGGGGACTATAAAAAGCCGCACTGTATATCGTTATTGGTGGGTGGAGTTTGAACATCCGAAAAAAATAATTCATAGCAGGTAGATTCTTGCATATTTTTTCAGAACTTTGAAGTTTTCAGTTGATTCAATTATTTATAATGCCTAATGACCTGAGTCCATTGATCAAAATGCGAGGTATTTTAAAAACAAAATTGACATATTTGAAAAATATATATCCTCATTTGAACATATTGATGACGATAGGGCTCAGATAATCGAGTTAGAATTGATAGATTCTAAGATTGACGGGACGATAAGTGATTTTGACATTGTGAAGACGGATATCGATTTGAAACGGATTCAGATGATGATGATCAGATCGTGGAACGCGAAGATTTTGAAAACAAATATCACCGATTAACAGCTCCCGGTTTTTTCGTTGTTTTTCCGGGAGATCACGAAAACCCCAACAATATATGGTCCTAATCATCTGATATCTTACACATAAAGTAACAATACCCCCCGTATAACTTGGAGGAGACGGTGACATGAAACCTAACATACTCTGACTTACAAGCACGATAAGTAAGCAGCCTACACAACATCGTAGTGTCTGCCCGTGGGCAGACGTGGGCTGGTTTTGCCCGCCCGCTGATATCCCTCAGCAGGGCAGGATGAAAAACCCATCACCTCCTAAAGTGCAACACTACTCCCTCTCAAACCCTCCTGTGGCTTAGAGATAGTTCTAATGCATTTTATATATTTATTTGTTGTGCCGCTGTATACACTTTTATCGATGCGTAGATATTAAACCATTTTTGATTGATTAACAGCTCAAGCAAAATTACTATTAGAAAAAAATCAAGAAAAAGTTGATTTGTCATTCAACAATTCGTCCACAAACTTTCCTATGTTTTGCCATGCGGACAATCTGCACAATACCGTTTCATTTTGCTAGAAATAAAGGTACCTAAATTTAATGGGTCTTATGATACGTGGTTAGAGTTTAGAGATTTGTTTATATCATTGGTTCATGACGATCTGTATAAACTGGGTGATATAGGAAAATTCTATCACTTAAGAGGTGCACTGGTTGACGCACAGCACCACAGGTTATCCAATCAATTGAATTTACAGAGAAAAAGTATATAACAGCATGGAACACTTTATGCGAAAGATTCAATAGTGAATATCTTTTGATTCACAATCATTTGGGAGCGATATTTAAGTTGGAAAACATTGTTGTCGTTTCTGCTAGTAAAATGCAATTTTTATGCGAAAATTTATTTATATACTTAAGCTGTTTAAATCAATTAGGTGAACCGACTGACTCATGAGATACGTTACTCATTTACATCATCTCCAAAAATTATATAAACAATCAGCTCAAGAATGGGAAAAGCATCAATTCAATTACGATCAAGGCGATCTAACTATTTTCAGAGATTTTCTCAAAAAACGAAGAAACATGCTAGAAACGGTGGAAATAAAATTTCCCAAACATGAAAATAGTCACGACGCGCGAAAGACAGCTACTTTTTCAAACCAGAATCCTCACTATTCGAGAGGCGAAAACAATACGCGAACTCTTGCAAGTAATATCAACATAGATGCAAACAAACATTTGAAAAAATTAGATAAGGCGAAACAAATGCCGTGTTATAATTGCAAAGATCGTTATGCAAAAATCAATTCATTACATTTATGCGAAAACTGTTCAGGATGCAAAATGTGCGGCAAAAAAATAATACGGTATTATATGACGCGAGTGAGAAAACGCGAATTCGGCAATTGCTATAAGGTCAAATCGACATTTTAGACAGCCAAAATTTGTCATGCGAGAATATTCCTAGTTTAGAAGTTACGAAGTATTCACTAGCAACATCGCAAAACTCTATCCTTTCAACGGCTCAAGTTTTTGTACGAGGACGAGGACAGAGCTCGAATTTCGTAACAGCGCGAATACTGTTGGACTGTGGTTCCCAGTCAAGTTTTATTACTACTAAATAAGCAACTACATATATTATTTTCATCTGATGGCACGAGAAAGTGCTAGGAATCGCACGTTAAAAGGTAAGACCTCGTTAATCCTTGGCTCGCACAAGTTTCGACTTTTGAGGGCTGCCATTCGTAAGGGAACGACAGCTGGTTAACGGAAAAAACAATTTTAAAAACAATTTTTGAAATTTAATTATGTAAAAAACTCATTGTTGAGCAAGTAAATGGATTATTTACAAAAATACGTTGCAGGTTTTTCAGCACTCTCATATACACGAATGATCAAGCAGCATCAGAGTTAATTTGTTTCTGTAAAAATTAGAGAAGCACTTTGGTGTGTCTTGATCAATGATATTAAACAACTATTGATTGAAAAAAAGAAAATGTTTACAATTTTTCTTTTTTTTTTTATCATTAAAACTACATCTATTGTTAATATAATACTACACTTAATACTAATCACTTGTAATAAGGTTTCACTCTGTTTTTATGCACTGTCATTTCTTTATTGTCCACTTTGATCACTATATTCGGGTGTTCGTCTTTTATTACTGAATAAGGACCCTTAAAAAGTTCTTGCATTTTATTAGTAACATTGTTTTTAACTAAAACTAAATCTTCTACTGTAAACTTAATACCAGGATTACAGGACTTATCATATCTATCTTTTCTATTTGTTTTCGATTTCAGCAGATTATTTCTTGCATCGGCACAAGCTCGCTGAAGACGGTGTTTCAGTTCTAGAGGGTAATTATCAAAAGTATACAGAGGATCAATATTTTCAGTAATGTTAGAGGGTAGTTTTGGTAAATGACCGAAAACAAGCTCGTATGGAGAATATTTTGTTTCTGTATGAACCGTTGTGTTGTATGAAAAACACCAAAAGGGTAGCCAAGTGCTCCATGCAGCCTCGAATATAGATGTTTGCATTCTTAAGTACGCGCCTAGATGTTTGTGTGAGTTTTCTAGAGAACCTATTGTCTGTGGGTGGTATGCACACGAATTGAGTTGTTTTATATTGAGTAATTTAGACATTTCAGAGAATACTGAATTCGGTACCTCGGTCCGAAAGAATTTGTTTTGGAATACCGAATCGTAAAACGAAATTATTTATGAGTGATTTTGCTACGGTTACTGCTTCCTTATTCGGTAGTGCATATGCCTCTACAAATTTTGACAAGTCGCATTGTAATATCAGAATATATTTACTGTTCTCAATGTCTTGCTCGATAGGGCCAACTAAATCTGGGAATATCTTCTCAAACGCATATGTTGCTGTTGTTGTTATGTTCAAGGGTTCTATAAATGGATTAGAGTGTTTGTATCTTTGGCAGTCGTCACAGATTTTTACAAATTTTTCTACGTCATCATACAGTCCCTTCCAGTTGTAGTACCTTTTAATGTTATTAAACATTCTATTGATACCTGCGTGGCCTCCTGTATGCAGAATGTGGAAATCATTTAGAATTAATTGTCTAGTTGCTGAATCATTAATGTTATGGCAATTGTTTATGAAGGTTATTTTTGTTTTCGACTTCTTGAAGATTTTTGAAATTTCTTTGATTATATCTGCAGATAAATTGTTATCTTTATTAATAAATAATTCTGGAATATTTTCCTGTCCGGACAGTTTTTGACAGTCTTTCAACATCTCTCGAAGGTCTGATGCTGAGCAAGTATCTGTCTTAACTAAATATATAATCTGCAAGCTTGCGTCATAAATCAAATCATCGTTCATAAACTTAAATTGTTTTTCTGACTTCCGCAGTTTATTGAATTGTTGTGAGCTCAGTATCTTCAATTCAGTTACGTTGTAAGGTTTTTTCAATACCTCGACAATTCCAAGGTGATCAGTCCTAGTATCATCGTTTGCAGTCGGGTTGTCCAACAATGTCTTTGTTCGTGAACGTGTTATAACATTCACAGAGGCATTAATTTTCCTAGACATTTCTTTCAAGTCGTCAGATGGTATTTCTACTCTAGAAAGAGCGTCTGCAATGTTCGAGTTTCCCTTAACGTACTGTACTACATAGTCATATTCATCTAGAACAAGTCAAAATTTTGTCAGTCTACTGGACGGTTGACTTTATGCCATACAAAAATATGAGCGGTCTATGGTCGGTCTGTATTATAAAATTCCTTGTATGTTATTGTCAAATGATTCTATTATGAAGAATTTATGTGCAAACATATTTTTGCCGACTTGCAAAGGAACGTTCAATGAGCCTGCGTATTCGTTGACCCTGAAATTTCGTCTATTTTTATTTTGTCTGAGTAGTCTATTGTATACAAGTGTCTGTTTACATGTTTATGAAAAATTGCGCTAATTGATGCACCTGAGTGGATGAGTAAATAAATTTCCTGAATATTGTAATTGAATTTAATATAATTATACCGTGTATACCAAGTATGGAGTTATTTTTCGTCCTATTGGCCACGAAAAATTGTTCGCTCCTGTGAGCTGCTTTGACTTGATGCCTCACTTTCGAAGTCATTTGCTACAAACATAGTTTGTCTTATATTGTCTCGTCTTGTATTTTGAGTTTGTCGGGAACGATTATTTGATAGGTTCTGTGGTAGACGGCCTCTATTGTTATTTTGTCTGTTATCACCATTGAATCGTCCTCTGAAATTGTTGTTGTAATTTGTATTATTATATCTGTTCGAATAGTTTCGATATCTGTTGAAGGTTTGTCTCCTATACCTATTATTAAAATTTTGGGAAAATTGGTGGTTTTGTTCATTCCTAATATGAAACATAGTCGGTTGTTGTTGGTTGTCTTCTGTAAATTCGTCTTTTGCTCCATTAATAGCTTCTGTCAGTGTACTGTAATTCCACGCTTTCATTATAGTTTTAAGCTCTGTATTATTTATTACAAAAACGTAAATGGCTATTTTTTCATTCTATTCCCTGAAAATCTCAATAGTATTTTTATTGTCGCCTGCCTGAGCTAAAGTAAGATCTGACATTAGTGTTTCTATTGATCTTCCGTATTCATCGATATTGACGTTACGTAGTTTTACAGTTTGTAATTTTAAATTTTGTAATTTTATCTCTATGAGATACGCAAAGTTTAATATCATAATTGATTAGAGATTGTTTGCTTACCGTGTCTAAAGCTGAATCGTACAGTTCTTTACCCTCTATCAACTGATACACGCCTTCATTTGTGTCGTTTAATTTTGGCAATAAATTAGTTGCTGTTTTAAAGTCGAATTTTTCTCCACTCGTGATTAAGCCTGTAATTATTTATACCTGTTTCTATATTAGTATTAACATCTACTTTCCTAATTGACTTTGACCTATCACCCAAAATATTCTTAATTTTAGTGGATATTTTTTTTTCTATCCTATGTAAATATAGTTCTACTTGAACATCTTTAACTGGACTGTTATTATTAAACTTATGTACTAATTTATTAATCAGTGAATTAACATTTTCAAACCTCTGGAGCCGTCTCTGCGTAGCTGGTTGATCACGTTTGTCGTAGAAGTCTTTGCAAAGGTTTTCTTCAAATTTCACCAGTTGTTCCTCCGCCTCTGCAAACTCCCTTAGAAAGTCTTTGCTGTTCATGAGCCCTGGACACTATCGTATTCTTCATTATTTTCTTCTCTTTAGTTTGAATCAACACACTCGCGAGATCTTCGAAGTTCGCTTAGTGCGATTTGTCGTTCCATCGATTTCTTCATACCTTCTCGCATTTTTCTCCAGATGAAATATATGATAACAATTACAATGAAGATTAAAATTGGGACTATCATTCCGTCGGTGTGATTAAATGCGGTCGAACTTGATTGATTCGCATTATTTGATCCAGTGCCAACAGTTTGTATCTGCAGTCTTTCTTCGTTTGTAACTTTTGATCCACACATTTTCAAATAGTTCGTTTTCTTCTACACATTGATTGGACTGGCAGGATCGCCATGAAATGTTGGTCGCAGCATGTATATTAATTAAGACCAGTCATTACCAAAAGAGTTCACTTTTTATTCTTCAGCAGAGTAATGTTTCACATTCAAGAGTCAGTGCATACTAATCATGCCCAAAATATTGAGGTTCGATAGAAATTGGTTGATCAGCACTTTTAATATAATTGTTTATATATTTGGATAGCAAATAGTTCAATGTACTGAAATGTTGCAGAAATACATATTTAGGTCGGTGTTAAGAACCGATGAGTTTAATGACACAGCAACGTTTCTGTACGTAGAGTTGTTGAGTAGACATAATTAAAAATAACAATAATTTAGTAACATATTAAGAATATGAGATAAATGATCTAAATCTTTATCACATATCCCCATTGGCCAGAACTCATAGAAGCATGTTGTTGTAAACCACAAGCAATTGATTGTCAACGTTTATGACTTTCATAATAGAGAAGATTTATTCAACATTATTGCATCGGAATCACCACGTGAAATGAATTTGTTTCATACGATCTTTTAGAAGTATTATAAGTTTTATTTCTGCAATATGTGGGTTACGACTTATTTCCTAGGAAGGTTTATTGCCTCTTCTGTAAAATCTGGTCAATGTGAGATACGAGTTGTTAAAATTAGTCCATCGATATATAAAAATCTTGATTGTTCATTATTTTTGTAAATCTGTGAGGTGTTGCTTTCTTCGGTGGATAATGAACCCGATCATTAGGAAGAGCCCCTTCCAATTCTCTTGATATTTAGCCCAAAACATTGCATTTCGGTCATTGTAAAAGTTTAAAATAAAATGAAACAATTTAAACATAAAAGGGTGGATTTATGCAGCACAAATTTACACTAAACTCCAACTTGAATCAAACTTCAACCAAGGAAAAATTAAACTTTGGTGTGTATGGTATTCATGTGAAAAGAATTGAGACAAATTACGCATGCATGACATGTGTTTGGTATAAATCTTTCAACCTATCCATTCAGTCGTTCAGCCCACGGAATCCAAAATATTCACCAACAATTGCGCGGTAGTGTCAATAATTAACAAGATGAAAGTTGGCCAACTATTAATTCAAATTTAGTTTTAATTTCCCTGCATAAATATCCAACACAAAAACAGGATCTGTCACCAACATAACGGCAAAAAAACGGTCACCGAGACCTGAAATACATAAGCCCTCTGGTGTGGAGTTTTTAAACTCTTTATAAGTACATTATAATTATTGTTTTCGTCAAATTCCTTAGATTTTAGCATATATGTGGATTTTGGCTATTGTTCATGTGAATTTTGTTGAAACTGTAGTATATGGAGTTAAGTTTTAAGTCCGCTTAAGTTATCTTCTAATGGAAAACTTTGTCAGTATTAAATTTACGAAAAAAAGTTATTTTTTGTAAGAAGTTCTGCATGGTCTAAAACCCATAATACAACCATCACACCAAAATTTTTTTATGCTGTATACGAGGGTTATTAAAAAATATGAAATATTCTCAACCTTTATTTTTGGCAAAATCAAAAATTGTTACTAGGAGACCTGGATGTTGTGGTTGTACAACTGTAAGTAGCAGAGTATGGTTTCATTTGTATCTCTATGTATAATCATATGCACATGATTCGTTTACAATACCCACTATTGTTTATATGATTATTTGCTCAGGTTGGTGATAAAAGCGTTGTCCTATTATGGGTTCGAACTTCGGTAAAATGGCTTGACTAAAATATTCGTCAAGGAAAAATTAATAGGAGCCAGAACGAAATGAGGAATGTCCTTATCGTTGGGTCACTTATAGATAGTCTGATCGGGGCACACTGTTCTCGTACTATTTAACAACGTTTACCCTGAATGTGGAAAGTGTGCACCAAGGATGCAGCATACAACATGAAAAATAGTCGGCCAAATACCAGCAGAAATTACTTTGAATTTGTGGGCTCATCAGTATTTAAAATGGCTAAATAATATATTTTCAACTATCCCTATATTTCTCATGATGTAAGTTGCATATGCTGCATGTTTGAGGCATTATTTGAGCCCGTGGCTCAAGGTGGAATAGTTTGATCGAACTGACTTGAAGTGACATCATTTCTTTGATTCACACAATATGAACAAACTAATGAAAATAACGTCACTTCAAGGCAGTTTGATCAATCCATTTGACCGTGGACCACGAGCTTTTGTGTTATGTTGAATGTCCTCCAAATAGTTATGAGCTTTGTAAAATGGATCTAATGGTAGAAGAAATAAATCTTATATTTGATTTAATTTGTAAAGGGAACGTTAATCAATAAATGTTATCGAACGGTTACGTTTATACTGCACGAAGTCTTGCGTGATACATCTGTAGATTAGCAGGTTCTTTTTACAGCAAACCCCTTCTTTTCCCTTTTTGCTCATATATCCGTTCCTACACCGGATCAACTGCGGAGAGCATTCGTATTTGTATGATGCATTCAAACAAACTCGATCATTTCTAACTCTTCGAACTTTTTCAAAATAAGCAACTTTCTCCTACTCTAATAGGATTATTCTTCTCCATTTTTTTTAAATATTCTGTTAGCGTAGTTTGACTGATGATTATGATGTGATTTTATTAATTCATTTGAGTGAATGTCATATTCATTCTAACCACCAGTCAAACTTAGCTGTCAGTTAAACTATACGCTTACAGGATATTGAAGAACTGACCATCAAAGTCAGATTCAGATACATAGGTGCCCACCCAGAGTTTTTGTCCTCGAATGATAAATTCCTTCATTATTAATAAAATTAATTTTTCTGAACCAGAGAAAATATGACTTTGTGATAGAAAGGCAAGTAAAAGGAACGTATGTTGCACGTGAAAAACCTGTTTTTCAAGCACGTGCAATTTCAATTTAATTTTACCATTACCCGACTCGTATAATCAAAGAAATTCAGTTGAAAACATTCAAGAAATCGTTACTGTGCAGCTTGGCAACGTCGCAACGCAAGGTCTACGTTTCATGGCGTGTCCACCATTGTGTCTGTCGGCCGGCGCAAAATCGTGGAAGGTGAGTTCTGAATTTCGCTAAGTATACAGAAATAATTCTTAATTTGTACGGGTCGGACAAAGTGCGCGACTACGCAAACATGTTCTGCTATTGAACTTATTGTATGGAATCTTATTCAGTATCTTTTCTCTTCATACTCTGTATTACTGGTAAAGAATTCTGTCAGCGGAAATTTTTGTTGTTTTTACATAATGCAGTCTGCATTTTGATGAGGTGTAATTTCTGAGAGGATCCAATTGTTATATTTAGAGTTGAAAATTGTTTTATCGCCAAAGTATAGTGGTAGCACAATTCGAATCTATCCATTTATGTTTTTGTGTTTGTTTATTGGTGCGAAATATCTATCGGATATTTTGCTTTTCTATAATATAATAATAATAATACTCCCTCACAAACACTCGTAGATTGTACACAAAGACATAGCCTGTGCGGGTAGAGAATGGCCATTATTATTATTTGTCGTGGCGCTCCGGGGCGACATACTGATTTTTGGTGGCGTATTCACTTTTCAGCTGCAGGAAAACCCCGAAAACCTACAGCACCACCTCGGGTGGCTGGCATGCACTTTAAGCTAGCACTAGACGAGATAGGCATCTAGACAACATACAATACACTTGCTTTCAACAGGGACTGTGGTAGTCTATCGACTCCGATATTGAGTACTTAAGAAAAAATCCCTCGAGCATACATCGGGCTCGAACCGACTGACGCTATACTGGAGTTTTGAACGGCCTGTGCCTCAGACCGCCAAGCTACCGGCCACCTGCTAATATTATGGACCCCGTATCTAGCACCACACATAATCCCGCCGACATTATGTCACGTGGTTTCAACCCACAGGCATTGATTCAATCCAAATTGTGGTTCCATGGATCGTACTGGTTATTATGTGATACTTTGGATTAGCCTTATATACCATTTTCTATACCCGAGTTACCCGAAAAACGAAAATGTTTGATTTCAAACTCTAAAATAACTTTTTTATTCGATCATTTCTCGAAATTAAATAGAATGAAGGAAATTTTTGCGAACATACTGAGGTTCATAATAAATTATAAGATGAAGTTAGAGTCAAGGAAATAACTTCCTTATTTGACAGTTGAAGAGTTGAAGTCACGAAAAATTGTGAAAAGTTGCGTAAAGTATTCTAGGTACTATGTAAATGTTAAGATGCAGCCTATCATGGGCGACTTACATAGTGATCGATTTCAACCAGTTCTCCTCTTCATGGAAGTTGGAGTAGGTTACGCTGGTCATTTCATGATGAAAGACAAACCAGGTATAGGTTGTAATCCTATTAAATACTGGTTCTCTTTATTTGTGCGCTTCAGTTCTAAAGCTATTCATTTAGAATTAGTGCAATCTTTGACAAGTGACGCTTTTCTACAAGCTTTTCATCGTTTCATTGGCCGTCGCGGAAAATCTTCAGAGGTATTTTCAGACAACGGCACAAATTTTGTTGAAACTAATGAAGATTTGGTAGAACTTGGCGAGTTTTTGAAAAATAATTATTCCATAATTTCTGAGTACGTTGCTAATATAGGCATCAAATGTCATTTTATACCTATCAATTCACCCCATTTCGGTGGCTTATGAGAAGCGGGGGTAAAAAGTTCGAAACACCATTTACGACGAGTCATCTGATTTTCAAAAGTTGCTCATCCATACCGAGGCAGTGCTCAATTCCCATCCCTTATTTCACTTGACCTCCGATCCTGAAGATTTATCCGCTTGGTCTCCCTCTCACTTCTTGATCGGAATACCCATAATATTCTTACTAGAGGCGTTCGTTGACCACATCAAGGGAAACCGACTATCACATTACCAATTACTTCAGAAGCTGTATGATCACTTTTGGCGTCGTTGGAGTCGTGAATACATCAGTGAAATTCAGCAGAGAAGATGCTGGAAAAGAAGCCAAAGAAATTTGGAAAAGGTGCAATTGGTCCTTATACGTGATGACAACCTTCCACCAACTAGATGACGTCTAGGTCACATATTAGACTTCAATTGTGGTAGTGATTACCTCGAGGCAGCAGACGGCATTACTTCTCGGGCAGTAAACAGACCGTCCTCCAAGTCCGGGTGCATGCATGTACAGTAATACTCTCAAAGATCCTAAGTCCGGTTCTAACTAGGTGTTGTTTTCACGTGAAAATGCAAAATCATGGTGTATTGGCTCGGGATAGAAGTTTTTAAAAATTATGACATAAGACTCAATATAATAGGGGAGCCCAAGCCGGGATTTCGGGATTTACTAAAGCGCGGCAGATTAATATACAGGGGGATACCTTGTACCCGGTTGAGTACCTCCACCAAATATGAGCCCCATATATAAGGCCGCCCGTGAAATATAAAAGGATCAGATTAGTAAAAAAAAAATGATCATCAGAAATTCTCGAGCGCGTCAGTTTAAGGTAGGGTGAGTTATTTACATGCTTGAAAGTGTATATTTCATTGATCTGATAATTTGAGAGTGACGTTAAGAAAGCGGAGGGCAGCAAAGTTGTAAAAAAAACGTCATTTCGATATTCTCGAGCGTAGCTAATTTTTTTTTATTTTATTTTGAAGGAAATAATTTGAGGATAACAAAAAATATATAATCTGACGATTTCCGCAAGCCGAAATAAAAATTCGTCGACAAAGTTTAATGCGTGCAGCTTTGTGATACCTATATATCCTTCTTCGCGTTTCTATTTCTCTCTCACTCTTTCTCTATTTATTCCTCTCTCACTCCATCCCCACTCTGGTTTCTGTTGCCATGACGCTATCACAGCTGATCACAGAGACTCGTTCGTGGTAATTATATGTATACAACGTGTTTCCAACGTTTTGGCTTATTTTAATAATAGTTATGTGAATTGAAGTTTATAAATATTTAATATGAGTAATATTAATTTGAAGTGTGTATTTTGTGGTGGTATTTTAGAATATCGTCGGAGCAAACCGGTTCTCCGGAAATCTCGAACAACATACGATAATCTCGAGGAAGATGATTCTACTAATGAAGATGATGATTAATTAATCAATTAATTATGAAAAATTTAATTTTCTTGCAAATACAAGTATTCTACCTGAAAAACATACACTTATTGATTTGCATGCTCTTTCCCGAGCCTTTCAAATTTAATGATTTAAAAAAATATTTTTTTTTTTGGCAGATTAGGCGAATCCCTCTAGATGATGGTCAGATTATGAGACAGCACGTTCAGAACATAAAGATGAACCATATATATCTTGATCTAACGAGTATTTCAAAATTATAACAATTATAATAATGGCCGCGAGTTCGCGTCAGATTATTGAATGAGAGCTTTTTTTTTGGCGCACTTAACACCCCCTTAGAAAATCAGACGCGCTCGATTTTTTTTTTCATTTTAAACCCTTACGTACAACCACCCGCATCATGCAAACGATCAGATTAAGACACGTACATTATTAAAAATACGTAGGACATTGATGCTATCAATATCTGACGCGCTCGAGTATGTCCATGCAACAGTATTTTTTCACATATTTAAAAATCTATAGCATCTTCCTCCACCGATAAAATATATATTATATAACATTTCTTTCTTCTTATCATCTGAGCTTTGCAACCCAATAGGTCTCTATGACGCTCGAGTAAATCCCCATTTAGCATCGTGGGCTCTCCTATTAATATAATTCATTAAAATTTTCAAGGCTTTTTTAAAATTAATTTTTATTGTCAAAGCGAATATTCATTGCCAATAATACATACATACTAAAGAGACACGTTCTTGAAATTTTCTACCGAATACCATTCGTCCATTTAAAATCAACTAAATTATTTTAAAAACAGTATTATTTCACATATTTAAAAATCTATAGCATCTTCCTCCACCGATGAGAAGGTATATATTATATAACATTTCTTTCTTATCATCTGAGCTTTGCAACCCAATAGGTCTCTATGACGCTCGAGTAAATCCCCATTTAGCATCGTGGGCTCTCCTATTAATATACATTAAAATTTTCAAGGCTTTTTTAAAATAAATTTTTATTGTCAAAGCGAATATTTATTGCCAATAATACATACATACTAAAGAGACACGTTCTTGAAATTTTCTACCGAATACCATTCGTCCATTTAAAATCAACCAAATTATTTTAAAAAACGCATTCGAAAAATTGCTCTCCTCCTTTGGAATCGGGCAATTCATGCTTTAAAACAACGAAAAAAAATAAACTTATGCAATTAAAAAAAAAATATATATGATTTTTCAGAATTATCGGTAATATTCAATGCTCTTATGGTATTATCCCCGACTATTTCATAAAATTACATGATTGGAGTCACATACCATGCAATATGAGCAGATATTGAAGTGATCATGTTTATTTAGGTAAAAAAACAAAGAGAAGTGTTACGTTTGACATAACTCAAAATTTAAATGACTCGTTTTCGGTTATCTTCTACTACGGAAATTAGTGAACATATAAGCTAATCCATACCAGTAAACACCAAAGAGGACTAAATAGTCTGTCTAGAGAGAATTTATGTATTTTTTAAGACGCATATATATGAATGACTTCATTCTGTTCATGAAATGGTCTTCCTAAATATCACTCGACCATGACAAATAGAGACTATCATTTTCTTTAATTCATCTCGAGTAACTTGTATTTTGGAACAATTCAGTTCGATCATATGGTCTCATTGAATTGTTAAAATGCAAAGTACTCTCGATAGAATTACGACGAAAATATTAGTCGGCTATTTGACATGGCCTTGTGATATTACCAACGAAAATTCCACACCTAACATTTTCGACCAATTGAAGGCCTGTATTTTTCATCGTTACCATAGCAACTGATAGAATTTCCAGAAATTTTTGTCTCCCCTTGGGGTAAGGAGCATGAAACTACACTGGTAATTTTTTGACATTTATAGTTAAAATGGCATTAGTGAGTTCGAATCCCTCTGCTGGAACGTTTTTTAATTTTTTTTCCTCTCAAACATTCATTATAATTGTTATTCTACCTTATATTGCTTTGAATAAACATGTAATACTATTTAAATTTCAAAACCATTAAAAACCGTCATTTTCCTAGTAGTTTTTTAATAATATTTTGTTCTGAAATTTTCTTACCGAAATCCGAATTCCGGTTATAATTGAAGTATTAACTTTTTAGAAAATGTGCGATCCAAAAGGATCGAAGAAGATATCAGAAAATCTTCTACTTATTTTGCAGAGAAAGTCAAGGTAATGGAATCCTCTACATACTTTGATCTATATACTCAATGCTGAGATCTACGATATCTGTAAAACATTATATAGCATATAATAAGTCAATAGTTTTTATTAAAAAATATTGGCCTATCAACAACTTCACCTTCACTTTGCATGTTCCGTTGAACGCTTAATAGCGCAAAGTAATGTAATGTAGTAAATGTGAGTAAAATCTGAACTGTGAAATTGGAGGTTAGGTTAGGTTAGGTTAGGTTAATGAATAATCATAGATTTTTATTAAATATTTTTGTAAAATCTGTGGTTGTAGGAAAATTCGTGTGTGTAATTCGAGCGCAAAATCTTTGTCGTTCTCAAAAAACTGCCGGGCTCCGCTTCGCATCACGCGTAAACTTTTTTCTCAAGCAGCAAAGTATCACTTTGCGCTCTCAATACACAAATAGCTATTATACGCTTAGCCTTCGGTACAAATACGAACCACAAAGTTTTGAACAGAAGGCCAGTGACACGATAGAGCATTCATTACCTCTATTGAAAATATATTTTCAAAATATACATTTTCATCAAAACTAACAACATTAAGTATAATAATTAATCCAAACCCAATAGAAATAAGTGGGTCTTATGGGGATGAGCGAAACTTATTAGAATCTATAGCGTGTGATGGTGGTGGTGGTGGTGGTAAGTAAGTACATACTAAGGAACGTTGGAATAAATGAAAATTTTTCAAATGTCTTTCAATCTATCAATTTTTAAGATACAAGAACAATTTAACTAGAGTCGGTTCAATACATGAAATTAGTGAATATTTTCTTGCAGCTTTTCAAAAGTTTTATACTGAAATATTGAATATATAGATAAATATATAATATTCTCTATCTAAATGTAAAATTATCATTATTTTTTAAATAAAATAGTAAATAATCCTATTTTAATCTACAGAACACCAGCCTAGCAAACTACAAAACAATTTGACATAAAATGTTCCAAAATTATGAACAAGATTTAGTTTCATTCAGAATTTATAAAATAAAAAAACTGTATAAATCATTGCACTAATATCGCTAAAGCACAACGAATGACAAGGACAGACAAAATTTGAATATTATATGAAATTGAAAAAGACTGCAAACTGACTTTTACAAATAAGTGTTTAGTTTTGAATAATAACGTTATGTTTTTGTGAGAATAAAATTTATAAAAAATGGTGATCCGTGAAAATGACAAGAACGAAATCGGAAGGGCGAAACAAAGATACATAATTATGTGGTAATCAAGGTTTTTGCATCAGCAAAAATAAACGCTAGAAAAATTTAAACGATAGGAGGAGAAAATTTTGAAGAGTTAAAGATTGCAGAAAAATTGTTAATTTGAAGTTTGGTAGAAGCATAGATATTCTGATAACAAACCATCTCACGTACACCATAAAGACAGATAAAATCCCAATGAAGTCCAGAACCTTCGCAATAAAGACACCAGGAAAACACACCACAAAAACCAGTTATTTCGACGTATTCCTTCAACTACACTGAACAAAACTTGTAAAAACGTTACCTGTCGTAAGTGCATTATCCGTAAAATAAATCCTCCTACACATTCAACGTACAGAAAATATACATTTCATTTTCAAAAGATATTCTTAGCTCGCAATATTGACTTCCTAAGAATTATTTAGCAGATTTGCGTATCTCAGCACTTAATATTTCTTATAGTATCGTTTTGTAGCATTGAAACAACCGCATAAGTTTTCTATCTTCATACTTCCAAAACAGGTAAAATAAACATCTATTTGAATTAAAAAAAAAAAATGTATCAAAGAAAAAAATTAACTAATATCTTTTGGAATCAAACAAATTTTACCATATATTATTATATCAAGAAACTGAGGAATTCTTCTGCAAAACCTTCTGAAAAAGCGTCATACATGTTCTAAGGCCGTTCAACTGAGCTAGCTAAACAGGAAAACAGTAAACAAACAGGTGAAAGTATCATGAAGGTCATATTTATCTGTTTATTCGAGATATTCACAAAATTCGATACAATTTTTCATTCACAAAAACTACAACTCTACCGACATCAACATTAAATCAATTATAAAATCATAAAAATTGCCACCTCAAACATGGTGCGATTTTCACAACCTCACCAAGCAATACTTGCATAACAATACATGTATTTTCAAAAATACAAAAATACGTACATAAGTACCTACATACACCCATAATGTAATATGTTGTCAATCTCAAGGTGAATATTTCAGAATCAATTAAAATACAAAACCATCATAGAACGCATGCCAATGAAATAAAAATAAAACCAAAATTGTCCCAATAAAATTCTTTCATATGCTATAATAGTTTACACAAAAACAAAAAGGCAATATTTTTCTGAAATTGCAGAACGAATGATTTACCGGAAAATGATACTCTCAGTATACAAATGACTGAATCAATCGAGATTTCGAACAGGACTGCCGAAGTGCTTAGATGAACTCATTCCTGAGTTCTTTTCAGATTTGGGTGATCTAGTGATATAAGGGTTGTTTGATTTTTGAGTATCTTATGTAATTTCATTTCATTTCCTTATTAGATATATTTGAGCAGGCAATTGGATTTTTTTTACGACTGTGCGTAAACAAAGTGTTTATCAACTCTTGGAGCAAACATCAACATTGCGTAACGTAAATTTTTACACACTGTTCATACATTTACGCATTTTTGAAAAATATAGTATTTTGCGTCAAATATAACTTTGTCATCATCTGATAATATGACGACAATTCATAACATAAAACACCCAAACTAATGATATAATTGCTACAATGTGGCAATATTGTAGTATGATACAATTTCGTAAGGTGCTTTTTTTATTTGCAGATATCCCAACGCCATACAAGAAATAAACATAACGGAAATTACTTCTCGTTATAAAAAAACTATTATGAAGAATTGATTACTTACTATATATATATATATATATATATATATACATATATATCTTTTCATAGCACTCATGATTTTTTAACCAATTCTGGTTGATATTTTAATCAACTTATCAACTCAAAGCATTTTGGATTAGTTATCAACATATTCGTATGTTTTGGTGGTGGTCATTCTCAGAAATACAAAATTGAATATTGGATTTAAAGGCTTCCAGTTGTGGATGTGGACCTCATGAATTATTTGTCCGTGTAGGTCGATGAATATTTTAACTATATTCTAAAAGATGGTCTCTCACAAAAGATAATAATGATAATGATAAAAATAATAATGAAAATGGGATAGTGAATTTATATATATATATATATAATGTATATATATATACATATATATATATATATATGTATATATATATATAAGTAGATAGTCTCTTTGCTGACTAGTTAAGAATAAAACTAGTTAATATTGGGGATTGCAGCAGGTCAAAATTATACTCTTTAGAGATATTTCAAGCTTTCGTATATTTGTTACATTCTCCAGAAAACTATGAAGAATACATTTTAGAATTATAAAAAATGGTTGAAATTGTATAAAAAAGGGCAAAATTGCGAATAAAAATCAAAAGAAAATTTTGAAATCATTCATCGAAAAACAATTGACTATATATACAGTGTGCCCCACTTTGAGCAACCACACCCTCATATTTTCTTGACAGTACAGTGATTCCACGGCTAACTACGACCAATTGAAAAGTGAAAAATGGAGAAACACATACTAGGCATTTTTTTATCGCAAAAATAACACCAGATTCTGTTTCAGAACACCCTAAAACCCCCAAATCTCAGTGCTAACTCGTTAGAATATACAGGGTGTTATCGGTAACTAACGACATTTTTTATTTGTTATTCATCCATAATATTTGGTTGTTTTCGATTTTTTTTGCCTTGGTCACCAAGTACCTAAAAATGTTTAAAGAATGCTGTAGAGAATATTCAAATATTATTTTTTCAAGGCTACCTACGACCAAATTGAAAAGTGAAAATTAGGGAAAAACATACTAGGGATTTTTTTATCACAGAAAAAACACTAAATTCCATTCCAAAACACTCTGAAACCCCGAAATAGCAGTACTTGATTAATTAAAATGTACAGGGTGTCATCTGTAACTAACATATCATTGATTTTTATTCATCCGCAATGTTCGGTTGATTTGTTTTTTTCCCATATTCACTAATTACTTAAGAATGTTCAAATAATGCTATAGAAAATATTCAAATATTACTTTTTCAAAAACGTTCAATAATTGATGCTGTACAAAATAACGAAGTATTACTTTTTGATGCCTAGATATGATCAGCTGAAAATTGAAACATAGACTAAAGATTTTTTATCTACGAGCTAACACCAAATTCTGGTTTAGAACACCATAAAAGCCCCGGATCTCGTTGCTCGAATCATGAAATTATGTAGGAAGTTATCTGTAAATGGAAACATGTCCGGGCAACGAATTCTGGAGGCTTTGCGGTATATTCTGAACCAGAATCGGTTGTCTCGGTAATAGAAGGATGTTTTCCCGAATTTTTCAATTTTCAACTGGTCATATCTAGCCATGGAAATAAAATATTCTGTTATTTTATACAGCATCAGTTGAATATTTTAGGTGCTTTTTGATTGGAAAAGGAATTTTTTTAAATAATTTAACGTTACGGATAAATAAAAGTTATTAAATTTGCCAGCTACAGATGACACCTAGTAAATTTTGGTCGGGGTTTCAGGGTGTTCTGATACAGAAACCGTTGTTACTTTTGTACTTGAAGTGTCCTTAATAATGTGTTTTCGCCATTTTTTCACTTCTCAAAAAAATATAAAATAGTCTGGCTAATTGGGTTACCCCAAAGTCATCACACCCAATCACACACACATTCACTTCGCAACTGTTCATAGCAAGCCATGAAAAGGTAATATTTGATTTTCTATACCAGTAATTGAACATTTCAGGTACTTTGTTACTATACAAAAAAAAATCAAAAAACACCAAATACTATAGATGAAAACAAATTGAAAATGTTGCTAGTCTGTAAAACACCCTTTATATGTTGATGAGATCTGGGGTTTTAAGCATGTTCTGGACTAGAATCTGATGTTAGTTTCGAAGTAAAAATCTTTTAGTATGTTTTTTCCCAAATTTTCACTTTTCAACTGGTGAAATAAGTTTCGAAAGCAACCAAACATTACAGATGAATAAAAATTAATAATGTTGCTAGTAACAGATGACACCCTGTATATTTTAATAAATCAAGCACTGAGATCTAGGGGTTTCAGCGTGACCTGAAACAGAATCTGGTGTTATTTTTGCAATAAAAAAATTCCTATTACGTTTTTCCCAATTTTTTGCTTTTCAATTAGTCGTAGGTAGCCGTGGATAATGGACATACCAATGTTTCATCAACCTGAAGGTAGATATTCCTGTGTACTATATGTAATAAGAAACAAATTTTGAAATCTTTGTACTATCAAAAAAATACGAGGGTGTGGCTGCTCTAAGTGGGACACACTGTATATATATATATATATATATGAAAACTGGAAGTTCGGGTTGAACCGCGTCTAGAATTTGTTGAAATTCGACGTTTCGGCTCCGATTTTGGAGCCATTTTCAAGAAAAAAGGATGAAATGATTGAAAGTTAGGTCTCAATCTGCCTATTCCTCAGGTATCATCAGGATTTTGTAACTTGACGCCGGGGTCTCAATCTGCCTACTCCCCAGCTCTCGTCACTTGTTCTCTCTAAGGTCTCAATCTGCCTACTCCGTCGAGAGAACTGAACATTTGTTGGTTGTGCAGCTGTATTTATACTTGTCATGGCGGCCATATTGGGCGTGCGTGCTGATTCGGAGTCTGGACTTGCGCGATGTGGTGCGAAGATTGCGCTGTTGCCAGGTGTCTGGAGACGAGAAATGAGTGGTTTCCAAGTAATAGGAAGTCTACGTCCATCATCACGGGTATTAAGGTAGTTGGGGCGCTTTTCTATTTCCAGGGCTTCCCGGATGATCCTAGTTTGCAGAGTTTTCTCCATGCCAATTGTTTTTGTGTTTTTAAAGTCTATTTTGTGGCCTGTTTCTTCACGATGTTTGTAAAGTGCGGAGGAAGAAGATGCTTGTCTGACTGCTAGTTCGTGTTCATATATTCTGGAAGTTACTCTTCTGTTAGTTTGGCCAATGTATGTTCTTGGACACTCGGAACACGGAATTTCGTATATCCCTTGAGACTCATTTGGTATTGTGTCCTTAGGAGATCTGAGACATTTCGAAATTTGATTGTTGGCAGTGAAAATTGTTTTAATCTCGTGTTATTGTAGGATCCTGCTGATTTTGTCGGTAACACCTTTGATGAATGGTAGGAACGCTTTGTGAGGCTGAATGACGTCTACCGGATTTTCAGTCCTTTGGGGGTTGGATAGTTGACGGCGGATGGACCTGTCGATTTGTGACTTGTTATAACCATTCTGGAGTAGGGCGGATTTTAGTGTGTTCAATTCATGTGGTCTGTTTTGACTATCGGTAAGTTGGATTGATCTATGTATGAGGGAGTTCAAAACTGAGTTGGTTTGTGCTGGATGGTGGTGGGAGTTAGCATGTAGGTATCGGTTGGTATGGGTTGGTTTCCTGTATACTGTATTTGTGAAGGTGTTGTTGGCTTTCGTGATGAGAACATCCAAGAAAGGTAGAGAGTTATTCATTTCTGTTTCCATAGTGAACTTCATGTTGGGATGGACACCATTGAGGTGATCTAGGAATGTTTGCAAGATTTCGAAGCCATGGGGCCATATGACGAAAATGTCATCCACGTATCTAAACCAGCAGGTAGGTTTGTGATCGAATGTTTCTATGGCCCTGGTTTCGAAATCTTCCATGAAGAGGTTTGCAAGGACTGGTGAGAGGGGGGAACCCATAGGGGCACCTTTTACTTGTTTGTAATAGGTTCCTTGGAAAAGGAAGTACGTGCTCTTCATACAGTGATTAATGAAATCCAAGGTGTCTTTTGGTATCTTATGTTTGGTTTTGAGGATTTTCAAAGTGTCTGTTAGGGGGATGTTTGTGAAGAGGGATACTACATCGAAGCTCACCAGGATGTCGGTTCTTTGGATTCTGTGGGATTTGAGAAGATCTATGAAGTGGAATGAGTTTTTAACATATGATGAGGCTTCCTCTGCTAGTGGCTGAAGAGTGCTTGCTAGATGTTTGGCTAGGATATGAGTTGGTGATCCGAAGGCACTTACAATCGGGCGGAGTGGTGTATTGGGTTTGTGTATTTTTGGTAGTCCGTAAATACTAGGGGTACGTGAGGACTTTTCTCTAGGTATGGTGGATTTCTTGATTTCTGCCGGTAGTTTTGAATTGTTGATCAGAGTTTTGGTTTTCTTTTCGAGGTAGGTTGTCGGGTCTCGTTGGGTGGTTTGATACTCGGAGGATTCCAATAGCGTTCTCATTTTATCCACATAGTCTGAAGTATTCAGCACTACTGTAGCATTGCCTTTATCTGCTGGGAGGACTAGTATGTCAGGGTTGTTGCGAATATTTTTAAGGCATCTTCTTTCGGTAAGTGTAATGTTGGATGGTGGAGTTGTTGCTTTTCTTAATGTGGTAGCTATATCTTGTCTGGTCTCTTCCGCTATGTTATCTGGAAGATGGGTTATGGCGCTTTCTACTTGTGTGATGATGGTTTCTATCGGGATTTTGTTTGGTGTGATAGAATAATTGAAGCCTCTGGACAGTAGTGCTTGAGTGGTTTCATCAAGTGGTGTGTCGGAGAGGTTATGTACTAAGACAGGAGGGTTGGATGGGGCCGTTAATGGAGTTGTGTTCGCTAACAATGAACAAAGTTTCTTCCTCTGTGTTTCTGTTTTTGTATTACTGATGTGATCTGCTTTTTCCTGAGAAATCCTGGATAGGGTGTTCCAGATGACTGGATGGATATGTGCGATGGATAGCTTGCCAAAACATTGGTAGAGTGAGGTGTTGGTGATGTCTAAATTACGTCTGATGTCGTGGATTGTTTTTCGAATCAGTGCTTCGCTGGTTCTCTTGAGAATGCGCTGAGCCGACGATGACTTATCAGTGTGTTTCAATCGGAAGGCTTTGGGAATGACTTTGTGATCGAAATCTTGCAAACATTCCTAGATCACCTCAATGGTATCCATCCCAACATGAAGTTCACTATGGAAACAGAAATGAATAACTCTCTACCTTTCTAGTCATCACAATATATTCATTTCATTATATCTTGGTTACTCAATGATTTTTTTCGGAAAAAGTCAACACCGACTAATCTGCATGTAGAATGATTATATTGAAGCAACATCATATTGAGAAGATATCACCTATCGTGATGAGTTTGGCTTGAAGTTCAACAATACTAGCAGCTTCTGCAGGAATGGAGGTATGATCGGCGAAAAAAGATGATTCACACATTTATAATGAGGTTGTGCCTATATGTTGTGGTATGTCATTTATACAAATCGAAAGGAGTAAATGTCCTAAAACTGATAACTGCAGTGGAACAACAGCATTCAAATTGAGTAAGTCTGACTTCGTATCGTTTCAACACGCATACATTCTCCTGATATTTATATAGCATTAAACCCATGCAAGAAATTTCCCTGGAAAACCTATACTGCATATAATTCATTAATAAGTATGTCAACATTCATAGAAACGAATGCCTTGGATGAATCGGATAATGATCAGATCTGGTCCAGATCAGATAATTACATTATACTTTCGATCTTGCTATGGGTGCCACCAACTGTCGACGAGCCAACCATTCATTCAACAAGTTGAGCCTTTAGTTGCTCTTAGAAGTTCAACCAGCTTTTGGTCTGTATCGTGTCTACATAAAATTCAAAGCGCTGTTTGCTCACCTTTCTCATTAATTAGTTTCAATTTTAGTTTAAACCACTCTCCTTCATTCAAATATGACTAGGAATAATATCCATGGAAGTAATTTGGTTATATTTATGCGCACTGCAAATCCAACGATTGACTCGTTTACATTCGTTTGTTAAAATTGAATTATACTATTTGAATATAACCCAGAACTATAATAAGGTATCTACAATATTCCAACTGAAATAAACCGGTTTCTTTATCATATTATATCAGCGTATATTCGAGAATTTCACCGAAACTTATCCAACTATAACTATGTGTCGCTTATTATACTATAACAGCTTTGAAATACGATTTTTACCATTTAAGATATCAAAAGATCAACAAACCAGTCTTATATTTCCTAAGAATGAATTGAATATGAATATAACGCTTACAGATGATAAATAAAATATGTTCTTCATTCCATATTTTTAAGGATAGTCCGTGCATTTTGTATCTGTCTAAGGAATTCAACCTCCAAACACATCAGAAACTATATCGGTAACCTACCTGAAACCAAGCATTTGTGGGATGTAGGATGTAGGAAAATACATCGCTTTCCAGAACAGACATTTGCTTGTTCCCATCGTTTCACCACCGTTTACTCCAGAAAGGAATAATACATCAGGGTGGGTTCGAATAGGAATGGAAACAAATAACAATATCATATCTTCTCAAAGTTATACATTTTTGAGCCCAGCCATGATATTTCCTATAATTCTGAATAAATGAATAAAATAAACACACCGTTTTTATAATGTGAGGTAGGTTATAGGCAGACTTTCAATGAATTTCTCTCAACTGAAACTACACGATTCGAGCTTCATTAATTTTCGAAGTTTGTGCAGTTCAAATCCATAACTGCATCTTCATAAAGTAACGGCCGAGTCAATCAGGAATGTATCTTTACCTGCAACAATTTTCTGGATATCAATTTATTTAAATAAACCCATTAAAATATTAATGAAATAATATTTTAAGCTGTTGGTCCAGGCATAGAATAAAATCCAATAAAACAAATAAATAGGCCAAAATCAATTATTTCGCCCAAAGAAAAAAATAAGAATGTTGTAATTACCACTGACGATTGATGGTTATTTATCGAACAAGTGTATTAATAAGGGCGATTAACAATTGAGATGAATGTTATGTAAATTAAAATGGCGATTGTTAATCACCATTTTAATTCACGAGTTTGTGACAAAACTTTTACGTCGGCCGTTGTTTTGAAAAATAGAGATACCTATCTTACTTTCAATGTTTATTTATTTAACGATACGATAAACAACAATAACTCTTTCCTTTTTATATTAACTCTAATCAAAGATAGTTTAATTAAATTGAAATAAAAAAAAATTGCTCCCAGGTGAGTTTGAACTAACAATCTCACTGTCATCGCCTCTACTCGGCTGTCAGGCCAACGTTACCATTACGACACGTGATTGTCTATGATTGCAAGTGACAACTAGTAGGTATTTTGAAAATTTTCTTAAATTTGATTTCAGAATTGACTAATAAATAATGACACAATATGAAATGTATTAGAGCAATATATGTTGGGTTGCATATAATAAAATCGTTGATCAATAGAAAATCATTCATGAACAGGGGTCTTTAGTCAACGATTTTGAGTGTATTAAAATACACCGAACCCTACTTAAATCGGTATATTATATAAAATCACTTATGTATAATAAAATCCTTTTCGCTTGTGCATTAAATAATTCAGAACACAAATAGTCCGACGTAATGAGGAAAAACATAAAAGAATAACGTTGATTGATGAAAAAATAAAATTCTGCATATCTATGGCACTAAGGTAAAACACGAATAAAATTTCACAAAATTTATTTTTGTTTCGACAAAAAGTATATTTTTCAAGCGAATGTAGTACTGTATACTGTATACTTCATTCGCTTGAAAAATATACCGTGTATCGAAACATGTGGCGAAGACAATAAATTTTATGAAAATTTCAGTCGTCTTTTACCTTCGCGTCATTCCATCAATTAACAGTCACGTCAGTCCAAATCTGCATATCTCAACAATACTTTATTTTTATCACTTATTCTACATGATGATTTTCTCTGCAAGACAGTTATGGTTTGAATCAATTGTAGGTATCATATATTGGTTAACAACACTTTCGTATTTGGCCACTAGGGCTGTACGGCATTGGGAAATTTTATATTGAACCAAGGAGACTAAATAATATTAAAGTCAATAAACCAATACTCACATTGATGCAATGTTGACTCAACACCCTATGATATCATTTGTGTCTATAACACATCTTATATACATATCTGGAACAATTCATCAGTTCATCCACTTCACGTGTATCTGTATTGGTCAATATTTTTTTAACGATATTGTTGTATCAATATTACCTGGGTATCACCTGGGTATTGGGTATTCGCGAATGCTGTCAAAAAAACACTATTGAAATATCGGTATTGGTGAAATTTTGGTTTACAAATTCATCATAAATATTGAAATTTCTGTATCCGTCGATTGTTTATTGATATTCTCCAAACAATATTCAAATAATGATATTGGTTTGATATAGGCAGGAATACTCAGACTCGCTTAGATTCAAATATCAACTAATGTCTTTCTAACAATAGGGACATACCGTGAAATGGGGTGGTTATGATAGTTTTTTTATATTTTATGTAATTTACACGTCATTATCGAAACAAGCAATATCAAAAAAATATATTGAATATTGAACTTTAGACCTTTTCCGCGAAAAATATATAATGTCCCATCAAAGCTATACTCAGCTTGGGTGACTTTGATGCATCTTTCAAAATACGTTGTCGTCAATCACAGTTGAAAGCAAATCATCAATTTCCCCCTTCGTTTGCTTTAATCTAGTTTTGTTTTTAAATAATTTTTTCTTCCATATGGATGACTTTGATAACTCACCCCTATGTGAGTGGTATTTATATTTTCAGACTATAATTTCTCGCATCAATTGACCAATTTAAATATAAATTGGTTAACTATAAATTGGTCATTTCATGTTCTTGTTGGTGATGTGGGATTCGTGGTGATGAAATAGACACACAAGTAAAAATTAATTTTTATTCGTGGAAAAATAAATGAGTAGGTAACATATAAAACTAAAATAATCTCGAAGAAATGCAAAAACATAGCTGAAATTAGGTGACTTTTCACATTTTCACGCCTCGAAGATGTCGATGCTTTTGGAGAAAACATGCTTCTTTCCTGGGCCTCTAAGATATTTGATATTAAGCAAGGGCTTAGGCAAAATTGCCAAAATATCATTAAGGTTTGCAGTAAACAGATCATTCTCGAACTCTTCAAATGTTTTTTCAGTAGTATCCAATGATTTAAATCCCATTAAATTATATTCGCTGTCTGGCAAGACATCTTGGACGATGGCTGCGTATCGGTAACAGACTTCCTTTTTCCGGCCATAACGCGGACTAGAACAAATTCACCCGTTGTTATATCCGTATCAGCTACCTCGTACTCCACTTCATCGTCAAATTCGTCTTCAGGTGCAATCTCATGCTCAGAATAATCGACGCTTGAATCAGAAACCTCATCTGATGCATGTTGTGATTCATCTGATGACCTCACGAATGATGCACTCCTTCCTGGGACAACAGTTAAACGACTTTTCTTCTTCGATGGCCCCCGAGTGGGAGTATTAGCATATCGCTTTTCTTTTAAGAACGTGACCAAAGAATCTTGGTAGTTGCCTCGAAACTGCTGCTGTTCGTTATCGTTATTGTTGTCGTGTGGAATTTTATCCAAGATTCTGTTCCGATTTATAGGAAATATTCCTGTGGCTTCAAACCCACTTATAAGATCTTTCTTCAAAGCGTCTCCGTTTTTACCTGCATTATTCATCTTAATCTTCTTGAGAAGATTGGGAAACTGTTCTTTTTTCTTTCTTTTTTCAGAGACGGTGATTTTGCATTTTCCATTTTCCAGTTTAGTAATTCTGACCGCCAAGCTGTCTTCAATGGACGAAAGAACGACACATCTTGCGGTTGCGTGATATGTCTCGAGTTTAGTGGTAGGCAAACAAATGCAATATTTCATCATAATTGAATAGGTTGGCAGGTGGTATTTCAGCAATGGTTGTTTCCAAATTTGTGAAATACTCAGTGATAATTTCTTCTTCTTTTTAGAAGTGAGTACACCCAGTCTCGCCCAGGCATGTTGTTCCAAAATTAAGTAACATTCCGGCCTTCCCGTTCCAAATATGATTTGGTAATCATCTGTAAGTCTTGCATGTTAAGAGGGAATCCCCATTCGCCACAGGTAATTTCTGCCTGGATTATGGCCTCTTCTTCGAATGTTTCGAATACTGTCTGCCCTCCATGTCTGCCTCGATGCCAGCCTCTAAATTTATTATACAGAGTACCACCATAGGCAATCTGATACTGCTTAGAGGCTCTACTGATAGACCATCCTTCTTCAGCAACCTTCGAAAGAGCTTCCTCTAATTTTTTTGGTCCATAATTTTTATAACTACGTCCACCAATTTTTTTCTGATATTTACGACCCATTATTATCTGAAAAGAAAAAAGATCATTTAGTTTTTCAGATATCAATTTAAAAAAAATAATGCTTGCATATGTCTATCAATGTCACCCCGAAACCATTATCAATGTGACCCCATCATAAAAAATTTTCTTGTAAAAATGTGTGCTTCGTGATTTAGGCATGCCGGCCAAAGTTTGAGATTATGCGATGTATACACAATGTTTATAACATAAAACGCATTTAATTCCATTATAATCGCAGAAGATGTATGATGTTTCATTCAGACTATAAAATTCACCAAAAACACTTTTCTAAACTTATTGAATAATAGAAATAAAACAAATAACACTTACCATAAACAGACTCATCTAGATTTGGGCAGCAAACTTGTACTAATAACATAGTGGAAAGCGGATGTCGTCAGATTACTTTTTGCGGGAATTTCAAACGTTGATTGAAAGTCCCTCTAATAATCAAAGTCACCCCATAAAATCAATTTCGCCCCATTTCACGGTATCAATGATAATTAGATGTCAGAATAAACATTAATTTTCAATGATCAACACAGATAGTAATCACAGATATTCATTGATGTAATCTCAATATTATTTTTGATTGAAAATTGGACGAACATTCGATAATGTCTACAAATAATATTTAAATACCATGTTTATTGGTTTAAAATTATTGTGATAATATTGAAGCATTAAAATTGATTAAGTCTCTTTATAATTTTTTTTTGATACTGGAATTTGAGTATTGTTTCAAATGAACGTGCTTAACTGAACTGAAAGTTTTAGCTGTACATTGGGGACTCTTGGTATTAAGTTTCCTCAGCCACTGAACTCGTATATTTCTAACTCGTTAAATGTTTCACCCGAGATTAATTTTTTTAACTCTTAAACCGCGAGCAGTAAATTAATCTCACTCTATACGTGAACCAGTTCTCCAGACTGCTGGATATGTAGTTACCAGAAATACTGGAGTAGACCAAAATGGATTCCAGAATTATGGAAATGGTTTTGAATGTATTTTATTTCATCAACAGAAGGTAAAACTGTATACATCACGCTCATGATATGAATGATATTATGTTAGAAAACTAAAAAATGGAAAAACTTTCATTGAGCACTCCAAACAACGAATGCATTTATTCTGTTTCTGATGTTTTTTGTTGTACTAGGGATTGATATGACAATTTTGTTTTCTCACCATCTTCCGGTGCTTCACAATAATTTTCTTTCACGTGTAAAACTTCCTTCAGCAACATTTTTGAATTCTGATTTATATTTGAAAATATGAACAGGATGTCTGCGGCTGAAAAAAAAACTTTAGTCGCTATTTGCCATTATTCAAGATAACGTAGTAGGATATTTTTCCATTCAAAATTCCAATGGAGATTGTTCTCTACTTCAACATTTTCGAATTCGTTAGGTAATTCTTTAATTTCTCATTACGTCAACTACTTTAGACGTGAACCATCATAAAGCCCCATATATGTGAACGTAAGGTAAGATAACGCAAGAACGCAAGGCATTTACCAAACTATTGGAATCATGTAGATACGTTCATTATAAACGGAAGGTGAGGTTCACGATTCCAATAGTTTAAATTTCTCACGTTCTTGTGTTACCTTACCTTACGTTTACATGAACTAGTCTCAAGGGCCGGTTGCATAAAAGCCGATCAAATGTATAATGTCACTTCAATTATTTACCATGACGTTATATGTGAGAATCGTTCGCGTAGAAATATTGATCAGAGAATTAATTGATGGCATATTAAATCAATACCGTGTTGTGTAATAGGTATTTTTTAACATAAAATATCTATTGCATAAAAACCAATCAAGTTCTAATATGACATACACTCGAATTCAATCAAACAGTATCTCAATGTGACAGATAACAATTCTGACAAATAATTTGAATTTTTTTAATGCTTCGTGAAAATTCGCAACCCATCCACAGTTCTCTTTTCCTCCAGATCTTATGCATTTCACATTAGTTCCGAGGAAGTAAAGTAAAGTATTTTAATTTAACAATACTGTGCATTCAAGGGCTCAAGAGAGTTTTTTTAAACTATTGTTTTTTATGACTGAAAAATCGAAATTTTTGACCCCGTAAACCTCCACACACCAATTTTGAATCGAATCTGATCATAATCACAAAACTCCTCCACCATCTTGAGCCATCATCTTGAATTCATGAATTTTAACAAAATCTTTATAACCTTCTGTCCTGAAAATCCTCAAACAGTAATTTTGGATCGAATCGGACTATGATGACAAATATCGTCCACCATGTTGGAGCTGCCATCTTTAATTTATGAATTTTTACAAGAAATTCGGAATCTGCTACCCCGAAAACCCCCACATACCAATTTTGAATTGGATCTCACCCTAATCACAATTCTCTTCCGCCATATTCGAGCCGTCATCGACCCCGAAAACTCTTACATACCAATTTTGAATCGAGTCAGACAGTTATCACAAATCTTGCCCGCCATCTTGGAGCCGTCATTTTTTTGTATAACAAAAATATCATATTGCATGGTCACCGGAACTATGAACACCTGCCAAATTTCGGACGTTTGTAAGTAGGTGAAAATTGCGTTCAAATATTCCGTTACATACACACATAGATAGATTGATTGATAAATAGATAGATACAGGTGAAGCTAATAAAAGCGTGCTAAAAAAAATCGGTCCTCATACTCAGCAAAATAATAAAACTTGAAACTATATCTATTGACTTTTAATAATATAGTTTCTTCTTTTTCTGAATAATTGGCTCCTCAGACGAATAATCCTATAATGAAATGAAACAATACAAATCACACAGCTTTCGAAATGAAAACAAAAATAAACCTAACCCATAAATGCAATTATTACCATAAAGCATAAACCAGGCATGAAACCAGAATAATAGCCCTATTGCCACATCTTTTGCCTCATTAATAAATAAGACTGTAATATAACTTAAGTTATGCATGTTCATGCAACACATCTTGTAATTTTTCACGTAACATTGAAATGTATGATGTTAGATAATCAAATAAGTGATTTTTCTTCATGCAACCGGCCCCAATACTATTATGTCGTAGTGGTTTGCAAAGACGTACCACAACCTGAGTTTGCATTTCAAAATTGTATGTTTTTTCTGAGTTTCCACGTTGAATAAACTCTAGCACTTTTCAACTTCATTTGAAATGAATTATACGAAACAAGGACATATCAACCATTTTTCAAATCGTTTCACCGACATTGTTGCTCGAATGATTGAGCGACGAGTTAGGCCATTTGCGAAGAACATATCTCATCAATAACAGTTCCAATGAAGTTTTGAATTTTTGGCGTCTTAATTTTTATAATATATGTGGTAGTATCAGAATATTGGTGATGATATCACTTCTTCGAATCACAATTTCATAGCATTTCAGTAGTAAGTAATAATTTACAGATGTCCCACGCCCAGAGATTTTCGGGGGTAATACCACGAGTGGTCGCAATACTATCGATAATTCTGTCAGAAATCAACGAGATCAAATTGCTTGGTAACACCACTCGTCCCTACGGGACTCGTGTTACCTCAAAGCAACTTGATCGAGTTAAAGATTTCTGACAGAATTATGGATTGTATTGTGAGCACGAGTAGTATTTATTGAGATAATTTCACGAACCAACCAAGTTATTATTTCAAATTTGATCGAGTAAACAAAGTGAATTCTTCAATAGTTGCAACTAATGAATAATAAACATGAAGTCTGTCAACCTGACGTTTATGTCATATTAGATTACAAGATGTATCATTGCTGTTTATATTTGTGGTTGACTTGACGACGTGGTCTTTCCGGATCGGAAAGAAAGGAAGCGAAAGGAATCGTGTACTTTCGCGAAATCCCATTCTGATTGGTCCTCATATCGCAGGAGACGTGACTTTCATATAGTGAGTGAAATTGTCAACTAAAGCCATGGCAAAATGAGCTACAGGTGAAATATTCATCTGTCATCTTGGTACTTCTGAAAATTATCTTTTCCTGCTGTCCTTCATCGTCCAACTCCACTGAATCATGGTCGCTCTTCATCACACATTCTTTAACATCATTCAAATTATGATGTAACGGCTTTTAAAATTTTCTCACATCTGAATCAGTTTAGATCAATTCATTGCATTGCAAGAGGGTTTCTTTGAAATCTGTTCATCTACAAAATATTGAACTGAAAACTCCATATGAAAATAAACAATGTTTTTACGATAAATTATAAGGGCTCCACTGTTTCGGCACACAATAAATAAGAAAACGATCACACACAATTTCGTTGTTACATAATGCTGACCAGTGAAATATATCTTTTTGATACTACGAGTATATGAAGGAGTGGAAGGTATTTGATGGTTGATAATGGATGACTAAGAAACGTACACGTCACATCGCTTTCTACAATTTGTTTTTTTTTCTCAAAATAAAAGGAATTTTTCTTTTGACCCCAGGGAAAGAACGTGCCAAGTCACTTTGGCAATACGTTTATTGCCTGTACACGGTTTACAAAAAAATTAATATACCCTGACCCGACACGTTCTTCCTTAGAACAAATAGGTCTCCATTTTTAATTTTAATTTTTTAAATAAGTATTTACAGTGCAAAATAAGTAAACATAGCATTGTTATACCAGCCCATTCATTTTCTACTATGTATATCAAAAGAATTATTCTTTTTATCAACCGATATTCTTTCAGGAAATCTTTTTAATGTTTTAATTATGATATAATATATCTATTGCTTTTCCGAATCTCGATCAACTATGTGCTAAATTTATTAGTAGAATTTTTTGTATTCAATTAATTTTTGATCCTTCTGACAAAAAAGCTTTCTGATAAGATGTAGTTGAGAGGTTTCAATATTCTTCAATTTTTCGTTGACTGACAAAACACTGAATAATTAATTTTAACGAGGTCTTTTCGTTTCACGTTACCACTTTGTAGTTGAGAGTTCACTGCGCCGCGCACTCTGGTTCATTTACCTCTGCCCTATATCAAGCTCAGGGATATGGTGATTCTGAGAAAAAATGCAACAAGTATCGAATTTTGCCGGAATAATAATGTGATTGATGTTAGATTAAGGTGATTATTCGAATGCATTAACTCAATAATGTCGATACATTAAGAGGCAACATCAGCACGTCATCACAAAAGTCAAATTTTATCATTGCGCCGCACATGTTGGGTGTATGGGGATATAATTTTCAAGAGCGATAGTGGAGGTAACGAAGCACTTGTCCGTAAAAAAACCTGGGAGCGCCAATAAGGTAGATAGTTTCTAATCGTAGAAGCGGTTTTGCGTCAAAACTAATGATTTTATACAATTTTTTTTTCTTCTTCTGAGTCTATAATCTCCTTAAAAATTCGGGAATCTGCCTATTTTTTTCATTTGATAAACCATAAAAAAATGTTTTCTTCAAAATCATCAAAACCAAAAATTATTTAGATTTCCGAAGTCTCACAAACGAATAGAATCATTTGTTTCAATAAAATTTTCGCAAAAAAATAAAACTGAACGCTCAAAACCGATTCCCGTTTCATCAAGGGTATTGTTTGCTCTTAAATATATGGATTCTCTGGACCTGATGAATAATATCACCACCGTTCAAAAACCGATAAAATTTCTGAGAATGGAGCTTATAGGCAAGTAAAATTCAATAGAATTTTTTTTTTTAAAGGAATTCATCTCCAGAAAGCTTAAAATCGATTCATATCCTCTGTTTGGTCCTAAATGCGTGTAATCTGGGTTTGCACCATACAAGGTGGTGAGCTTAACTTTTGGTAGCCAAAAAACCACCATATTTCTGCACTTTTTTAAGTGTTTTGCTTGTAGCTGAAAAACGGTGCGAGAAAAATGTCAATTCATTTCAGATAGCTCAGTGGTTGAGACTGTGGTGTTCAAAGCCATTGATGCTGCTGGTCGAGTAGGTTCAAATCCTATGGACTAGAGATTTTTATTCTGATGACCCTAGAAAGTGCTAGGAAATGGTAAGACCTCGTTAATCCTTGGCTCGCACAATATCGACTTTTGAGGGCTGCCATTCGTAAGGGGACGAAAGCTGGTTAACGGACACACATAATTTTATTTGATTCACTACTACAGAATTGGCATCTGTCAACGTTAAATTCGGTATAGTGGTATAGCCCGAATATCATGTTAAAAACAAAGAAAATTTCGTAGTTCGGTGCAAACTTACATTTTGCGGCTTTCTAAGAGACATCTTGAAAACAAGTACTCCTATTCAGAAATCCATGGAAAAAAAGTAATAGATACCTTGGTGTTTAAATTCATATGTACCAAAACAGCACTTCTTATTGCGTTGTGATGTTAAAGTAACCTTAAATATTTTTTTTATAGGACAGACTATATCACTGCATTATCGGTTAGGGATGATCATAAGAAATCCAACAATACCAAGTTTGATGCTATTATCTCCAAAGACTACATGGATATCGCCTATTATTTTACTCTTAAGCCCAATGAGTGGGAGAGAGAATTTATTGACCTGCCAGAAAAAGTTTTCTCTCCTCATTGGGCTGATGAGTAAAATAATAGGCGATATCTCCGTAGTCTTTGAAAATAATAGCATCAAACTTGGTATGTTGGATCCCTTATGATGATTCCTAACCGATCATACAATGATATACTGGCTGTTCTATTTAAAAAAAAATTATTGAAGATAGCGCTCAGCTGCCATTTCGAAACTTTCAACTGTGATTTTTTCATTAAAACTAGTTTTTTATGTCCCATTTGAGCCTTCCAAATTTCGTTGCGATATATCATGTGGTTTCAAAATTCGTAGAAGGGGGGGGACGGACTTTAGACGGCACTGTAGAATACGCATGCAGCACAAAATATTCTCGTTCGCATTTTCTTTTGCAGCACACAGTGTTGAGAATTTCAAGTGAAATTGGATCCTTGGTGTTTATGATCCGTCCTCCTCCCACTCCAGCTCAGATAAAGAGATAATTTGGTATATCTTACCAGCCCTGGATTTGAAAATATACCCACTGAATATGTTGGGCGGCGGCTGCATTTATTGGAGGTAGAGAAGCAAGCTCGAAAGTTGGCATTGTTAGAGATTTTGACAATTTCTTGTAGCGGATCTGTCCAAAAAAGTCTCACCTTCCTCAGATGAATAGAGAGCTGCCAAGAACAGTTGACCTGCTGAGATGAGAACTTCAGGATCTGTATCTTCGCGGTCAAAAACCTTGACTGTCTCTTGTGATATATTCTTTTCAAGAAACTTGACAAACTTTAACTTCTTTTGGCGATAGAATGCAGAGGATGTATCACATCCAATGATTGCATGTAGGAATAGGAGATTCTGTTTTAGAACAGACGAGAAGTTGAAGTACTTTGGAGATTGGAGGTGTCTCTGATTCTGCCTTTACATGGAGAGATTGCTGAATCATTTGTTGCAGACATTCGTTATTGTCTGCAGAGACTTACCCAATACTGATGAGGGCAAGAACCCAGAAATCGATCTATAGGTGGTCCAAATGTTTCAATGAACATTTCCATGCCACTAGCAATTGCGGAGACATCGTTGTAGGACTGTGCACGGAAATTCATTAGATGTAATTCAACGTTCATCGTGGTATTAGTCAGGTAAGTAGTTGTTTTCTGATGGATTTTCGACCCAATTATCCTATTGTATAGGATTATGGCAATGAGCGGCGTCCTGGTAGTGCAGGACATCTTGTTTTTCTCTTGAGTAGAATGTGTTCTAAGAGGTTTCCTTAACAGGTTTCATGAAGTAAATTTCCAAAGAATTTTTGAGCTTTGGTAAAAAAATAATGCATCATGGAAATAAGCCGTTTTTTATATTGTCGTTGGACAGAAATTGTTTTTTCGGCATGTTTGCATTCATTTCTGTGAATACATTTGTAGAAGAGTACTTGATTTTACTGCGAAGCCGGTCAGCTGATTTGGTTTTACTGATGCCGCATCAGGATAATCATCAAAAACGATGGCTATACTGGCATGGAAATATTTCGGTCTACTATTGTATCTATATGAAGTAAAATTATATTCTCTACAACTTTTATTGAATTGGTTTTTTCAATGTAAGTTTACATCGAACTACCAAATTTTCTTCGAATTCAACATTCGATTTCGGCTATACCACTAAACCAAATTTAATGTTTCTAAATGCCATTCGACGCAAAATGTAGTCCTCTGTATTAATGAATGGATTAAAATTATCCCAAACATCGTAAGAAAATTTCTTAATGAAACAAATGTTAAGGTAGCATTTAAAAACTTTTTTTTCGTTAAAACTCAGGTACGCCACTGTCTGATTTTCAAATTTTCAAATTTTCGTATTCGCTAGAATATCCGTCGGGCTACATTTCCTAACTGAGTGAATTTTGGAACAAATCAGACAATAGGTAAGTGAATTACAAAGGTGGGCAAAAAATTACGAAACACACTGTGTCTATCGAGTGAGTTGAAATAAAATTAGTACCACTGAAACGAGAAAAAAACGAGCTTTCTAATGACGTCACTTCTCCACCGATGGAACATCAAAAAAAAAAAAACTTTGAATCCACAAAGAGGTGCAGAATGAAATACCCTCCAACTTTTATAAAAACTTGTGTTCGATAGTTCTAATGTTAACTGAGAAAAATGGGTGGGTCCACACATTTGACTAACTCTGTATTTGATATTTCGAATTTGAATTACAAAAAAAAATAATGATGTTATGAAAAAAAATATATGGTTGTACATAAAATGAAATTTTATGTGTGTACCTCGATCTGTTCAAAGTTAACAGGGAGGGGGGTCTATTGAATACCGCACTGTATAAGCCAAGAGCACTCACACTTCCTTCACATTTGAGTAATTACATTAAAAATAATCTTCCACTTATCAGTCCATGTTGAAAGTTAAGGGTGTTCTTCAGTTTTTCAAACCATCATTTATTTTTTTGTGACTAATACCCAACTCAATTATTTGTTAGATGTTTATTGAAGGTACGTCAAGATACTAGTAGCGTTTTTTCGTGCACAGAAAAATACTGCATAATATTCTGAAAGTTGGTTGATGATGAAAGTTTTTTCTCAGATAAGAATTCTTGAAAACGAACTTCAATTGCAGTTGCCAAATCAAGACCATTAACATAATCAAGGAAAATGGGGGCAATTCAAGTAAATAAAGCAAGGAAATGTTCACATTACCATGTAAAGCTCCTCCTCGTTCCCGAGTTGATATCTTAATTTGTTATCTGTAAAAGGATTGAACATGATTGGAGTTGAAATTGTTTTTGAATAAGGCAAAGCTAAGATGGTGATTCAATTGCCAGAGGCAGTAGATACGATGATCTTTATAAAATCACATTTCATGTGGAAGGAAACTTCTTGGTTCACTCGGAATATAACGGTGGAGGGGAGTTATTTGGTTTTCTTATTTGGACAATATAGTTGAGTTCGATATGGTAAGGGTTACAAAGAAGAAGCAGAGCCTGTTGCTACTTCGACAACTGCTTGTGAAGGGTTTTTGGAGGCAGAATTTAGGATCCGATATAAAAATTGATTTTTTGGACCTGTTCTTGAATTCGAGGATAACTAGGAATGTATTTATCTTCTGAAAAACTCTGAAACAGAAGGGTCGAAGCATATAAAATGTAATTCAATTAGGTGAACAAAATAGGTTTAAGGGACTACGTAGTGAGATCAAATAATGGAACTTTCATTAAGACGGACTGATGTGTGGTGAATATTGGAGTCATCATGCAGTGTACATTTGTTTTGTTATCATTTGGTTGTTATTTTTTATTGAACAATGTATACATATGTTATCTGTCAATAAAAGTCCAAATATAGTACCATATTTTTCTCCGCCTCAAAATAAAATGTGTGCAGTAGGTGATTATAGCTAGAGTGCCCATCGCAAAAATTTCACTGATGGGTACTTTCTCCAAATTATTTGTTTGGCTTTTTTGGACTTAGTCTGCCACCGTTTTTCTCTGTGACATTTTTTCTTTCGGGGGCGTTTTTCCAAAGAGAATCCGATTTCTTTTTTAATGTGGTTCGCTCGTGTTTCATAACTACGATACGGAACTACAGAGGGGGTTGATTCGTTGAGTCGTTCTCAGAAAAAAAGTTCCTATGAACATATATCCGGAGTTTCTTCGTTTCTGATATACAGGGCGTTGCATTTGAAGTTCAGAAATACACTGCTGTAATTCAGCGCGCTAGTTGACAATTACTTACAATAGTTGTAGTATCAAATATAACATTAAATAATATGAATGTTTTCGTAATCTTGAAGTTCTCTAACGAATACTGTTCCGTCTTTAAATTAAAACTTAGATATAGTACCTAATTTTAGTTATAATTCATTTATATTGGGAAGTAGAATCAAGTATTTCATTTTATAGTACACTCTGTATGCTTCAGAAAGGCAGAAACGAATGTTTTGTTAGTACTCGGGTTTATTAGTTTTTATACCAACCGCGCTAAAAAAGCAGTGGAACAGTATTCCGGCCCGAGACCGAAAATTAGTAGAATCGTTCGCTATCGTCCAGAGATCAACCAAAATTTGTTAGTGAAAATTGCTGGTCCCGGTTTCATAGTTATTTGGAAACTCTTTGTACGTTGTGGAGAAACTAGGTAGGCCTACCCCTCCGAGCAGCCAAGAACATCAACGGCGGTCTACAGTCCATGAAACACCAGGTAGGGCTATTTTTTTTACTGTTTCCCTGCATCGATTTTGTTGCTATTCGTTCGTAAATCTATTTCAAAAAGGGCAAAACAACATTTGGTCCTTCAGAGTCGGATATTTTGAATGGTTCGTTTTTTGCCTTTTCGTTTTTGCCTTTTTGAGATAACATAGTGCATTTACCCATTCGCAAAACACAATAGATAATTTAATACTAATTTGTAAAAATTGTTTTGATACATGTTCGTTATTTTGTTAGCGGATATCGGAGATATTATTTTCAAAATTACTCGTTTTTGATTCATAGTTTGCTGAAATAGTACGAGTAAAATAAATACAGCTGATTTTCGTTCGACAAAAAGTTACTTCCAATAGATTTGTTCATTTGGGACGTTGATAAAAACAAAATATCTCTCGTACACATTTGTTTAGAATAAAAAACGAAAAAACCTTTAACACAATTGCATCTTCCCACATGTTTTTTTTCGACTACTTACTGAAAAAAATAGGTGTTCATCGATACCTTCGTGATTGATTGGCATTCAGTGGCGTATCAATAAAAATATTAGTTGGTATTTGAATAGAAATAATAATAGATAGAATTTTTATCGATTTGAATTTATCGGTAGAACCAGCAGTGGACCATTACTTAATTCCCTTTTAAATGACAGTTACTGAATATTGTGACATATTTTCATTTTGACGTCGTTTACTTGTGTTACTTACTAGAATTCGTATTCAAAACTAATCGAGTACAAATAATTTATCGTATTTTTTCTTTGATAATTTGTTCATTGCGTTGCACATTACATTTAGTAGAATACGATGGCAGCTGCTAAAATTAAACAGCATCGTGCAATGAGAGATACTTGGTTGCAGCGTTTAGATGAAATTAAAGAATGTGCCGATCAGGCTGGAACCGATGATGGAATAAAAGACGAATTTCATGCTAAATATCAAGATCTCGATGGAATATCTACCGAATTTCAAAATAATCATTTGATGCTCATTGGAATTATATCAACGCAAGATGGGGCCGATTTAGAAGCTGAACATGTAATTAGACGAGAATTTGATAGAAAGTACTATGGTATCAAAACAAAATATTCTAAATTATTTTGTAAAACTGATCCAGTGCCAACCATCATGAATAATCCCAATGTGAAATTTCCAAAAATTGATATTCCAAAATTTAGTGGAAATTTACAGGAATGGCCAGCCTTTTTAGATTTGTATAAATCACTTATTCATACAAATAGTTCTCTTAGTAAAACTGAAAAATTCAGATATCTTTTATCTTCTTTGTCAAAAGGGGCTCTTTCTTGCATCAAATCTTTGAAAATAACTGATAACAATTATGATACTGCTTTTATTACATTAGTTGATCGATTTCAAAACCCACGCCTCATAGCAAGTACTTATTGGCAGGAAATGATGGATTTCCCGAAACTACAGACTGAATCGGCTACAGGTTTACGCAGTTTGCTCGAATGTTTTCATGAAAATTTAGATGGTCTGAAAAATCTGAATTTACCGGTAGCTGAATGGAGTTTTGTGCTATTTCATATTTTGATTAAAAAACTAGACACTGCAACCATAAAACTTTTCGAAATGAAGTATGCTTCTTCAGATATTCCTTCGTATGACGATCTTGTTACTTTTTTGAAATCGCAGTGTACTGCATTGGAGTCAGTTGTCTTATACTCGCAAAAGGGTCATCGTACTTCATATAATACTAAATTCACTTCAAGTGTTGAGTTCACTCGAGATAACAAAAATGACAAAAAAACATTTTTAGTTACTAATCCCAAGACATCCGGAACTTGTTCGATATGTAATGCATCTCATTTGATATATAAATGTCCATCCTTTCTGAATAAAACCCCTACTGATCGTTATAAGTTGGTCAAACAAAAAGGTTTGTGTTTGAATTGTTTATATCCTTCACATCGATCTTCCGAGTGCAGAGTCCAAGACTCTTGTCATGTGTGCCATCATAAGCACCATAGCTTGATTCACTTTACCAGCAGCACTTCTCAGCAGAGTAGTGATGAATCATCAAGTAGTCACAGATCGAATTCGGCGATTTCGCAAGACAGTGGTACCTCAAGTACTTCGAATGTATCCTCCAATAATTCAAATGTGTTTTTTGGTTCTGTTGGAAATAACACAATAGCTTTATTGGCAACCGCAGTAGTGGAAATCAAGGATAGATACGAGATGTTTCAGAAGGTTAGGGTGTTATTAGATGGTGGAAGTCAAGTAAGTTTGATTACATCTACATGTGCCAATCGCTTGAAGTTAGCACGGTCTCGTTTGTCACTAGTTGTTAGTGGAATTGGACAATCTGCACTGGAAGCTAAATATGGGGTTACTGTCCAGCTTCGATCTGCTGCAGCAGTTGTTCCTGCAGTTTCCGTCAAAGCTGTAGTAATAGAAAAAATTTCATCGCACATGCCAAGTTCACATTTCTCTTTCGAGCATTGGAATCATTTGAAGAATATTCAGCTGGCCGATCCCCACTTCAATATTCCTAGTGGAGTGGATATGTTATTGGGAGCGGAGTTGATCCCAGATATTTTACGGAGCGGCCAGATTCGTGGAGACGGTGATCAGCCCATGGCTATTGAAACCATATTTGGATGGGTTGTTACAGGTAAAATTTGTCTTCAGCCCCCTACACTGAAATATTCCTTGTTGACACATACTCAAAATTTATCATTAGATGCAACTTTGAAGAAATTTTGGGAGTTAGAAGAAATTCCCCAGTCAAATTGCATGACACAAGATGAACAAAGATGTTAAGAAATTTTCGTAGCTTCGCATCATCGGGATCGATCAGGACGATATATTGTTTATCTGCCTTTCAAGGAAGAAAACCCTTCTTTCCTGGAGACTCGTTTTATTGCGATAAGACGATTTTTTTGTTTGGAACGTCGTTTGTTACAGGACAAAAATTTGTATTCGGCTTATTCATCCTTTATGAAGGATTACTTGGATAATGGACATATGAGCAAAATTGATGGTTTGCCGAATGATCCAATTAGGGCATATTATATTCCTCATCATGGAGTACAAAAACCCGATAGTACTTCTACTAAGTTGAGGGTTGTTTTTGACGCATCGGCTTCACCCCCTGGTGGGGAATCTCTGAATGAAAAATTATTGGTGGGACCAAAATTACAGCGGGATTTAGTAAGTATTTTACTTCGTTTCAGATTGCATAAGTTCGTAGTAACCGCTGATATTCGACAAATGTATTTGCAAATACTGGTAGCTCCAGAACAACGCGATTATCAGCGAATTGTGTGGCGTTTTGGTCCTAATGATCAACTTGATGAATATCAGTTGAACACTGTCACATTTGGGGTGACAAGCTCGCCATATTTAGCCATTCGTACATTGCTGCAACTTTCCAAGGACGAAGGTCATAATTTTCCTATTGCAGCCAAAATTTTGGGGTCGGATATATATGTTGATGATTTGGTTACTGGCGAGGAGTCTCTAGAATACTGCAAGTCCCTTCAGAAAGAGATGATTGGTCTGCTGAAAACAGGAGGGTTTGAACTCCGGAAATGGTCAAGTAATCATGCAGATTTATTGAATGAATTTCCAACAGATTTCCGACATCAACCTATGCTTTCGTTTGATAGTGAAGATAATTCGGCAATTAAGGTTTTGGGACTGCAATGGCGGCCAAATTTAGATGTATTTTCTTATAGTGGCGATATCATTGAAAGGACTTGTTCAAAAAGAAATATTCTGTCTAATTTGGCTAGGATATTTGATCCGTTAGGATTTCTTGGTCCTGTTACGTTTTTTGCAAAATATATGATGCAGTATTTATGGACATTAGGATTACAATGGGATGAGGAGCCTCCACCTGATGTAAAGTCTCGTTGGATAGAATTCAAACGAGATCTATATACTTTATCGTCCTTGAATATACCTCGATATATTCTTGGGGAAAATATTGATAATATTCAAATACATGGGTTTGCAGACGCATCTGAGAGGGGATTTGCATCGGTAGTCTACATTAGATGGGCAAATGTTGATGGCGAAGCACAGACCAATTTAATGATGTCAAAATCGAAAGTTGCTCCTCTCAAGCGTATATCCATTCCTCGCTTGGAATTATGCGCAGCACTGCTGTTAGCTGATTTAATGCATTTTGTAATACGTACCTGCGAGCAAAATATTTCTGTTCAGAATATTTTTGCTTGGTCTGATTCGTTGGTTGCTTTGAAATGGATCAGATCGTCGCCTCATCGTTGGCAAACGTTTGTCAGCAACAGAGTTACCAAAATACAAGATCAAATACAACCCAGTTGCTGGCATCATGTGAAAGGAATAGACAATCCAGCGGATTGTGCTTCTCGTGGTCTATATACCACAGAATTGGTAGAGCATCCACTGTGGTGGAAAGGACCCTTGTGGCTTACTAATTCACCTGAATCGTGGCCAATGATAGAACCAGAATTAGGTGATTCAGACTGTCTCAAGGAGGAAAAGAGAACAATTTCGTTAGCAGTGTCGGCTTCGCTTGATTCTGTGGATGATCTTATTGAAAGATTTTCTTCATTGCCTAAGATTCAGAGAATCATTTGTTATGTTTTTCGATATTTTAACAACTCAAAATTCCAAAATAAAAGTTTTGGTGTTTTTACTCAACAGGAACTTCATAGATCACTTCTCGTTTTGATTAAAGGAGTGCAATATAAACATTTTGGTGATCTGATAGAAAGTTTGACAAATAAAAAGGTAATTTCCAAAACCCTTCGAAAACTGTCACCGTTCATTGATGAAGATGGATTTATCAGGGTGGGCGGTCGATTAGTGAATGCTCGTATTCCTTATGATAACAAGCATCCTATTTTACTTCCTCAAAAACATAGACTTGTCGAGCTTCTGATAAATGAATATCATAAAAAGCACTTTCATCCAGGTGCTCAGCTTTTGCGTTTTCTTATTTCGGAAAATTTTTGGATTTTAAATGCTAAAAATGCTATACGATCGGTTATATCAAAATGTATTCGATGTTTCACGGTTCGTCCTAATTCATTCAGTCCATATATGGGCAATCTTCCTGCTAGTAGAGTTTCACAAGTTCAACCATTTTCTATTGTTGGGGTGGACTTTGCAGGTCCTTTGAATATCACTTTGTCAAAAGCACGTGGCTGTAAGAGTCAGAAGGCCTATATATGTCTTTTTGTGTGCTTTGCTACTCGGGCAATTCATCTGGAGTTGGTTAGCGACTTCAGATGCTTTTCTCGCGGCACTTCGTAGATTTCTAGCTAGACGAGGACGTTTGTCAGTGATACACAGCGACTGTGGTACTAACTTCGTAGGCGCGGATAGAATGTTGCGGGAAATGTTTCAACAGGCTGTGGACATGGAACATATCGAATGGAGGTTCAATCCTCCTTCCAGCCCCCACTTTGGAGGTTTGCACGAAGCTGGGGTGAAATCAGTCAAAGGACATTTGATTAGAGTTATTGGTGAACAAATCCTTACCTTTGAAGAGATGTACACCATTCTTGTACAGATTGAAGCACTCTTGAACTCAAGGCCGTTAACTGAAATAAGTTCCGATCCTAACGATCTACAAGCTTTAACTCCAGGACACTTTTTAACATTGGAGCCACTGTCGGTTTTGCCGGATGCTAATGTTACGGATATGCCAATCAATCGTTTGTCCAGATGGCAACTCTTGCAGAAAATACATCAAGACTTCTGGAAGAGGTGGCATTTGGAATATTTGAACACTTTGATTAACCGTAAAAAATGGACTGAGCATCAGACTCCATTGCCTATTGGCAAACTGGTCCTTATCAAGGATGACTTGCAGTCTCCTATGCGTTGGCGTTTAGGACGCGTACAAGAAATATTTTGCGGAACAGATGGCATCGGTCGTGTTGCCGCTGTTAAAACGGCTTTGGGAATAATCCGAAGGCCAATTATTAAATTATGTCCCCTTCCTACGGTTTAAAATGCACTCGTATTTTTTCGACTGCATTTTGGTGGGCGGTATGTTCCGTCCTTAAATTAAAACTTAGATATAGTACCTGATTTTAGTTATAATTCATTTATATTGGGAAGTAGAATCAAGTATTTCATTTTATAGTTCACTCTGTATGCTTCAGAAAGGCAGAAACGAATGTTTTGTTAGTACTCGGGTTTATTAGTTTTTATACCAACCGCGCTAAAAAGCAGTGGAACAGTATTCCGGCCCGAGACCGAAAATTAGTAGAATCGTTCGCTATCGTCCAGAGATCAACTAAAATTTGTTAGTGAAAATTGCTGGTCCCGGTTTCATAGTTATTTGGAAACTCTTTGTACGTTGTGGAGAAACTAGGTAGTCCTACCCCTCCGAGCAGCCAAGAACATCAACGGCGGTCTACAGTTCATGAAACACCAGGTAGGGCTATTTTTTTTACTGTTTCCCTGCATCGATTTTGTCGCTATTCGTTCGTAAATCTATTTCAAAAAGGGCAAAACAACAAATACCATTCGTGGCTTAAAAATTAACCGAATGATTCTGCAAAAAAATGTGTTTTTTTTTTAAATCTCCACCCGGTTATTTTATTCGTTGTTTTCTGCAATTATAGACAAATATTCTAGCATGAAATATTTTCCAAGTACGCGTTAAGTATATTGATAGAGATTACCTAATACATTTCTGGATGAAAGTATATCATGATACTGGCAACGCTGCAGAAAGTATATCTATGATCGTGTACAAAAGTTTCAATAAATTATGATATTTTAATGAAGAAACAATTAATAGTGTGAATACCAGGGTCAGTCTACCACTGTTTGAACAGAACATTGCATGCATTCAAGCACTTATGCACGAAATCCTTTCTGAAAAAACCTAAACACGACCTTTGGACTCTCGCGATTCTCCACAACCTGCTCTCCCGATCTTACCACCGTTGCCAACTCTCAACGAATACTCTGAGGCTTCTATATTTCTATATAGCTGTTAGTGACAAACAGGGAATGGATGATGAAATTAAACAAATGTTCAGAACATTATGCGAACAAAATAAGGAAATAGGAGATGACATAAAATTAATCAAAGAGGAGTTGCTCACTTTAAAAAACAGAGTCAGGGATCTAGAAGAAAGAGTCCATGTGCTGGAAGAAGAAAATAAAAACCTCAAAAAATGTGTTGAACATGGTTATAGAAAGTCTAAAGAAAATAATTTGATAATATTCGGAGTGGAATAAAAGGACAATATAGAATTACTAGAAGAATTAATAAATCTGATGAAAGAAAAACTTAATGTAAATCTACATGAGTACGAAGTTGGCAACATATACCGTATAGGTAAAATTAATGCAAATAAAACACGTCCAATTGTTCTACAATTGATACGATACCTTAAAAAACAGGAATTATTGAGTAAGTGTAACAAACTAAAGGGGACTAGTATATCTATCAGTCACGATCTCACACCACAAGAGAGAGAAGAAAAAATAGTATTACTCAAACACTACAAGGAAGCCAAAGAAAAGAACTACCAAACAAAACTTTACCGAAATAATTTGATAATCAATGGTGATACCTATACTTACCATAATCTAATAGATGAGGAAAACATCATTCAGGCAGAAGAGGCAAATGGAATTGCAGAAAACATAGAAGAAGAATAAAAATCAAAAAAAAATTCAGAGCATACAATAAAAACTTCACAAAAATTAGTTCAAGTACCTCCAGCGACCTACGCCACGCGAAACCAAGGCAAAAGTCGGCAAAGGATTGGTGGAGGAGAACTTTCCACTCCACATTCCAAAAAAATTAGAAAATAATTTCTTTTAATAATTACATTTTATATTTACTTCATACTAACATTTTAACTTAGATATACTGATTTTAAATATTTTACTGTTTTCAATATTTTACTGTTTTTGATGCGTGTTATAGGTGTTGAATGTTATTTTATTAATATTTATTCCAATTATACAGTTTTACCATGGACCAGTTTATAAGAGACTATAATTACCAAGAATTCCAAACGACTATCTTAAATAGTACACAAAGTTATAATTCATTGAATCTGGGAAAAGAACATTTGAAAATATGGCATCAAAATATAAGAAAAAATTTTGATCAACTGGAAGTTTACCTGAGTGAGTGTATAGAACCGTTCGATTGCATAATACTTACTGAAACTTGGAACGTACTGGATGTAAATAACTTCAACATAACTAATTATGAATCGATATACAATTCAGGCAATATTAACCAAAATGATGGGATAGTGGTGTACATAAAAAATACTCTAAACGGCAAAACAAACGTAGCAACAAAGGGTCTATCAAAGTCATAGAGTCGAAATCGATATGAGCGGACAACTAGTTAACTTTACTGCTGTATATAGACCTCCTTCAACTGATGGATATGAGTTCATAGAAGAGCTTCACTCTTATCTGCAAAATAAAGATCTCAGCTCCCCCTACAACATTATTCTCGGTGATATGAACATTAACCTATTTTCGGAAGATATTACTACCCTTGATTATTTGAATGTTCTGAGTGAATTCAATTACATATCTACAATTAATGTAAGCACAAGTATACAGGGAAATTTCAGCACCTGTATAGACCATATTTTTTGGAGAACAACTAATCTTGATTATAAGAACAATATATCAACATATGTCCTAGAAACTCACTTGACGGACCACCGTGCTACTATGATTGCCTTAAAAATTATCAAAAATGAATGAAAAATTATGAACCCAAATATACTATTCGGCGAACTAACTGCAAAAAATTAAAAAATAAAATGTCGATGTTTAACTGGAATGAATTTTATCACATAGACAACCCTTTGACTGCGAATACTTTTTTCACAGAAACAATTCATCAAATAATTGAAGAGTGTACTGTCACAATTGAAACACGCAAACTACAAAAAAGAAGGAATGGATCACCCAGGGTAATATGAATTCTATAATGAAAAGAGATCGACTCTACAAAGAATATCAAAATAATAAACAAAATCAGGAATTGAAAGAAAAATTCACACGATATAGAAATAAACTAAATGATTTAATAAAAATATCAAAACAAAATTATTATAAAGCTGAAATAGAAAAAAATAAAAACAACTCAAAAAACATGTGGTGATAAATAATATAACGGGAACTAAAAATAAATCAGCAATTACCGATTATGTCTTGAATAACGATCAAGTTCTGACAAAAAATTATTTTGAAACCGCAGAAATATTGGTAGATTATTTCACAAATGTAGGTCCTGCACTAGCTGAGAAGATCGTTAAACCTTCTACACAGCCACCATCAGCAAAAAAAAACCTGAATTCTATGTTTCTTCGCCCTACAAACAAAAAAGAAATTATTGAAATAATTTCTACTTCAAAAAACAACAAACCTCCAGGAATGGACGGAATTACTGCAGAAACAATAAAGTACATTGCCAATGAGATTGCATCTTCCTTATTATATATAATTAGCAGAATAATGGAAGAGGGACTTTGTCCACCTGAATATAAGGTTGCAGTAATTCAGCCGATTCACACAGCTGGTGATAAACGAGATACCTCTAACTATCGACCCATATCTTCAATAAACAATTTCACCAAGATCTTCGAAAAAGCACTGAAAGCCAGAATGGAGACGTTCATGCTGAAACATAAATTCCTTTCGGAAAATCAGTCCGGTTTTCAGAAGAATAAGTCAACGGAAGTTGCAATATTAGGCCTAACTTCAAAAATGAACGAAGCACTCGACAAAGGAAAACCATCTTTGTGTGTATTCTTGGACCTTGCGAAGGCCTTCGACACTGTGGATCATACACAGCTTTTGGAGGACCTATATGATATGGGTTGTAGAGGTAATGTTCAAAATCTCTTTGAAAGCTACCTAAAAGATCGCAAACAAATCGTAAAAATTGGTGACCAAAAAAGTAACGAAAGAACAGTAAGGTGTGGCGTACCCCAAGGTACAGTCCTGGGTCCCATTCTTTTTTTAACCTATATTAATAACCTACTTGCCATTAATACCTCTGGAACCATATTCAGTTTCGCCTATGATACCTCTGTGTTCTACAGTGCAGACTCCTGGATTGATCTGAAACATAAAGTAGAATTAGACTTTCAAAACATCATTGACTGGTTCAATCACAAATTATTATCCATTAATTTCAAAAAGGCTATGTTTCTCCCAATAACCAGCTACGTAAATAATCTACCAGATTACACCTCTAGATATTATCAAAGATAATAATACCGTCAACATAAATACAACAGATCAATACTTGGGGGTTATCATTGATAGTCACTTGAGATGGGATCTACATATCAATCAAATAATCAAAACTCTCCGAACTATTTTACATAAATTCAAAACTCTCTCTCAACTCATGGACTTACCTCAAATGAAAACTATTTACTATGCACTAATCGAATCAAGATTGAATTATGGAATACTAGGGTGGGGGGGAGTGGCTAATTGCTATCTGGAGAAATTGAATATTTTACAAAAGCTCTTTCTCAAAATTATACACAAAAAAATAGGAGATATTCCAGTGATCTTTTACATAAAGAAACTGGAATATTGGACTGCCGTCAGCTTTATTTCTGTAAATTAGCCACCCACTGTCACCAAAATAAGAACAAATTTGGTTCATATACACATTCATATGGAACTCGAAACAAGACAAATAGAAGCTTACCAATTGCCACCAGCCCCAAGACAGTTGGACAGAGAAGTCACATATTTCTGTACTCCAGAATCTATAATTTCATACCCCAAACTATTAGAGATATAATTCCCTGCCATATATTCAAATGGGAACTGAAGCAATTCTTGAATTCCGTGGAAAGACTGAAAACTCACCAAATTATAAATAATACAATGTAATTTCCATTTCATAGCTCTTACCTTATCCGATTGGAATTCTTGATCAAGGCTTTCTATATAAATTATTAACGATTCCTCTCACTCCTTTAGTTCTTTTATTGTTATTTATCACGATATTAGCCTTAATTTGCCGTTTTTAACATTTTAACATTTTACTGATATAATTCACTAATTTACTATTTATTAATCACTTACTCCGCGGACAGCCAATGGCTTTGCGTATGTTCTCTTCTAGTTTATTTGGCACTTTCTCACAGTCTTAATCTTAACCCCCCATTGTCACTCACACCGCGGACAGCCAATGGCTTTGCGGTTCCCCCCTTGTTTATTTGACCCCTCATAGTTTATAAGATATAAGATTGTTGTATATTATCCAAATAAACATTATTATTATTATTATTATTATTATTATTATTATCATATCAAACAGGGCTACTAACTCGAATTATATGCACTTCATTTTAATATCAACCGAGCATAAAAATGAACAGCTGACGTTCAATAGCAATATACTCGAGCAGTTTGAGATAACGATATGCAATCCAATCTGCAAACCATATGGTGGAATGGATCTATTGTAATTACAGGAAGGTTATCTTAACGATTTCGATTCATCCCCCATATACCATTGTTTGATATCAAATTTCCGACATTGGACTGCGACATTATTGATTCACGGAAATGTGATACCAAGCTCTTTCATTTGCAATGGAATAGAGTATTGCGGAGACAAAGGTATCCCACTGAGCCCGGAACCCGTTTTCCTCTCTTGGTTTCCTTCCATCAATCATTGCTATCGTTCATAAATTTCAATTCGAGCATATCTGCCGATGTCGTTATATTAACTTGCTCTTGTATATACCATGTAATACTCTGAATCTCTTTTGAAATTAGTTCTCCAGTACCACCTCCGCCATTGCCCGACATTTTTCCATTCAAATACATCTAATCTGAAATGGAAAGATAATAATAATGGGACCGAAGTTGCTGCAACCAATCTGCTTGCCGTTCCGATTTTACTCAATAGTAGCATTCCACGGTTGTACATCCGTGGAGACTTTTGAGTTCGGAGTATCTTCATAACACTGAATGGAGCCTGTAAAGTTATCAGAAGTTCAGATCCAATTCTCTGCTTGGTCTGTAACCATGGGTAAGCAGGGATCGAAGTATGTCTTTTCAAGAAAGCAGCCCGTGCAGCCGATGAACTTGGTCTCGATTTCTACTTTAAACGGGTTAACCAAAACTCTGTCACCGATCAACAAAAAGCTTCCTTTGAAGATGCGGAGACTGAAGTACTCCTACAGCTACATGAGAATAAGGCAATGTATGGAGTATCTTTCAAGAACATCGAAGACTTCGAAGAGGTCAAAAAAATCCACCTTCGCTTTCCTCAGGTCAAGTAGGCTGAATTCAGAGACCGAGGGATATATAATGGCCTGCCAGAATGGTGTCTCCAACACCCTGGTCTACAGTAGTCACGTGATGGGTATGGAAATCCGTGGGGCTCCTGAAATCCTAATGCATATGCTGTCCGCCTGTCAAGCTTATATAGTCTCGGCCTAATCTAAAGGCATAACGCAACTATACGAGTGTTGCACTACCATCAACGACACTTGTGCGGTATGACCAAGATACCATTGTTGCCTTATGCTCCGGAAGATATTGAGTCCGTTGTATGAAATGAGAAGTTCCGAATTTATTGGAACTATTCATACCCCACTCTCAGGCAAATACAAGCAAATAATCATCCTCCAATTCCAACATCATAGAGAGTTCCTGGCAAAATGAACATCGTTCAAAAAGAGGAGAAAAAATGGACTCAATATCGAGAGTTACTCTTTGAAATTCGCAGGCTCTACCCAAACCATTCTGTTGAAATGGTAGTTCTGACCATAGAGTGGTCCGTAGTGGAGTGATGGACACGCTGCTCTCTTATCTGAAAATCATAACAGGTTGCTGAGATCAGGTAGCAGAAATCTTAGCCAGAAGAAGGCATCATTCTTGTTTCACTTCGTCTACTCAGGGACATAATTTTCAGACCCAGTAATCACTTTCACCACGGACGTGGGGAGTGACTATCTGGGTGAATGGCATCATCGCACCTTCCAGATGTAGCGGGGCTCGGGGGACAGTGTCCGACTGGGATAATCCTGATAGATAAAAAGAAATAATGACCATAACCACGAGTTGTTCAGGCTTAAGAGAAGGTTATAATCACACCGCCAATGGACAGTATCAGAATACACAGGGTGCTTCACATTGTTCACATTCTGAAATTCCTGGAGCCAAAACACCTTACTCAAGTGTATGTGGAAGTTCAACATGTCATAAGAGAAGAAGCTGATATCTGGCTTCTGAAGCCGTGTACAGAGCAACTCCTTCGCGGTGCCAAACGGAGAAAAGTAATCCTCTCTCATGGGAGATAAGATCAAGTCAGCGAGAAAACTCGCGTCTCGTATGCAATGTGTTTTGTATATACGGCGGCCAACATGCCTTTGACGCCAGCTGTGAGTGACTCAAATTTCCACTATAACCGTTCCTACTCTTTTCGAAACCTTCAACGTGTTTTAGAAAATCCTTCTGGAAGTATAATCATGAACTTCCGCAACCACTGAATTTAGACACTTTAGCTCTAGCGCAGTTTGGGTTTCCAACCCATGGCTGGATAGGGGACAGCAGATTCTAGGTTGGTTTGTAAAGAGGCGAACCGTGCTGAACCCAAAAACCAGAGATCTGTCGGAACCAAAAAATTACAGGCCGATATCATGCCAGCACACATGTTGTGAGATGGTTACTCGCATCCCGTACATGCAAATACTCACAGCAGTTGACCACGTGCACAAGCAGATATATGAGCAAAGAAGGACAAAAAAGGGAGTCGCTGGTTGCAAGGAGAATCTGCTCATCGATAGATGTATGACGCAGAACTCCGTGTGGTATACGCGTAACCTTTCAAGATCGATTACCACAAGGCATTTGATATAACATCGGATGAGTTTATCATGCCTTGCGATACCCGATCACATATTGGGATGGATTGAACTGTGTTTCAAGAAGATTCTCTCAGTCGTCTACCCAGCATAGCGATACCCGATCACATATTGGGATGGATTGAACTGTGTTTCAAGAAGATTCTCTCAGTCGTCTACCCAGCATAGGAATACATTTACCCATATATTTTACATGAATGACATTAAATTTAACGCCTCATGTGCAACAGTTCATGTCGAAAAAATGACGATGCTGATAGTACGGAGAGAAGAGACCACCCTCCGTCATCTGGATGCCGGAGAGACATATACGTACTCGGGAGTGAAACAACACCGCTCTCAAGGAATTATTACTGTCAAAAACTCCGTGGCAAAAATCAACATTAACTCCGAGATATGCGGTGATCAGAACTGTCGGGAAAGAACAAAATTGCTGTTGAATCATGAGAAATAAAAATTCTTGTTTTTATACCACTTTATATTTGTAACCTTTGTGTTACTGCAGTTTCGTCCTATATGAACATTTTCAAACTATATTTCAAACTGATCACCACAGATAAAGTCCATATAGGACGAAATTACAGTAACACAATGGTTACAAATATGAAGTGGTTTTATTCCGTCCCGGAATGTCATCCTTGGGGTGCGTGTCGATATTTGCATGATTTTCCATTACAGCATACCAGAATCCTAACGCCAGTGGATTGGAATATCGTCTTCAACATGCTCCTTATAACTCTCCAGTCCAGTCCGTCGAGCCCGCAGGACAATTTTCGGTCCACGAGTACCCTAGCATCATGTCCCTTAACTTCGCAAGGCTGTTCCATAGGTTTTCATAGGACGGTTTGTCTCGAGATTGCTTCTTGGTGACTAAATAGAAGATGCTTCTCTGGACTTTCCGAAACTGTAGCACTCCTTCAACTTCCGGGTTTTGTTTTCGTAGTTCATGGGGACGACCGTCTTTCTTGGAGAACACCACAGCAATGCCTCTGGACATTTGAAGATCTGCTACATAGTGTGCTAGCGCGTAATCCTTAGGCACCTTAGAAAGGTCGTGGTTTCTCTCGAGTCACGCCATGTTGAACTTTCTGTCCTCCGGTGGTCTGAGGACTTGGTCGTTATTTCCAGTACAAGGAGCCAACCTATTGAAATAGACGACTCTGGGTTTTTCTCTAGGTGGCTTTTTAATTTGATAGACCACGTCATTCATGCTCTTCAAAATCTTATAAGGACCTTCCCACGAGTTTCGCAACTTGGGATGACGTTTGGGGTTGTACAGCCAAACCAGGTCACCAACCTGAAATCCTCCGGCATCGGCATGGTCTCTTTCTTTCGGTCACTGGAACTCTGGATGTTCAAACAGACTCTTTCATAGATGTCTTCCAGTGTCTGCAGTGTCTTGTCCTGGTGGCGTCCCAGACTTTAGGTCATAGAGTAGTCGCAGCTCTTAGCCCATAATAATACTAGCAGGAGTTTGGCTGGTCGACTTGTGTACTGCAGAACGATAGACCATCAGGAACAAATGGAGATACTGGTCCCTGTCTTTTTGGTGGTCAGATACTACCTGGGATAAGTGGTGGTTCATCGTGTTGTTCATCCGCTCCACCATTCCATCAGACTGCAGATGTAAAGCCGTGGTTCGCATCTTCCAGATGTTCAGCATTCGACATGATTCCGGGAACAAGTTGGACTCGAAATTTTTGCTTTGGTCTGATTGCAGTTCCAATGGTATACCAAATCGACATATCCACTTCTTTACCAAGACGTCGGAGACGGTAGTCGCTTCCTGGTTGGGCAGGGCATATGCTTCGGTCCACTTGCTGAAGTAGTGCATTACCACGAGGATGTATTTGTTTCCGTGGTCAGATTGTGGAAACGGTCCAGCAATATCGATGACGATTCTTTGAAATGGGCTGCCAACGTTGTGCAGACGCATTGGGGTCTTAGGTCGCGTTCGATGTCCATTGCTTGCGGCGCATACAGCGCACTTTCTGCACCAATCTTGAACGTCTGCTTGACAACTGGACCAGTAAAACCGTTGTCTCACTTTCTGGAGAGTCTTCGTTACTCCCAGATGTCCTCCGGCGAATCATGAATTTCTCGAAGCACTTCCGGTCTTTTGCTTCTGGTTGATTAACGGATATCTCCAGTATCAATTGTGTGCTGGACTACCCCCTTTTCCCTGTCCGGTGTCAAAGACGTCTTTGTGTATTCACTAAATCTTTTAATCTGGGCTGCTGTATGCCTCTCGATAATATGGCAACTAGCTTTTCTAATTCTGCGGGTAGATTGTTGGCTTGGCTAATGATGCAGCGTACGCTCCTAACCACAAAGAAAATTGGCGAGCAGTTGCCTAAAGTTGTTCCCTTTTTCAAGGTCACAGGATGGTAATTGATATTCATGACCCTTACTGGTATGAGTTTATCGGCGCGCAGTAAGGTTTTCCCAAGTGCCATTCCTCGTCCAATTTCCTCATCGTGGAGCTCGGGCTCGAAGATCACCACGCTCCCGTTGCTCTTCAGCCAACACGACCCGGATCATTTCTTCGCTTCTCCCGTGAAGCACCAGCTCTTCTCCGTTGACACATCTTTGACGCCGTCTTTGAAGTTGAGCTCGAACCCTCTGGAATACATTATGTCCATTCCAATAATTGCATTGTTCTCCGCGACCAGTGCCCGGTGTTTCAGTTTTGCGCTGCCTAAAACCAAATCGGTTGTTCACTCGCCGTATACAGTGGCTGCCTCCCATGTTGCTGTGCGTAATTTTCAGTTTGACGGTTCAGTTCTTGCTGGTGTTTTGGTGAAAGTAGGCCCGAGAATTGTTCTTGTCGCACCTGTATTTAGCAGCATGGTGCGAAGCATGGTTGTTAATGAAACCGTCCATGAATACGCCTTTGTTTTGTCGTTGAAGAACAGCGACATATGCGTTATGAATTGGGACTTGCTGGATACAGGCCGACGACTGCCCCTTCTCATAGACCTTCTTCAGTTTTCCTGCGTTGGTGTAGAATCTTTGAATGTTGGGCATTTGTTACGCACATGCCCGATCTTACCACAATTCCAGCATATTATTTGCCTTCTTTCAGGCAGCACTTCCTTTATCTCTTTCTAGGTCAGCTGGCTCCTGTGGGTCTTCTTCAATAAATCAAACTTTGCCGTGGCTTTTGCAAGATTGTTTTGCCGCCTCGAACTCCAGGGCGCGTGCGAGTGCATCTACGAGGTGGGTTGGGCGAGCTAATATTCTAAGTGGGCTTGGCCATACCGTAGTTCCAGATGTTTGATAAGCTTTTCATAGTTCTCCAGCTCTTGAGCGGTTAGGGTTTGTGAAAAATTCGTTGCTTTTTCTCGCAACGCCAGTGTAAGTGCTACAGTTTTCTCTCCCGCATTCCATCCGTTCGCCTTGGCCGCATCTTCGAATTATCGGCGGCAATTTGTCCATGGAGTTTTTTCGTCGAACTGTGGTGGCTTCATGCAGAGTTTCCCTGCTTCAGGGTTGATCATGAAGTCTTTTATAGTTTCATCCAGATTTGAGCTTATGTCCAGCAACGAATTTTGGTTCACAGTTTCTGTGATGTGGACAGTTTCAATTTGATTTTCCAACTTTCAGGCTATTCGAGTTTTCTGAAAGCTCTTCTCTCAAACTTTTTGTACTTCACTAGGAGAATTTCCTCCAGACACTTCGAATTTTCCTGGAGCTTTTTTTCTAGACATTTAGAATTTTCTAGGAGCTTTCCTTGAAGTTCTTCTTTCGAGGACTTTTTATTTTCTTGAAGCTTTTCTTGAAGTTCTTCTTTCAAAGAATTTGAATTTTCTTGAAGTTTTTTCGAGTTTTATTGGAGTTTTTGTTTCAAGTCGTTTTTTAAGCCCACTGAATTTTGCAGCAGTTTATCTTCCAGACTCAACGAATTTTGAAGAAGTTAATCTACTAGACTCATCAAATTTTGTTAAAGTTCATCTTCCAAGCTCTTAGTTGTTTCTTCGATCTTATTCATAATCAGACTCAAAATCGATTCCAGAAACTTCAAACAAAAATGTTGCGGGGTCTTCACCTTCTTCAATCAGTCCTTCTGCGAGTCTTTTTTGAAGCGTGTCCTTCTTACACGTTGTTTCCAATTCTCTTTCTTCAAGCTCAGGTTTCAATTCCGAAGACATTTCAATGTCTTTGAACGGAATATTAGCCTATTTCACACAAAGAGTTTATCAGTTTATTCTCCCGTGATACGCAAAACTGTCCACTTTGCACATTTATACGGGCCACTAGTTTATTTCGCGCTCAAAGCGTCTCAGTTTAGTATTTTATTTGATAATTTCTTTTGGTTTTCTAAGTAACCTTTTTCGACGCAATATTTAAATGTCTATATACTCCCAAAAACAAATTTAATTTTATGCATTAGTGCGGGACAAAATTTTCCTGCACTAGTGCGGAAAAGTTACACTTTCAAAACTAAAATTTGTGCAGAAAAGTGGACTTTCCGCACTTTAGTAATAATTCGTATCCTCCCCTCATTTATTTCTTTGCGTCGGGCACCAACACACATTTTATTGTCTTCCCATGTTGAACATTATTTCTATATATATTCTGATTTTAGCCTACATAAAAGAAGAATATATATATAATTTTCACTTCTCTCCAACGTTCAGAATTTTTGCATTAAATATGAAAACTGAAACTTCATGAAAAGATGCAAATCCCAAATCCGCTTTCCACTGTACTTTGACTGAATACTTCAATATTTCAGTATCGGCGTATATTTGATTTTGCTACGCAACTCGAAGGTTCACTCACCTTTGACCTATATTTTGTTTTGGTTCGTACCTGTAATTGTTGCGGAATATTCCTGGAAATTGAGGAATGTCTGCTTTCCTCGGGATATTTATTCGAAGCCCAGTTCCTAATTATGTTGATTTGTTCGAAAGGAAATTGCGTTCATTCTGGAATAAACTACGCGACTTGATTTAACAACTAAGCAGAATGCAACAGCGATTCATTCGCTGCTCAGGGGACTTCAGTATCAGTAAGTAGCTTTGATTGTTACATACCAGAGCCTGGAAAAGATTCTATTACATGAAATAGAATTATAGCATATTATTTGAGAATTGAACAGAATCGGAAAGAATTTTCAGTATTTGAACCGATACTATTCCCCATCTCTATAATGATTTTGCTAATCCAAACATATCAGAAAACTGTCTTTGCCGATGATTTCATCATATGTCATGACAAAATTGGTCATATACTTCAAGAAAATATTGAATGAGCGATAGTAAGAATCAAGCAATGGTGACTCAAACTCTCCAGTACCTAATTTGATAAAAATGGATATAACGACATTTCACTGTAACCACCCCGACATACCCATGGACATGAACCGCATAACCAATAAGACAACAACAAGATTAAGATGACACATTAAAAAAACTCTGCAATAAATATAAATAAGCATCAGGATGATACATTATACGGGTGATCTCGAATGAGTTGGGTTCTTTGGCAGCAAGAAATACTTTATCCAAACGGCATATGAGTACTGTATCGCATTTTGGGGAGGCCGTGGTACACATCTGTTGCAAAATGTATTCGTACCTTAAAATAGTAATTTATGTATCAGTGGGTAAAGTGATCCCAAGTAACAATTCAATGTCGCGGCGACGTATTTAAAAAAGTTGTGCAACCACACATAAGTTGCGTTGCCGACGTCAACACAACCTTGTCACAACCCTGTTTTGCACCAATTTGGTGAATCATTTTTCTTATTATATTACTACTATTTTACGAACGAAGGTTAGTTGTGAAGATGACTCCGCAAAAACATTTTCAACTTTACTGAAAAATTACCCACTGCTTAGTTGAATCTCACAAGGTCGCTTCACCATCGGGAGAACGTTTGAATAACTAAAGTTGTCACTCAAACATTTTAAGAACGTTGTTACCATTCCCAGAATATTTACTACTTGTAGTCGCGGTTGGGTAAACGTTATGACAACGTATTACGTTGTTGTCGTCGCCAAATTGTTACTTGGGATACTTTTTTTTACGATTAGGAATTAGGCGGAGTGCGGCAATTACAACGAGTAAAAAAAACTCTTTACTCACGAGTTTTATACAGTTTTTTGCTACAACTGAAAAAACACAACTCATGCCTGGTTCATACACCAAACTTTTACTTTTACCCCATCTTTTACTTTTACTTTGAGAAAGTTGACACATTATCTTTCATTAGTAGCGATAATACAACATACTTCTACCTTTACTATTACCCTAACAATATAATTCTTGTTCTTCAACTGACAAATGCACGATTTTTTGAAAAAATTGCACTGATTCGATGTGTCTAAGTCATAATTGGATTTTGACTTGAATCATCAGTTGTCACACTTTCTTTGAGAGCGGTGCATGAACGGTCAATTCCGCTCCTTAAAGTTAAAGATAAGCTAAAAGAAAGATATAAATAAAACTTTCGTCTATGAACCAGCCATAATTTAGATTTTTTTTTTAAATATGAAATGAATTTGGCATATTTATTGAATAATTCAAACAAAGTTTGAAGAGAATGTCGTAGAGATTCAAAGAAATGAAACGAATAATTCTGACAGAGTCGAAATCCCTTTCTCTCCACACTGAGTTTCCCGCAAAATGGAAAATTCGAAGCGAATATTAAAATAACATATTTATTGAACTCATTATTATTATTAATGTTGACTTGACTTTCGAATAGCTAGTCCATCGGGAGTAATTTTTCATTTATTTTCTTAGATTTGTTGAGCCAAATCACTCCTGCCATCTTTACTGTTTTTTGTCTTGAAAATTATCAAACAATACTCGTGAAGTTACGATTACCTTTTTCTTTGCGCTATGTCAAGGAAAACTCATATTTGCCCTATCCACGATTTTCTCCTTTCAATCTTCATCACTCTTCATTCCTCCTCAAACTGAATTCATTTTCATCATTTTAACCACCATTTCATTAACTAACATGAGAGACTGAACTAAGAGTGTGAGCCACCGGTTTTCGCATCAAGGACTGGTAGCATAGAGGTTCAGTGTGCCCGACCGGAGATTGGAAAGCACGGGTTCGATTCCCGGGTGGTCCACATTTTTATTTCAGTTTTTCAATTTTGCATTTTCATGTCTGAATTGCCGCAACACATTCTCCTTAATACTCATGAAGTTACGATTACCTTTTTCTTTGCGTATGTCAAGGAAAACCCATATTTGCGCTATCCACGATTTTCTCCTTTCAATCTTCATCACTTTTCATTCCTCCTCAAACTTAATTCATAGTTATCATGAGTCCTTATCTGGATAGATGCCCAATTTCACAAATTTTATCAACTATTGATGTCAACTAGTTTCTGACGGCCAAACAACCACGGCTGCCTTGGATTACCTAGTGAGGATTAGGTCCAATAGTTGTTACTTCGAGGTGTATAACTTAACAACCAATCAGTGGACTTCAAATTTTGAAATTCAGCCAATAGAATCGGAACTACAGTGAAAATATAGCTTGTCGCTGTATTTTCACGGTGATAAACCTTCTTAGTTTTTGTTTTACTATCTGTCAAGTGAAAATAATGATTTAAATTATAAACGTCAAATTTATGTGATTTGAATAGTTTTCTTTATTTATCAATAGGAGCGATCGTTGGGGACAAATGTCCATTGGTAGCATAGATGAGGCCGTAGAAAAGAGTATTCCGTTGAATACGGCTACTTACTTTTTGAACGGCTGTCCTCAGAAGTCGAAACTTGTGCGGGCTAAGGATCTTACCTGAATTCTTGACTGACGTTTCTATAACCACAGTTGCATAATAAAAATCAAAATGATAGTAGCCGTGAGCGCGTATGTTATCACGAGGTGTGGTCATGGTACAGACAGTTTGCTCTATGCAGGTACACGGTTTAGAACAAAGCGGATCTGTTTTGATTATGGAGTTATTCTCGGGAAGGCGCTGTTTGTTCAACTCTGCACCGAGAGAAATATCTATTAGCAGTAATACAAAATTGTATAACCGTTAAATGATTTCTGAATTGAATAGGCGCCAGCATAGTTCGCTTTTCAGTATGATCAAGGTCTTTTTTTCAAAACAATTGTATTACTGTTAAAAGTCGCGCACTTAATAACGTACTTAAATAATTGTTTTTTCAATACCATCTTTCAACTGCAATCGTGTTCTCTGTCAAAACTAAAAGGTAACATTTTGAGACAAAAAGAACGTTTTGAAAAAAAAAACCTGTTTCATGTTGAAAATGTTTACATTTTGCATTCATCCGAGAAAATTTAGTGGTTACAATATTTCAATTAGCAGCTATGAGAAATTATTGAAAAAATACTTGAATAACTAGATTTTTCTGGGTGTGGCTACTAACATTAATACCAAATAATATAAAATATGTAACTGTTTGAAACGTATTGCCAATTTCACAGAATATCTGCTAAATATGTAGTGGGTTTGAACGTTCATGTTTGTCATGACATATTATTGAAGTAGAATGACAGATGATTGCACGACTGCAATAAAGAAATAATTTTTCTACTAAATATAGTTCAATAAAGTTTTGCTTTTTTCATGAATGTAGGAAGAAATATAAAACGTCCTATACAAACAACTGTTTGTATATGTTTCAGATGTTAATGTAGCTCTGATTTAATGGGTGGAGAAATAATTTGAATATGTATGCTCAAAACTTGTTTTTTTATATTCTTTCCTCAATATACAGGGTGAACTACGAACACTTAGCTCTAACAACCAAAACAAGTGGAAAACTAAGTGAAATTTGGAAATTCTCACAAAAAAAACTTTCATAAAAGTAGGAACGCTCTGCCCCTGGATGGGCAGCCAGAATTCCTTTCCTTTACTATATACAGATGGTGATTCAAAATGAGTTCTATTATAACTATCTACAGGAATTGCGAAAACTAATGAATTTTTCAGAACACAATACTGCGTCATGAAAGTTAAAAAGTAAATGTTGTACTGTTGCTGTCACATGTCTACAATAAACCGAATTGGTTTGAATTGATTCACGACAAAAGAAAAAATACTTTACACCCATTGCAAAATCAAATTCGGCAATCACTGACGGATTGTCGAATTTTTCTGACGGGTGACATGCATGTGGATTGTGGACGTGCACGATTGCCGGACTTTTCAAACGTCTGTACTTATGTCGTAGGATGATTTTCTTTGTATCTACAAACGCAGTAGGTACTCGTTGTGCGATGGGTGGACAACCAAGATGAATCAAGGACCAGCAAATAATGAGCATCAGCGATTTTGCACGCGGATATCAAAACATATTGAGGTTTACGGTAAGTAGTGGTTGTTCACCCTGTATGCAAGTTTTTGGTCATACGTCTTTGGCGTCTGCTAACACAATTACAGTTATCAACTTCCCAGTAAAAGAGGTCTCAACTTCGGAGCAGTAAATGTAGTTATTTATTTGAATGAGCGTATAATTAAGGTTTGCCAGAATATGGATAATTTATAAACATGAATCTGAAGGGACGAAGCTTTCTGTATCAATTAATATGATTAATTGCTACCCAAGAAAGCTTTCAAGTAATTTTCTAAGCTTGAGGAAGAAGAGCGAATAATGAAACTATAATAACAGTTTACCTGAGGTCATCAATATTCTGCTATAATTGGTATTTTTATCCACGAATAGATTGAAATATATATTTGAAATTTCCAAAGAAAGGATCTCAAACATTTTACATGAAAAATAAATTTCGGTTAATTTTGTTGAAATTTTGATATCGACACCTGATATGGAGAACATTGTCAAGTTACATGGGTCAAATTGCAAGCTCAATTTTGATATAAGAATCATCATTGTATCTCGAATGAATCGGATAAAATTCAGCAAAATAGGTTCGTTGTAATAGGAATTTTCCATCCAGCCTATGTATATAAAAACGTAGTAACTCAAGTTACAAAATGGGATATTTTCAAATAATTGAATTTGTTTTATATGAAAAACATTGCAACGTCCAATACAAGGTAATTCTGAAAAAAAATTATTTTGTGACGTTTACCCCTTACGCCAAAGGGCTACGAGCTGTTATGAGCTCCGGGATACCCGTGATTCGTTTCGCTTGGCTACGAGAGGTTTAAATAAATTGATCACCCTGTGTTTGGAAGTAAAAGAGTTCATTGAAGTTTACTATAAAATATTTTATTAAAATAAAGGGAAATGATCAAATCAAAAAAAATTAAAAACAGATAAATTTCACTAGGTGACAAAATTGAGCATGAAAACCCACATCAATCATACCTAACAATGAAAATATCCCTAAGGAGAGATGCGCCAGAAGATTAGCCATTGAAAGTACTAGGTCGCGGTCTGACCTCTGTCCCGATACACACGTACCATTTTTAATTTATAGTAAAAGGCATTACCTCGTCATCGGTTCGTTTGTGCTGACATTTGCAAAGTTAGCACTTCGACCTACAAGGTAATGACCGACAATGAATAAGTTGAAACTTACAGGAAGTCTGATGTAGCAAATAATTGAACACGCAGATCTGAAAATTCTGCTGTTTGATTGCAATTCCAAATCAGTGCGGCAATCTGGATTTCTTATGTACTCGGTGATAATCACCTGAATAAAATGTTTTGATTGAATTTGAGTTCGACTGAATATGAGCAGAAATGAATGAATGAAGAAAAAATTATTTAATTGAAAGTATATTGATATTTGATTCTGGCTTTGTCCATGGGCTACGTGACAATATTCTCACCATTATGAGTTTTTTGTAAGTTGTGATAGTGTGGGTGAAAATTGCACATAACGTTGGAATAATATCGTTATAAGTTGGGTCATTCTGTTTTTCTATCCAAGACTTGAAATTTAAGTAACCTGAAAGTCATTAAATGAAGTGGAGTTACAATGTTTCATCATCAATTTCATAGTAAAGGCGTTTACAGGATCTGTCCTTTGGAAAGGGTATATTTTGAACAAGCATTTTTATAGGGTTTGTATTATTTTTTTCTGGAGTATTTAGAGAGTACTAATTCTTTATTTCCATAATGCATAATCCTATACAATAGGAATGGCAATAAGCGTGGTCCTGGTATTGCAGGTTCCTCTCTTGATAATTTTATTGTGAACAATGCGATGCAGATTTCTTTGATTTGTATTAGTGGTTAGATTAATTACGCAAGTTCTGGGTATTGCTTTGGTTAAGTGGCTGGAGTTCAGATGGCGTCCGTGGTTTAGTGAATGCTAGGCTGCGGGCGGTGTCTCAGCTTCTGCCTTTACATGGAGATTTTGTTGAATCGTTTGTTGCAGACATAAGTTATTGTCTGCAGAGACATACCCTATACTGATGAGGGCAAGAACCCAGAAATCGATCTATAGGTGGTCCAAATGTTTCAATAAACATTTCCATGCAACTAGCAATCACGGAGACATCATTGTAGGACTCTGCACGGAAATTCATTAGATGTAATTCAACGTTCATCGTGGTATTAGCCAGGAAAGTAGTTGTTTTCTGATGGATTTTCTACCAATTATTCCTATTGTATAGGATTATGGCAATAAGCGTGGTCATGGTATTGCAGGACATCTTGTTTATCTCATATTATGGTACATAGCTTTTAAAATCACATAATCGAATAAGTGGTTCTCTAGGTTCAATTTATTGAAAAAGTTGAAAATAACACTTGTTTCCTTCATAACTTCTCACTTACATTCTACTGATATCCATAGCACTGAACGATTTTAATGTAAATAATATTGTATTTACGATGGTTGCTTGTAGTAGAAAGAGGAGAAAAAATAATGAAGAGATGTTCTTAAAGATGACAGACGTATCAAAATATAAATGAGTTACAAATAAAATCATATCAGGTGTCGATATGTTGCAGATCATGGCATCCTTATTCTGTGATCCAGTTCGATCCTATGACCAGTTTTTTCGGCATCATGCATAAATTTGATTTTTGTGTAACCTAGCAATTACCCATTGACCCAAGAAGACACAATTGCAAGTACTGTTTGTAATATAGAATTGAATATCATCCCCGTGTGGTTGAACATGACATGTTTCATGGGTTATTATCCCTCTTATCAGTGCTAGGATAGGTCAGAGAACGGAAGAGATATGGCCCACTTAATGAATGACAACACCCAAAACTTAACAAAAAGAAACATTCCCTGATAACGCGGACTCCAGAAAGCGTTAATGCATGATTCGAACAAAGTTAGAAAAGTGTACCGGAGAGTTTCAAGTGCGAATGAAACGAATAATTTTTACGAAGACAGAACAAAACAGACCCAAACAAATTGTACCGTTTTTGGTAATGTGTATTTCAGTTTTGTAATTCACATGAAAAAATATACAGTGCTCGCCATAAAGTAAGCGTAATATATAGAAAATTGTTTATTATTGAAGTATCAAAACAAAATTCTGGGTGATCGATGGTTCATTCCTGATATCTGATAACATACAATTTTAACACGTGTCACGTGTATTTTCCGATCTGTTCAAAAACATACAATTTTTTGTTTCCTGATAGCTTGACTATAGTGGTTCATTTGTATTCCGACGATCAATTCCTCCACGCTGGGTGGCACTAAACTGAAAAACTTTGTTTTATTGGTTCGTATCTAACAGATAGATCAGAATCCCACAATCAATGTTATATGATATCCCATTGGAAGAATATTGTACCTTCCTAATTTCAATCAAGTTTTGAAGATCTTCATGAATACAGGTTTTCTTCTCAGAAAAACTCAACAATTGTGCGTCAAATTGAAGAGGCGTATTCTAGTTTTCAATTTTTTGTGCGAATTGAAACGCTAATGCACTGGTATCACAGGAACTTGATTATAATCAGAAACAGTTCTATGTTTGAAGTGCCATTCCATCAAAACATTTGTGAAATTGTGATAATTCTGTTAGAAATGAACTAATGTAAATGCGACCTGAAAAATGGAAGCCACCGTGGACATTGAACTACATCTGATAGATATTGTGAAAAGACTCTAACTGAAAATAAAAGAAAATATCTGAAAGTGAAAATTCGCATTTTCATTCAGATAGTTAATTTTTTAATTTTCTCTAGTTTTCATTGGAAAAATCATTTAATGAATTAGATAGGGAGAATGTTATTAAAATATCACTCACAGAAATCGTTTATTTCATTGAAGCAAAGTTCGCTTCTCTCTCATTCAATCCCCAATACATTTCGGACGACGAAAATCTATTTCTCTTTGCCATGCTCTTCAGGAGGATTGATAGGATTAGAAAAACAAGCTCTTCAGAAGCAATTATACACATCAGGGATGGATATGAGGGAAATATATGTCTTCTGCGGTAACATTTTGAAACTAATTTTTTGACAAAGACCTGTCAATTTGATGTATATGCGACTGTTTGTACAATTACACTTTCTCCAACCCTCGTGTATTTTCTTTCAGAATACCACTCAGGAGAATTTTCTTGAGTCCTCAGTCCAGTTTCGAACATTTTCGAAGAAATTATCCCAGTTCGAAACGTTGACGAGTATCGAAAAAAATTGTTAAATTATTTTCTCTCTGCATAATGTCAGTTTCTCTCGAAAAAAATGGCATTCCCAAACGAGTTCCGCAGGTGGAATGTGGCTATGTTTGCTGATAATTAAATTTGAAAAACAAGCGCAAAAAGCAGGAACGTTTGAATATTCACGGGGGACGGCTCAAAATATCGAACATGGCGAAATAGACGACTGCTGTAGTAACAAACTGGTATTTAGTTTTGTGTTGCCTATAATGATGTACCAGGAAAAAAAATTAATTCCTCTTTGTTATGTTTTGTCAAATTGTAATGCTTTACTGTATCTTCCAGTAGGTTTCATAGTAATGAACAGAAATGGTTTGGTACTTTTTTTCATCACATATTTCAATTTTTGATATGATGGACAATATTTAAAGTTGTCCCATCATTTTTGAATTATTGAATCCCAATCTAGATATAAGAAATGTTCAGGAAGAAAACAATTATTCTACTCAAAGAACAAACAAGGAACTCACCTGTATCGAAATATTTGTTCTAATGATGTTGTCTAACCACACGAGCTCTCACGTGGAAATGGCGGGAAGCACTCCTAATAGAAGACAGCTGTCAGTTTCTTTGGCGGTTATTTCAAAATTTCACTTGTCTCTGTGAACTTGAAACTCACATGTGCCTGATGTTGTCAAATTCATAAGTGTAATACAACTATATTTCTTATATTTTGTTGATAATGGCCGGAAGTGTCAGTATATGGGACACTGTCTGTAATTGGGACGGTTACTTTTAGTTCGAAAATATGAATAGGAAATTCATAAAATCTTTTGTGGAATCATCTGCGACTGAAAGAAAAACTTTAGTCGCTATTTTCCATCGTTCAAGATAACCTCTTGGGAGGTATTCATGTTGAAAAGGGGAACATTCTCCATGAAAATTGAAAAATGTGACTTATTTGTTACCTTATGTAGATTAGTACAGAAGAGAGGTCGACCTTCACCGTTCTGCTTGAGGGATGAAACATACTTCTTATGGAGTTTCATAAATAAACGAATACGTCTGAAATGAGTTTCCTATGAAAATGTGGTCCAGACTATAACAGTGAGTTTCAAAAATTTGAACTATATGGAAAACTTTTTTATTATCGATTTGTCAGAAAATTTTATGATTTATAAAAATCAGTGCATTGCAGAATGCTTCCATATGAGTTGTCAAAATTTAAAATTTTCAAACGGTATACAGGGGGGAACAAAAAATTGAATTTTGAACAATAGTAAACTACGCTGGCTGTGATTCCAAATATGATTATTCTTTTGAATTCTGAACAACTTTCTTGAATCATTTTCGATAATGACAATAATAAGGGGTAGTTTATGACTTATATGCAAGTAATCTGCAATGCATTAATTTTCATCAAGATAAAATTTTCTGACAAATTGATAATAAAAAAGTTTACCATACGGTGTCATAGGCAACCCATTTTAGGTGTGTTTTTCTATTCGTGAAACTTCGCAAGAGGTATGTTCGTCCGTCAAACAGAACGGTGAAGGTCGACATCTCCTCGGCACTTAGACTATATTACTATGCAGGGTGTAATCTAACCTCTTGCACTCTCGTGAAGGACGGGTGTATAATGCCATTTTATAACGAATAGCAGGTGTGAAAAATTCAAAAAAAAATTGTGAAATTCTTAAATTTTGTTGGGAAATTCGAAAAATCTTGGAAACCACTGTTCGAAATTACACAGTTTCTTCCATCCCGCAGTTCCAGTATTGCGGCTCTGCTCCGGTCAGCTGACGTTCGTGCGGACAGCAGTTTCCAAAAGTTACATTATACCCTGTTTTTTTATTTCAACCAGCTGTCGTCCCCTTACGAACGGAAGCCCACCAAAGGCGAAACTTGTGCGAGCCAAGGATTAACGAGGTTTTACCTTTTAACTTGCGATTCCTAGCACTTTCTCGGGCCATCAGATAAAAATCTGAAGTCGCTAAGGATTCGAACCTAGCCGACCAGCAGTCAATGGTTTTGAACGCTTCAGTCTCAACCACTGAGCTACTCGACCCTCATATACAGGGTGTTTCCGAAATTGAAGCAATAAATGAAATGGGAAGTAGAAAGTGACAAAACAAAAAGAAATGAAAGAATACATTTTTGACAAAAAAAATTATTTTGGATAGTATTCAATTTTGAAGTTTTCAATTTTTTTTTGTTATTACTGATCAGAGGTCTACAGCCTGCGCAAACCATGCTGAAATAGTGCCAGCGGGCAGACACGCTGTGGCCTGGAGAATCAATTCAATGCCTCCCAAAAAGGTACTGAAAGCGATTCCATAAAATTTTAATAAAAAGTTCGAAAAATTTTGATTGCTTCAAAAACAAAAATTATTGCCTTTTATGGTTACATTGTGTTCCAAATAACAACCCATTTTCCTAATTGCTCCAATTTCGGAAACACCCTGTATTGCACTCACCAATTTTCTTGTAATAAGAGTGAAACGCCCTTTAGATACAATAAATGGTATTGATTGATTGATTGATAGGAATTAAGTTGCATTGAATATATAGGGAATTTAATAGTACACGTGATAGTTTTTAAAATTTTTATTTTTTTTTATGACGCATGAACGACAATAAAAAAAAAATTACATTGCCACAGAGACAAATGAATATTCTGTTAAATGAGCTATCATTTGACGCTCTATTACACTTGAAAAAGTTTAGAGGTGACAGTCACTTTGACGAAGTTGAAAGAGGAACGATTTTTTTTTGTCATAGAGTTTCTTTTCAAAAACACAAAAAATCGACGTGTTTCAGTGTTTTTTGTTGGAAATGCCTACTAACAATAAAAAAAAAATTGCATTAAATTTGGGCCTAGCATATTAACGTATTTGCAATCATGTGACCAGAATCAGCCAATCATACAAACATTACAGAGATAAGTGCCCCGGGAAATTATTACTGCTGAACAATCGTATCACCATGAAAATGATATAAAGTTTGACGTTTACTCAACTACATTTTTAAAATGTCAGTTACTTCGAGCAGAAATGGAAATATCAAAAATGACAATAGATATACTTAATAATAAGCCAAAATACATAAAAAATACTACATGAAGTTAAAAGTACACGTGAAAAATGTTCAAAGAGTTAAAAAGTGCCAACAGCTATCGGCCGAACACCTCCATCCTTTATTTCAATGCACAAAGAGAAGCACCATATAGAAGTGGACAAATCTGCGAATTTACTTAGTGAAGTGGTGAGCTCTGCTTTTAAGGGGTTTTCCACGAAAACCTGAGAGATTCGTGAAAACAAATTTTAACAAATTTTAAGTTTTCTTGGACTTGGATGTTTAAACTGAAGCTCTATCAAAGTATCATTATCATAATCAGCTATAGTCTCGCTGGAGCTTATAATTCTGATAGCGGATGAAATGTCAATATCATAGGTTTTCGGAATTTTGTTCTTTGAGTCAGGTGATATACTCAATAGTATTTTTCAAAAGTTTTAGGTTTGTCTTAATGATTGAGGTCAGAGGTTATTTGCGACTATCTTTCGTACGTGGAATGGAGAAAGCTTTATATGAAAAAGTTAAAATATTCTTCCTACTCTGGGAAGAATTAGATTTGATGAATTCGTCTATTATCTCACAAAAAGATGTTGCAGCACAAATTCTGGCGGATTCAGAAACCCTCTTAAAGATATGGAAACTTCGTTTGCGAAAATAGTCTTTTATGAAGTTCTAGAGTACCTGGATCTTCTTCAGCTAATTCTCCATTTGAATTTCCAGTAAAGCTCTATGTCGCAAATTTCCTTGACATTGACGTTTTGTTAATTTTTCCGACATGAATTTTGAGACCATTTTGGGATTGAAAAGATCTCTCACAAATACTGCATTATGTACCAGTTGTAAATGAGTGTTTGTTCTTGATACATCCGGAATCCATATGAAAACTTATGTATAAAGTATATGTATATAAAAATGGTAAAATATTGTGACAGTACAATTATGAATATCCAGAATTTCACCCTAATACTTAACAATCAGAAAACATTAAAAATAATTCATTGCCTTCGGAAGCTGTATCGACGTTCTGTCTCAGTACATTCTAATTTCTGATCATCGTCAGCTATCCCTCATAGTCTGCTAGTTTCTTCCTGGAAGTCACCACTCCTGGAAGTATACAGGAGTTGTTTGTCTTATGTTTGTATGTATCAAAATTGAAACATCAGTGACCTTTTCTGGGATTCTGTGCACTGAAACAAAGGTGTGTTCAATAATAATTATTCTTCAAGACGGCCCTGAACAAACAAGCGTAGAAGCAACTCAATTTCTGTTATCCGAGTAACGAGCGTTCTCAAAAATTGCCAACGAAGAGATCAAAAACGTCAAGTCCTTCAAACTGACACAGGAACCCACAAAAGGGATTCCACGTCTTGAATGAATGTTAAAGATCATCAAGTTTTATCAGGGTTAGTTAGGTCAGGAAATTTTAGGTGAATTTTACAGTGAATTTTTAACGTGGAAAAGATTGAGGATTATCTCGGGTTGTTGCAGTGAATAAAGCGAAATCAGTAATTGATAGATAGAGAATACTTATTGGATTAGCTAACGGTTATACATTGGTATTGATATGTGGACGATATTATATATTTCATATAGGTTTTATAAGTGATTGTGCTATACTAAAATTTCACATATAATAACTCATGAATCATAACATATTTTGACAATAATTAGATAAGAAACATCAGTTGCAAAAATCCTAAAAACATATTTCGAAAACACTATTGATCTAGTCGAAATTTCGAATTATGATATACTTTCCGAATTGTTCTCGTGCTTCTGGAGTACAAATCCTATAGGATTCATCACATACTGTGTGTGCGGTAGCACAACTATTTTTTTTCTTTCTTTTTCTTCAATTTAATTCAGCACTAGATCATTTTCACTGAAGAATGCATTTGTAATAACTAATATTTTAAACCTTCAGCTCAATCATTTCTCGGGTTGAGTGGGGGAATATTTTTGGTTGCGTCTGGAACTCAATAAAAAATAATTCATAGTCATGATAGGCTTCAGAATAGATCATCATTGGAAAAATTGGGAAATGATCATTTATCAGTGTTTTCTCAACATTTTACGTAGTTAAAAAATTAAACACTTAAATTTCAATTATCTTATAAACAATGCATTTGTTTATAACAATGTTTTAAACGATAGGCGATAACAAAAAAAATGAACGTCGTCGATATTAAAAATAAAAATTGTTTTCAATGATTAATTTAAGTTTTCAATCACGTGAATTGTTAATAAATATTCACAAAATTATTTTTATTTTTTCACCAGAAATCCTTTCAAGAATAGGTCCATAGAAGGAAAAAATCTCAGATACACATTATTCATGTAGAAGAAAATTGTCAATTTACTATTGTATAACTAATTAACTAAACTGAATAAAAATCGAGATGAAAATTTTTTGCCGGCGGGTTATTGTTCATTCATCTATCCAGTAAGTAGTTTGGTTGCCATATATAAAAATGTCCGCCAAATTGCTAAATTTTATATTTGAGTCTAAATCCAAAAAAAACCCAAAATACACATTTTTTGTAAAATCCCGTAGTTTTGAAGTGTGTCTCACTTCCCATGGAAACACCCCCGTATCTTCCATAATTATTGAAGTAGAACTCTGTAAATACCAGGATCATAGTAGATATACCGGCGATGAGTCTAAATCGTGCCTGAGGTTGATCTGAATGACATACGCTGCTCGCCAGAGGCGATATAATCACCCAATTTTGCCAAGAATGATATAAGAAAACAATATTCTGACGAATAAGGAATCGGGATGCTAATTTTAATACCAGTACTGATTTTTCCTGAAAAATTTTCGGTTCTGAAAAACCCGAATTGTCTCACTTCTCATAGAAACGCCCTCGTATCTTCTGTAATTATCGGAGTAGAACTCTGCTGATTTTAGGATCAGTAGATATACTGGTAGTACGTCTAAATCTCTTCAGAGGTTTATCTAAGTGACATACACTGCTCGTCAGGAGGTATTTCCATGAGAAAGTTAGACAGATAAAATTTTTCAGCAAAAACCGGTGTTGGTAGTAGTGTCCTCATTCTGAATTCGATGAAATTTTGAGCCTATATTGTCTCCTAATATAATTGTCAACAAAACAGGCTGATTCCGTCGACCCTGGCGAGCAATGTATGTCACCTCTGGCAAGATTTAGACGTATCATTCGCCGGCATATTAACCGTTCCTTAAATTTAAATTTCCGTCATTAGTGGAGTTCAACTCCACTAATGACGGAAGATAAGAGGGTGTTACCATGATAAGTGTGACAAATTGGGTTTTTCAGAAACAAAAATTTTCCAGTGAAAATCTGTACCGGTAGTAAAATTGGCATTCCGATTCTGAATCCGTTGGAATTTTGAGCCTAAATTGTTTCCTTATATTATTTTTGTCAAAACTGGTTGATTCCATCGCCTCTGGCTAGCAGTGTATGTTCTTCAGATGAACCTCAGGCAAGATTTGGACTCATCGCCGGTATATCTACTAATCCTGAAATTTACAGAATTCTACTCCAATAATTACAGAAGATACGGGGGTTTTCTATGGGGAGTGAGACACACTGTATATTTCAAAACTAAAGTATTTATAAAAATATGAATACATATAATTTTTTTTTTGTATTTAGAAAAGGAGTTAAATGAGCTTCGAAAAATTTAACAATTTGGCGGTCATTTTTTATATGGCGACCAAACCACCATGATCTGGACCATGTGACCAATTTTTTCCCATACTCATATAGATGTTTTTGCACTTCCGGGACTAAAGTTCCAACTTCAGTCCTGTATAACAGGGACTAAAATGTATCTTTCAGTCCCTATGCAGATAAAGTTGCATTTCAAATCCCTAGGGACATAAAGTAAAAATCAAACATAACCGCAGCTACACTATTAATAACTGGGACAAAAATTAGGAAATATAATATAAATATATTGACATAACATAACATAATATAATGTAAGTAAATCACAATAGAACTAAAAATGATCTCAAAGGTGCGATTTGGTGCCTTCCTGCTCGTAGAAGAGAACATAGACTTCTCCGCTTACGAGGGATTTGGGTGAAGAAGGGGTCACTCGAGAATCATTGTACTCATGCCAGGTGCCTACATACGGGTGTCGACCAGTAAGCCGTGTAGTGTCCGCTGTATGTAGTCCTGCTATGGTTAGATAAGGCATACAGACTATACCGAAAAGGTGCTACATTGTCTGCGGCATAGTTACTCATGTCTAACCCCTCTAGAGGGAAATCGATGGTAACGTTTAATTTTCAAATGTATAACCAAAATTTTGGGGAATTCATGTATTGATAGGGATTTCGTGAATTTCCTCTTCTTTTTGCACTTTGCACAGGTCGGCTTCTCGTCACCATCAAGAGTTTCTTCCCTTGTGAACGAATCTAAACACTGTGATAATCTTATTTGGCCTGTTCTTTGATTTATCGGTAGAGACAGGTCCCAGAATGGGTCAAAGGTGACCAAACAGTGACCACAATAGGTACATTTCAACGTCGATTTCAATTGGCCAACGAAGTTATCAACTATTTTAGAATTGTCCATCCTTAAGAATCGTGACCAAGACTCTTGAGCCTTCTCACTGTCACTCAACTTTTCGTCTATTTCTGTCAAAATGGGTTTCGGCTTTTCGGTTATTCTATTAACGTCTTCATGAAGACCCTCCAACAGGTACCGTAGGAACTCCTGAGCATCTTGCTGTGCATAACCAATGAAACGAGGTGCGAATCTTTGTATCTGACTTTTGAAGGATTTACCACTCGATCTGACGAATCTTCCGACCACAATTCTTTGATGATCTCTGCAAATGCATTTATCAAAGCCCCCTTCATACTCGAGATACTTGTGTTAATATCCCACGTGTATGCGTCCTTTTTCAAGTACTCCAACAGCCATCTCGTGTTTGACAAACATTGGATAACACTGTTCATAAAGCATGTATTTCCAATGTTTTTCAACCCATTGAGACCTAGTGTTTTAGCAGTATTATGAACTACAGGCCTGATGGTGTTGAAGCTGTTTATGCTGCGTTCGCCACCGTTGTCGTCTTCTGTGTAGTCTCTTATACGGTGATTTTTCCTGACAGTGTATCGGCGTGATAAGGAACTTGAATTAAGACTGTTGGATAGTGAGTATAAATTTTTTCTTGGATTCATGAACAATTCATCCAAGTGACGAGAAGTAGGAATAGTTCCGAGTACTGATGCTGCATTTCCCCTCTGAATTGAAATACTCAATCGTTGAAACAAAAATGAAGTAGCTCTTAAGTTATAACGGTTGTATTTCTACAAACGTTCAATTTCATCATTTTTACCGTGAATCATGGCAGTGTGAACGAGGCACCAACTGAGTTTATAGGTTTCAGAATATGACTTACAATGTTTCTGTTGATTAATCTTTATTTTACAGCTCGAAGAACGCTGCTGAATACTCCATCAAGTCTGAATGATAAATTATTTAATAAAATCAGTAAAAAATGTAAAAACAACTTTAGGTATGCTCAACTGTCAGTCACGTTTGAATTATTTGAAATGAAGTCTTATTCTTCTCAACATTTTAAAGATAGTTAGTTCTTCTCCTCGTTTTTATTTGGATTCAAAATTATATCAATTAGCCAGTTCCGACAAAGTGTGAGTTCCGTGTTCCGTCCAAACCATGGATGTTATTTGTAATGATCATGCAGAGAGCGATAGTAAATTGAAGCTTTCTTGTGTAGGCAAGATATTGGTTTCATTCTATCTATGAGTTCTGTGATCTTAACATGAGCCAACAGTTAGTAAGCTGTTCTTTGATAGTGTGACAATTGGTAACACTGTTTCTAGAAATTGAGGAGGGGATTAAATTTTGAATTTCCGTTATCTTCCATTTCCTCCATTTCGTCCATTTCTGCATTTTGGTCTCACTTGAAGAACTCGCTGATGATTTAAATTTTTATTTTGAAAATCATCCAATCAGTGTATATTAATAACATTTATAAAGAGGTAACTATCTATTTAAAATTCAAAGTGGCATTCATTGGAATAAATATTTTTGTCGTTTTTAATGCTTTTAAAATAATTTTATTTCCAATGAATTTTCACGATTTTTCAAATGGCGTCAATGGACATGTTTTACAACAATTTCTCCTTTTGTTTATGTGTGTAGTTCGACCAGATTAAATTTCAAGATTTGATTAAATTTCAAGACCAGATTTAAATTTAAATATGATTTAAATTTAATTTCTAAAAGCTTAGTTGAAAGCTTATTTCTCGCCATTGAATGAACGGCGATGTTAGTGGCCGATTGTCAAATTACCACAATATGGAATAACAACTATAGCTACCTATGATAGCTGACTGGCTGAATTACACACTCGATCAGGTGTCCAGAACCAGGTGGGGATTCAGGAGTGTTCCAGAGCTGCTGTTACAGTATATTTGAATCAAGGAGCCCGAAGAGCTTGAAATATTAACAGGAGAGGAGTTTGGTTGATTCTTTCTTATAACTGATGATTGGTCAAGGAAATATGTAAGGTTTAAATGCATTTAACCCAATATTCCAAGTAAGTTGGTATGACCATTTGAATAACATACAATAGTCCAAAGAACCAAATTTCTTCAGCCTGATTCGATCATTACTTCTAGACTTTTCTAGATCTCATCAAGCCCTGAACTCAGTTTAACAAACTTTCAATTCATTAAATACTATTTTTATGCAATCTGATTACTCTCATCATTGTTTATTGATTGTCTCAAGATCGTCAAGCCCTGAATTTGGCTTAACATTTATTTGATTAAATACTATTTTTTTAATAATTGTTTTACTTGTATGTCTGGAGTGTTTTCTCTTTCAGTGTGATAAAGACTTTCTACAGAGACTGGCTTTGAGAATGAAATACTATATCAGAATTCCTGTAGATGGCGTCCAAATAACAACTTTCAATTAGCTATTTTATTCTCACTGTCATAAATTGGATTTCTAAGAATATCTTTGGGTTAATTCACCAACAAACGTACCACGACCTTTGCCTCCGCAATAAGAGTTAGCCCTCCGCATTGTGTATATGAGGTTTAGGTGAAAAACCCCTTAAAAAGGGAACAAAACCTTATAAAGTCACCAGTCTCTTCAGTTATCCGTTTTCCTATTTCGTTGATGAATTCTAACGCCTGAGGTCCCAACACTCCGAAAGTTTCTATAGCTACAGGATAGAATATATATAGATCTTTCAAGTTTTTATATTTGAGGCTTTTGCTTTTCTCTCCGTTCACTGCAGCTGCACCAGAGCTATTGGAAGTAGCGACCACATGCGACGCAGCAACAGTGTCCACACATGTAAAATCCCAGACAACAGGTTTACCAAACTTCCAAGGAACAAGTGTCATACCATCAGGCCTATTACCATCATCACGGCTCACTCCCAAAGGTTCCAGAATAGCTGGAATTTTTGCAGTATTCAAGGCTCTTTTTATCAAGTCATTCACAGCATTATGACGAGAATGACGGCCAGCACTAAACTTGCAGCTTAAACCAGGAAAACCCTTGTCATCGATTTCCTTGCCACATTTGCATATATGAGGTACACAAACTGAATTTCACAAACGGAGTCCAATCGCTATCCTAAAGGATTCGTCATCTAGCAGAGTTCCTAATGATGATACAGGTAGAGCATTGAGCCATGAACCAGAATGTGGGGAAGAAACTGCTTTGAAACGGGCCTTTTCGGTTACTGACACAGCTGAATCTAACAGTTTCTTCCAATTGTTATCAACAAGTGGAACATCCCAATTTTTTTGTTCAGCTTTGGATGAATTCGGCAACTGAATTTTGGATCGAGATACCCATAACTGTTCACCCTCCGAAAAAGTATGGTTCAGTTCATCAGAGAATGTGCTTGGCAGAATTCTGTTTATCAATTCGGAAACACTATAAGAAAAAGATAGAAAGGCTGGTAATGCAAGGTCAGATGCGAGGCGAATACCCAAACCTCCTCGATTTACTGGCAGTGTTGCCTGAATCCAAACGTTCTTCTCCAAATGGTTATTTGTGATTCCTTCTAACATTTCTTGTAAAATATTATCAAAGAGATGGAGTTTTTCTTCACAGTGCCAAGTAGGACTACATCGCATTATATAAGTTAGTTTTGGTATTGCAAGACAGTTTTTCAAAAGGAAAAAGGCCACATGTGCAGGAATTGCATTGATTCTAGATGATATCAGAGAAAGGGATTGAATTTTTTCTGCTAGGCAATTTGGAAGTGCTTCATCCGAAAGAGGTGCTCCTAGGAAAAGCCAATTGGGTTTGTCAAGAATTTTAATACCTGGCGCAATTGAATTGAACTTCACAGATACATCTGGATCTTCGTCTTTCAAAAAGAAAAGTTCACATTTTTGAAAATTCAACTCTAAACCTAATTCCTTTGAATTCCAAATTATCCGCTGAAAATTCTTTAGAACTGAATCAACATCTCCTCCAATTGATCCATCATCCAGGTACCAATAATTGAAATTTGTGTCGATAGATTTCGTAATGGAATCAATTGCTAGGCAGAATAGAGCGGGACCTAAAGGATCACCTTGCTGAATACCTCTTTCTGATATTATATTGAATTAGGATTGTATGTGATATTAACATTATTACAATTGATGAAACTAAATGGGCGATTATTTGTATTTGATAAGTGAATATTAGAGGAAAGTGAAGAGATGTCATGTTCTTGACGTATCGGTTAATGTCAACATTAACTGAAATGACACTGAATTGAAAAAGTTTGTTGACACCGTTGCTATGACGTTACCTACCGAGTAATCCAATTATCATGTTCATATAACTCATCAAAATAATTAGTTGTATTATTATTGAAATTTATAATACTGGGAAGTGCAAAAAATAGTGTATATGCCGCAGGACTAAAGTGATATTTTATCCCTCACGTGATTAAAACATAATATACTATTTACAAAGCCCCGCAACAAAACTGAGGGACATATAACTAACTGCACACGTGATATGGGGTAGCGCCTAGACTATATAGACTTATTTCAACGAAGAATTAGTATAGTCGCTAAAATAAAATATACGTTAAACCTACCCAATAAATCGGCATGGAATTTTTCCATCATAAACTGTTTTATTTAAACTGGTTTATTATGGAATCACAATAATCCGTTTTGGAAGGACATGGCTTCACCGCTTTCAACGTTAAAAATATCAAAAAGTATTTATCACAGAAGGTTTCATAGATTTTCTACAAGGGAGTTATCGATAAATTTTTCTGTATGGGCTATAATCGAGGGGAAAATCGATGGGGAATTTTGGTGTACATGTCTTGGGTTATTTCAAGTGTATAGTGGCATTACTCGGGCGTTAAAGGAATTAGTTAGGAATTATTGGGCATTACACGGGAAAGGGAGGTCTTACTAGAGCATTATGGATATTACACAAATCATTCGGAAGTGAGAGATCAATTACTGCGTTGAAGACGCGTTGAAGGCACAAAAAAAAGGTCGTCAAAACAGGAATTATCCGAAAAATTAGAGAAGCGTGGCGAAAATCAGACAATTGTGCAATGAAAAAAAAATTGAAATTACTTTTCGTACTTGCATTACTGGCATTACTTGAGGGGTTTTACTCGGGAATTACTTGGGTATTACTCGGGAATTACCTGGGTATTAGAGGCATTACTTGCGATTTTTGGGAAATAGTGCACACAATTTCCTCAGCAGTTTCTCACTCGGCTATAATTTACGAGAAAATCGGTGTCGAAATTTTGTAAAGATTACTTATATGGATGTGCGTGTAAATTTGTTCATTTGAATTTCTTCGCGCCACCTATCAAAAAAAACTAATTCACGCATAGATTTACATATATCGAAAACCTTGACAAAACTTCATCACCGATTTTATCGTAAAATATATCATATATTATTCAAAAAAATTGGTGGGAACTTTCTTTAGGGAAATTCATCGTGCTTCCTCTTTTGTGATTAATACCTTTTTGATATTTTCAACGGTTGACGAGTCATAGGCGAAAACAGGCTTTTTCGTCCGAAGGGATGAATTTTGAGGAATGCCATATCCCTTTAAAACGGGTTATTGCGGTTTTATGATATGAGACTCTACTTACACTTAGTTTATGAAAGGATATTTCCAAGCCAAATAAATGGGTAGGAAATTTTTACTCCGACTGTACTAGATATAATAAACAAAAAACAAAAGAGTCGTCTCGCCAAGCAGTCGCCAGTGTCAGAAAGAATATTCGTTGGACGTTACAAAGGCGGATTATTGTGTTAATAAGTTTTGAACTTTTTCACTATACAGTAAAAGCGACAGAGCGTTTCCCTGTGTCATAGCTGGTGCTCAAAGAAAACACAGAAACTACCAACGTGTAAATTAATTATTTGTAGATACGGGAAAGCACTAAAGACTGTCCACCCTACTATGAACAAAATTTGATATAGTAATTCTTTGTTCAACAATACTCTTCGCTTTGTTTGTTACAACAAACCTGAGAGGCTTTCATTCCTTTGAAAATAATCTGTCTCATCTGGTGAATTGTTTGCATAACAATGGACCTTAACAACTAGTGCTACTATACAGTGTCACACATAAAGTTCGCATTAGTTTTTTTATTAACAAATATAATGAAGATTTTACTCCGCAATTAGTTTGTGCTTGAAAAATTAGTAAAAAACAGCCTCTTTCGTTTTGTCATGTGCTACTCTAAACCTGTCAGATTTGACATTTTGCATTGCATTGAAAAATGCTAAATAAAAAAGTTGCTGAGTTTCCAATTTTATACCTTTGCTTCAAATTTGGACTCTCTACTGTCACTTCGAATCTTTTGCTTTATCGATTCGAAGAAACATGATTCAAATTTCATAATTTTGATGACTACGAGACTTCAACGTTATATCTTGCCCAGAAATTACCCAAATCGGTCTGATACCAGAAAAATAAATAAATGCTCCTTCAGAAATTCGTCTTTGTTGTTGCAAAGTTCATCGAGATTTTTCATTTCCCTGTTAAACTGATTTGTATTTTCAATATATGGACATTAATATGTCAGTGATCGAATAAAATAATTTCTTTTCATTTTTGTTAAAGTCGGGTTTCTTTTTTTAGTAGATTTTCATCAAGAATTTTTTTTAATAGGCTTTTGAAAAAAATTTTTAGTTTTGAATAGCTATGTGAAACATGGCAATTCAATTGGGGATGAGTAACTCCTCGAAAATATTTGGAAAAAACCTATATGGCGAAGCAAATGCGATTAAATGCCTTCAACTTACCTAATATTCCGCCAGTTTAACCGTTTTTTTTTATAACTGCTACAGATGGATAGGTGAACTGCATTACCTATATGAAAGTATTTGTCAACAAAATTATTGTAGCAGAAATGTCCCTATATAGATGAAAATTCTTAGAGTATATAATCAAAATGATATGCGAAATGGGGCAAAGGAATCTGCAATTGTTCGCAATGAGCTTATTTTAAGAGAAACAAGATGTCCTGCCGTACCAGGACTGCTATGTATATTGATGACAATGATTAGCTCATAACAATGATAAGCTTATTACAATGATGAGCTCATTACGATGATAAGTTCATTGGAATGATAAGCTCATTGTGAACAATTGTAGATTTTTCCACCTCTTATGGTGATTTTTGCTATCACGTAATGCGGGTATTGCTTTTGGTTGGGAGGCTGAGGTTTAGATGACGCTCGTAGTTTAGTGAACACCATTTTGCGGGCGCGGTTATAGCTGAGACTTTTAAATGGAGATATGATAGGAATAATTGTTGCAGAAATTAGTTATTGTCCGCATATACCTTATGATGATGAGGACAAAACCCAGGAATTGATCCATAGGTGGTCCAAATGTTTCGATGAACATTTCCATGCAGCTAGCAATTGTAGAGAAAGTCTTGTAGGAACTCTGCACGGAAATTCATTAGATTTAATTCAACATTCGTCGTTGTATTAGCCAGGAAATTAGTTATTTTGTGATGAATTTTTTACCAATCATTCCTATTGTATGGAATTATGGCAATGAGCAGTCCTGGTAGGGTAGGATATCTTGTTTTTTTCTCAAATGCAAAATGTATAAGCAGTAATAGAGTATAGAACGACGAACGCATATTATAATTTTAGCATTTACGTATCTGATTTCATAGTTCCGGAAACTTTTCATATCTACTGTAACTCTGGTTCGGTTTGGTAAATGAATATAATTTTTTTTGTGTTCCCAAAATCCCGATATAATCAATTGACAGTAACCACCTTTTATCTTGAGCCTTGATATAAGACTGGAACTTCAGATTGTTGTCGTCAGTGCGTATGACAAGAAATGTTGTTTCAGGCTTTCTTTTAATCAGGTGACAACATGAATAATCACTCTTGTTAGATCCATCTGAAAGTGACTTAATGCGTTTTTGAAATGTCCAATGTCAAAATGTTAGCCGCACACCATGATTTTTTCTATGTCAACGGGAATATTCGAATCCAAACACGAATACTGTGATGTGACAGCTTTTCCAAGAGTTTTTTCATAATCCAGGAGTATTACTGCAGCAGCCTCCAACTGAAGATTGCATTTCTTATTTCTTGTTGTAACGAAAATCAAATCATTACAATCTTCAGGAAATACCTATGACAAAAAAGAATTCATGCCGACAATTTTTTCTTGCTGGTTCATATTTTTATTTTACTTCTTTGTACTGCGATTTATATCCACAATTACCTCTGTTTGTTAACTGCCTGATTCAATATAATTCGGTAATACAAATCTCCATATAATTTTAATGGTTTGCTTGTAGATACGGAGGTAATTATTGAGGTCAGACATGTGGAAAATGTTATCGCAGTGGAAATTTCTGCGAGGAGACAATATGAATTACGAAAAGAGATTTTTTATCTTTTCTGACTCAAGGTTTTTTGTTCTTTAGTAGAAATGCATTATTGAATATTTCAAAACATACTTCTGAAATGTGTTCAGTGGATCCTCAACCACATATACAGAACTATAAACCGTTATCCGTTCTCTGACAAAGATGTTTTGAGCCAATATTATGTGAAATACTGATACTACGAGAAACATTATTGAAAATGGCGATGTAGGCAATCTATTCAGAGACTGCAACTTATCCAGTATTGATAAATCTATGAAATGGTTGCAATGAAAGTTTCAGCCTTCTCGACGTCTTCATTTTAAGGGATATTCATTATCCGACAAAATAATCGCCCAGGCACAATCGAATTATTCTAGAAATTCCACTTATCACGTAAGAAGTATCTGCAAAAAGCTTATTTTCTCTACAGTCAGATGTGGCGCATTATTGAATTGAATGAATCAATACAGAAAATAAAGTTAATTCATCACAAACGGAAAATTTGTCTAGTTTAGTCTCGTGATTTGGATAAAATCCTCTGGAAATGCACCGCTTTTATAATACAAAATAGTATTCAATTTACCGGGGTCTCACAAACGTTCTCAAAAATATATCATTTCGGCGTTGTTTACTTCACTTATTAGAATTGAGATATTTTCTAGTTTAATTTCGAGATTTTCCTGAGTAATAATGATAGTTTGAAAAAACAACACTATTTTATTACAAACATGGTATTTTCACTATGTGGGGGTCACCAGAAAAGTACTTAAAAATATCCTATTTCGAAGTATTTACTTACTTAATTCTTTCAATAGGAACTTTAAAGAACCCTATATTTTCAACGTTTAACGTTGATATGTGAAAACCCTCAAGCTATAATACGTGAAAAACCTTGAGCCAAACTTACATTTTTTAAATACGAGGGTACTACAAAAAATGTTTGTCGGTGACACTATATCTTTGGACTTTCTCTAAAACTATTAGTCCTATAGAGCTGCAATTGATATCGCATATTTTTTGTGAAAATCTCCAAAGACTCCAGATGCCGTTTTTTACACCAATTGTCTGAGTTATGCGTAGTGTCCCCCCTTCTTTGGAGACAAGGAAATGAGTTGGGACTGAAATATTCTTCTTTTTATAACTGGCTCGGTGAGTGTGTTAGGGTGTGTGTGGTGTGGGTGTGTGTGTGTTAGATGAGTTCAAATCTTGCAAGCCAAATAGTCTCATTCTGCGGAGTTGGCTAAGTTCCGATGACAAAACAATAATGCCAAAAAAATAGCCCCTTCTGCCCCTCGAAAGGTAGATACAGTCGCGTAGTGTTTCGGAGAAATCGCGATATGAAAATCTGAAAATTCCGTAAATACGTGAAAAATATTTGACTGTGGAATATTATGCTTTAAAAAAATTTCATCCCCTTGTTCTCTCTAAAAATCTAGATAGAGAACGCAAAGGAATTCGGAGAATGTTTCATCAGTTCCGGACATGGAAAATAATGAAGGTGAAAAATTGATCGGGGGAAAAATTCACAACCTTTTGTAAATGGAAAATTCCGACGAAAAATACGTTTGTCGGTGGGCTCGCTCATTCTCTGATTTTAAAAAAAGTTGAAAAAGTTAAAAAATCAAAATTGGAAAAATTCGTAAGAACAGAGAAAATTATCTAATCATTGAATAATATGATTTTAAAAAATTTCACCCCCCTGCCTAGATTGGGAATGCGTAGAAAATTGGAAAATTTTCTGATTGTTTCGGACTATGAAAATTATGACGAAAGAAAATATTGTTAACGGTGCTAGGACCTAAAGTTGCGAAAACTCTCGAAACTTAAATATGTAACTATTGTGATAAACATCGAATCGGCGAAGTTGACCTGTATGTAGGTACCCAGTACATGCCGTAAAACTTCGTACCCGGCGCGTCTATTACAACAGATATAATTGAACAAACTCTAATTCTAAAACAAAATATTAATAAAAATTTAAAAAAATTAAAAAAGCTTATATTGAAATACATTGATGAAAAAAAAATTAACTTTGAAGTAATTTAAACCCATCATTTTGTTACATTAAAAAATTACATGTGATATAAATTCATAAATGCTTGTCGTGAGAATAAATTTTAATACAGATGATTTCAAATTTATAAGTAATACATACTTCTCGAGATAAGCTTCCATATCACATGAAATTTTATAATAATAAAATGATGAGTTTGATTCACTTCAAAGTTTATATTCTTCTTTTTAGTGTTGAATGCACTAGAAGTTTTTTCTTTTTTTCTTTTAATTATTATTTTTACATTTACACTTGATGGGTTTCTACAGTAGCGGAAACTTTTCATCTAGGGTATATACGCGAGCAACAAGGAACGCAATGATATGATAATACCACATAAATAATAAGAGAGACGCACTATTGTGCGCCTATCAACATATAACAAGCTATTCTTTACGCTCTCATGAAACCACCATACTCAAGATGAAAACTTTCCAATACTGTATATCCAGTTGTTTTTGAATTTGTTCAGATTGGATACAAAGTGAATGGCATGCGATTCTTTGATGACGAATGGGCGAAAACTTTATAAGTATCTGGGCATCACCAGTCAATTTTATAGTCTAAGATGTCAACTGAGACACGTTGGCATTCAACGATCTTACAAAGCTTCATTAATTCAGTCCACAATGGAATAGTTATTTACCTAACAAGTGCGGAAAGTAGTACTTTTCCGCACGCGACGGCAGTTGCACGAACGACGCGAAGCGGAGTTCGGGCAAGCCGTTAAGGGCGGAAAAGACATTTTCCGTAAGAGTTAGGTACAATATTTTTCCTACGAGTGTTTTTGTCAATCTTATTTATGAAAAAACAAGGTTTTTAATAAACAAGTTTTCATAATAATGCTACAAAATGACTAATACGACAGAATAGTTACATAGATCATTTATTTAGTTGTAAATATCCTCATTTTCAAAAATACAAAAATCGTGCGGAAAAGTAAAAATCGTACGGAAAAGTAAAAATCGTGCGGGAAAGTAACTTTTCCGCACGATTTTAAATCGTACGGAAAAGTACAACTTTCAAAACAAAAAATCGTGCGGAAAAGTTACTTTTCCGCACGCTCGTAGGAAAAGGGAATAAATCAGATTATAGATGTATAGTTATAGCCAACCATTTTTTATGAAGGATGTACCGATTGTGTCTATAGTATATTATATACATTGCAAATAAGGAAGATGTCAACAAAAGCACGTGAACGCCAAACTTGAACAGTCATATTTTGCTTGTTAACCCTGTGAAATGAATTTGAAAATGTATACTTATTTCATATACTTCTCAAAATGTGAACTTCACAAGATCAGGATAACTATTCAAAATAAATAGTAAATAATTTAATTGAAAATTTCACACCTCACTTTTTCAGCCAATAAAAATAATGGTTTTTGTTTAGTTGCCATGGTAATCAAAAAAATTCACGGAACTTTTTATCCTCCAGGGAACCGGGCGAAATTGATAAGTGGAAATTTTCCTGTCTAATATTTGACATGTTATAGTTGACATTTTGCTTTCATGAACAAATGGAATTCTATTTTTCATATGACGGGAGATAATATTCAAAATTTTTTTATTTTCTAGATATTTAGAATGTGACTAAAAATATTTTGAATGTGATTAAAAATATTTTGAGAACAATGATGAATATGGCCATCGGTAAAAAATGCATATCAATCAAATGTCTACCCATGCTTGACTCATAAATTTGATATTCGAAAGAATTTTATTCGACTTATCTTTTCGTGATTATTCGGTTGAAATTTCCAGACGCTTTTTTTGTACTATGCTGAACGATTTCTCATTTTTGTTTTCTTCCACATTGCATTTTATATTTAAATAGGTAAGATAAGTATTTCAATTTTGGGGTGACATATTTTATCTTCGTAAAGTTTGTGTTTTGTTTTTGTGTTTTTACTTATCATATAGTGCCGAAAATTTTTCGAATACATGATTTTTATTTATTTAAAAAAATTCATGTTAGAGATTAAGGAGGGTGTACTTGTGAGAAAATTTGGGCTACTCATGAACAAACATTTGAATTCTTTCAAATGGTTAGAAATGAGTAATGTAGTAATACATTTTAATTTTTTTTAATATAAAATAAGTTATCTTTAATAATATGTTCTTATCAATTATTCAAGAAAAAAAAATGCAAAGTGGTAACATCGCTCTTGAATTAATTCAATAACTAATTGTCAAGACTGACATTCTCTATTTATTCTACATTGAAACCGGAAGAAGTTGGCATAGAAAAGCATACCATCTTTTCCGAAAATAATTGAAGCATTTGAGAGATTATGAGTGAAAACACAAAAAAGAAATCACCGCGGGAATGAGGGTATGCTTATCTGAGCCAACTGCTCCGGGTCATTAGATTTTGCACACTCTTATTAGGTCTATAAAAAAGGAATATTTTCCTGAAATTTCAACTTCTGAACCATTCCGAAACATCTCCAAATAAGTTCTTTTAGAGCAGAGTTTGTAACGCAAAATATGATAAAATGGACATTTTGGCAACAAAGCGTATGTGTTCATCCTGGGTTTCAATATGGAATAAATGGAAAATGTGAGTTTCAACAATCAGTTATTGAAATAATTCAAGAGCAATGTTGCCACTTTGCATTCTTCAAAAATATTTGATAAGAATATATCATAGAAGATAACTTATTTTAAATTAAAAAAAATTGAATGTACTACTACATTACTCATTACTGAGCATTTGAAAGAATGTTTTTACATAAAAGGCCCAAATTTCCCTATCAAAAGTATACCCTCCTTTTAAACAAAATGTAGCTTCAATAATTATAACGCAACCAGGTCAGGTCAGTTGATATTTTAACGAACAATTGACCATATTCACCGTCGCCATATTACCATGCGACAATACCAACTATCCATGTTGAAAAGGGGAACAATCTCTATGAAAATTGAAAAATGAAAAATGTGATTTATTTGTAATATCTAACAGAAAACAACTACTTCTCCGGCACAAGCCACGCTGGACATTAAACTACATCTGATAGATATTGTGAGAAGACTCATTATCTTCTGATGTTTTTGGAAATTTCGAAACGTTTTTGTCTACGGACGCATAGTTTTCATCTAAAAATGAAATCAAATTTGATACTAAACTCACTTCCACATTTCTTGAAAATGAACTGCCTAAATAAATATAATTTTAAATTTTCACTCACGTATGGAATCAGTAAATTTGGTTATTCTTAGTTGACATGACAATATGGCGACGGTGAATATGGTCAATAGCGTTGCAAGAATTGGTGATCAAGTGGTGGATAAGGTGCAAGCATGCATTGATTACTGTTTACATCGTCCGTATTCGCAATGTGAATATACTATAGTTTAATTTTTTATGGTATTTCAACTCACCTCAACTCAAATTTTCTTGCGAATGCTATCGGTACCCATTTCAGTTGAAGTGAAAATTCCCTCCATAATGAACACATTATTTATCTTCTCTACCAATTTTAAAGCATAATTAGTTATAATGAACCTCCACATTTCGTAATATTCATCGGTCGACTGAAGATTGGTTTACCCGAAACGTCTCGCTAGTTTGGGAAAACAAAACTTAGACGTATTAAATCTATTTGTGGAGATGACTTTGACTTCTGATGGTTTCTCGTAAGGGGAAGCCGGTTGACTGACAGAAATAACAATAACAATATCTTTAGCTGGCGTTTGTGTTATTATTCTCTGGAAATCCAAAATTTCAAGTCATTACAAATATATTTACTTTATTGAATAACTCATGAAATTGAACGATTACATATTTCTTGCTGCCAACTATACTTTTCTTCCGATAACCCAATTTTATCGTGTTTTATGACATCGCATGGTTGGTATGTTTCGTGTAATAAAAATTCTCGGGCGTAGAGACTTGAAGCGCCACTCAAAGCCAAAAGCGAGACTTAATTGGAAAGCATGGAGAACAGATGAATGTAAACAACTCGAAGGTTGGCTCGGGCATTATGTGATGATGAATATCATTGGCGAAAAGTAATCTCTTAGCTTTATGATTCTACTTCTCGCATGGGCGAGTGTCAGCGCTGATTTCTAGAACATTCTCGGAGAAAGAGATCATTATGTTTCAAGCTATATGAATTAATTACATGGCATTAAAAATAGATTGGATTATTTATCTCTTTGAAAAGCAGCAATGAGAAATATACGTGGTGTTACATGAATCGTTGTCCAATATTGAACTCTTTCTATTTCTGTATATTGCACCACAGAAAACGGATTCTGTTTGGACCCCATATTTGATGATCATTACGGATGTCTATGGAACTAGCCTTCTAAATCACCTGTTTTCACGACTTTAGACTTTTGAATGTGAAGTAACATCAAGCTAAGATTGTGAAGATTTTTCATTATTATGCCCAGTCCCTAGTAATAGAACAATCGAGATTTTCACATGACAGTCTCCTCAGTACGGTCTGGCTCTGGTTCATTTCGAAGTTTTCCGAATTTTTTATATTTTTATAGTACGCCTCAGCGTGTGCAAATCGAACTTTCAAAAACACACGTTTCTCAAAGTTACCATGGTTACATCAATACTCACACTGAAAAAAATGTGATCATAGAAGGTATAACGAAGTTACTAAGTCCCAGTTTTGTTAGGCAGATAGAAGCAACATTTTCCTCCCATTCTATAACTACGTAATTAATATGTTCATGAATATAATAAAAAGCCTTATGTCGAACCAAGCCATCTCGTGTTTAAATATACTCGTAAATTTTGCCGGCATCTGTTCAGCCGAATCCTCGCATAGAAATCTCCGTTGCTGGCAAGTTAGCTTTAGCTGGTAGTACACAGCGCCTCCACTAGAGGGACCACTCCGCACGACTTCGTTATTTGCACAGAGCCGGTTAACTTAAGCAGACAGAAGCGATCGTTGAAGCATCTTCTCAGGTAGCACAGACTACAGAGACATCCGAAGAGCTCCGACAGGAGCCAGCCGAAATAAAAGATAACTTGGAGATATGCCTTCCAATCAGGATTGCGATGTTCTGATGAATGCATGTTAATTATTTTGCATATCTTTCGGAAACTCACCGTATGCTCAATATCAGTGGGAGGCCTTCATTGCATTTATGAATGATATGCAATGATTGAATAAATACCACTTATTCAAATGATAAACAAAATAATTAGTTCAATGTGTGAAAGCATCACGAGAATAAACTGGAACATAGATTCAATGTATATCAATTATTGAATCAAGGAATAACCGATACTTAATAATCACCGTTCATTGGATTGATGAAAAATATCCATCGTCGAACTAATCTGAATCATTATATCAATCATACAGCATTCGTTTGATGAATGGAATTCATTACCATAACGAACCTATTCAATGTACTTGATCATGATATCAATGAAAGCATTCATTGATATTATTAAGATCCGTATTCATAGTATGGATAACCAGAGGTACATTGGACCAATATTGATAAAAATATTCATTGAGTCACTGAACTTTTTCATTGTATTCAGGTACCCATTTTTTTCTGTGCAAGAACCGTGAAGTCCAAATGACAATCTTATGATTATTGATCTGACAGAAGTACCTTGTAGAGTCAAATGAAATATTACAAAAAAATACATAACTGTTATTCAAACATTAACGAAAGGAATACTGATGTCACATCACGAATTCAACCATTTTACATTATAAGTTCTCATTTATTTATTTCAAAAAATAACGTTAAGTATTCGCCGTTGTGCTCAAAAAATCCCGCGTGTTTGAAAAACCTTCCATCCACTCATACTTTAATACACTATTCTTCGTTAGCACTTTCAACGAATACGAAACTTGAAATTTGATCAACAGAGAGAGAATATGTGAGTTTGCTTTCAAAATGAAGTTATTAGCTTTTTAAAGTCATTATTGGATGAATATTTTCTTGAAGAAAATTTCATAATGTAACACAACACAACATCGAGAGAGATCTAGGGAAGTCGCTCGAGGAACACCTTACTCGATGGTCAGCTGGATTGTATCATCACTAACGAGGAGGAGGGTTGGGGGAGGGCTGTCCTCAGGAGAGCTACCTCTCTCCCCACCTATGGTGCTTGGTCATGGACGAACTCTTGAGTAAACTCACACACGAAGGTTTCGAGGCACAAGCATACGCGGATGACGGAGTTGTCCTAGTCAGCGGACGATTCATCGGTGTCGTCTGCGACCCTATGCAGACGGCATGTAGATAATCGAAAGGTGGTGCGGGGAAGCAGGGCTCTCTGTGAATCCGACAAAAACAGAGATGGTCCTGTTCACCAAACGCAGGAAAAAAGATGGGTTCAGACCACCCACCATGTTTGGCCGAGAGCTGCAATTGGCTCAACAGGTCAAATACCTGGGGGTGGTTCTGGACTCCAAACTTTCATGGAGGCCGCTTGTCGATAGGGTTATTCAAAAGTCGGTAGCCATCTTATGGCAACTGAGGAGAGTTGTAGGGAAAAATTGGGGAACCAATCCAGAGAGTATGCGCTGGCTATACACGGCGGTCGTAAGACCAAAGATCCAATACGGGTCAGCTGGATGGTGGCCAGGCGCACAGAGTGGTACAATAGGTCGAAAACTCAGTAAGGTCCAGAGGTTGGCCTGTTTATTAATAACGGGTGAAATGAGAACGACCCCAACTGCGGTATTGGAGGTACTGTTGAGGCTACCACCCCTTCCGGTCTGGATCAAGAAGAAGGCAATGGCAACTCATTTAAGGATGTGAGACTCGGAGGTCTGGGTAAACGAAGGAGAGATGATAGGACATGCGGAAATCGCGAAGTGGGCGGAGCAGGAAATTCCGATTTCCGTCCTCAGAGTGAAAAGCGCACAAGACAGACTGCGATGGAATAGGAAGTTTGCGCTTACTATTCCGACCAGAGAACAATGGAAAAGAAACACAGTGGAGCTTCGTCCAGGAGGCCTAGTATAATACACGAACGGTTCGCGTCTGACAGACAAACAGGCTTCTGGCGCAGGCATCTACCTGGAAGGAAGAGATATACGAGATAGCTACGCTCTAGGAAGATACACAACAGTTTTCCAAGCCGAGGTGTATGCCATTATAACCGTAGCTACGAGGCAAGAGGTGAAAGAAGGGCCCGAACAGAAAATTTATATCTGTTCGGATAATCAGGCAGCGCTCAGAGCTATCTGTCATCCTAGACCAAGCTCAGTTTTGGTACAGGAATGCGGAGATGCTCTTGAGAAATTAGGGGAAACAAAGGAAGTCGAGTTGGTATGGGTCCCTGGTCACAGTGGGGTGCCGGGAAACGAGGTGGCAGATGAGCTTGCCAGAACCGGTTCCGCTGCGCCGTTCTGTGGACCTGAGCCAGTACTAGGCATTGCAAGAGGTCGAATCTCTTTCTCCCTAGATGAATGGGTGAAAAGAGAACTAAACGAATCTTGGAGGAATACCTCCGGCTGCAGGCAGTCAAAAGACTTTGTGTCCGGCTCTAGCAAGTCAAGGATGACGTGGCTTTTAGGCAGAGATCGCCAAACACTACGCCTCCTTGTAGGAATACTAACAGGCCATAACAAACTAGGTAGACACCTGTCACTAATGGGTATAAAAGACATTCCCACTTGCCATATGTGCGAAGAAGACGAAGAAACTTCGTCTCACTTCCTTGGCGAGTGTGAGGCGTACGGGAGGCTAAGATTCGAAATCTTCGGAGTCGAAAAACTCCAACAAGAGGAACTCATCGAACTAGAGTGGACGGACATACTGACCTTCACTAGAAGGTCACAAAGGTTCGGAAAGGAAGACTAGAAGAGGCAATGTAGTTATGTGGAGAGCAGGGGATGGCAAAAAGGGCCCACTGGGCCTACTTGCCTGGCTGCGGCAGCGGCCTCCCTATGATTACTACTACTACTACTACTAGGGAAGTCGAATGGGAATATATTCCAGCGTGTCAAATTGGTAACAATATATGGGGTGATAAATTTGAGAAATCCTAGTTTCAGTAATTTCCATTCCTCGATAGAAATGTATCTACTTTCGACGTCATATGCAGAAACTGGGACTCGGATAATGAATGGTCTTTTGCGGATATGACCCATAATGTTATGTTTGGTTAATAATATCATTTTGAGTGAATCGTTATTTACCGATAGTCAAATTTTGCACAAAAATTTGCTCAAAATATTCGTTACTGAAAGGACGTTTATGATACTCGTTATATAATAATCGTTGAGTGAAAGTTCATGCTCAAATCGATGAATGAAAAAAATCTTTCTGATTGACTTGGCCGTTATACTTGGAAGACATAGTAATTGTACGAACTACACAGGAAACGATCTTCTATCACGACATGATTCGCAGTAGTTTGTTCATCTAAATATTGGCATGATTCATAGATGAGAACTCAACAAATTACATTGAACAACTGGTATAATAGTGAATCATTCGATAAAATACTTTCCAAAAAAGTCCACGAAAAAAACCATTCGCATTGTTTTTTCTATCACAAAAGCAGATAGGTAAACATCTTTAACATTCTTTGAAAAGTTAAACAAAAAGTTGGTAGCCGTATTCTCAAATGAACAAAATATAAGAATTTCATACCAAATTCGAGAAATCACAGGGGAATATAAATTATATTTCGTAACTTATCCTATTGGTCAAACTGGTAGAACACTCAGAAATCGCACTCATGAACATTATATGAGTTATGTGAATAAGAAAACTGATTCAATATATTCAAATCAACATTCAGAGAAAAGTAATACTTTTAAGTTAGAAATTAATGTACCCAAAAATTAAAACATACTTCCTAACGGCCAACTTGGTTTGAATAATTCACCATGGTTACATTTAAAATAAATTGCTACTTTCAATTTCCACATTATGTTTTCAAACTTTGCATAGGTGTATAAAATTCAACTCTGTGCAAATTTTCCAAATAACATTTTTTTGATATCTTGCTATTTTATCCGAATTTTTGCCTATTCATAGTATTTTTTTGCAATTTGCCGCCATACCAACAATCACGTGACATGTGTCAAAATCGATTTTTATGTTATCGAACATGCACAAACTTCTCCCAGAAATATTTTTTCCAATTCTCCAATAATAAACTTTTTTCTCATATGGTACATACTTTTGGCGGTCACTGGATAAACTACGCTGTGTCATACGGAGTCTTGTCGACAGGAAATCGATGCTCATCAACTATTCAATAGTCTGGTTGGGGAATACAGAGACAGCTTGTGAATTTTCATTTTGAGGATCCTTTAAATGAAAGTTTCTGAGAATTGAAATCCATATATCAACTGACGGTAGTTATTTTTAGGCCGCCATCCAGAGGGACTGATTTTAAATTTGTATAAATTGTCCTGAAATACTATTTTTTTCTGCCCATACATGAAAAAAAAAAAGCTAAAACTTTTGTTCCTCAATTCGACTGCTCCACTTCAGTAATGTTTGACATATTTAACTATATTTGAAAATAGCTGTTTATTATAAAACTTCGTAAAGTTCGAGAGTGTATCATACAAAATTTTTCTTTGATAGTTATTATAAATATTGCCAAATTGTAGCAAATGTATCAATCATTTGAATGTTTTTTGTTATGAACTGTCGTCGTATCATCAAATGATGACTATATTTGACGTTATATAGGTAGTTACATTTGACGTTATATAGTTATATTTGACGCAATATACTGTATTTAAAAAAAATGTATGAACAGTGTGTAAAAATTTACTTCACGCACTATTGATGATTTTACGTACAGGTGGTTTCTTACGCACTTGTGCGAAAAAGTATTACGTTACGAAATGTCAAAAGTGCATAAACACTTAGTCAACACACTGTCGTAGAAAAAATATTTTTTCTTGACGGAAAAAAAGTTTGACATTTTATCTCTGTTGACAGGTACTAAAATATGACTTTTCAAATTACTTTTTTCCCCGGGAAAAAAATGAGTACTTTTTTCCCGGGATATACATAGGTAAAGGTAGATATCTGCTATTGCAAAAGCTTAGGTATCTCGCACGCAATCGATGTTCAGCTGGAAGTTTGCATTTTGGGCACCAAGGCAATAAAAGGACTAATTCAACATGCATTTTCGGCACCGACCCAAAAGGTCCCAATTACAAAAATTGCATTTTGGGCACCGAGCCTTATTATTTATGATTTTGGGTAGGTTAATACGTAAATAATACAAAACTATTTTAAAGCATACGAAAATATGTTTATTATTGTATTATGATTACATTAATTGTACGAAATATCTTAATCTTATTTATTGACATAACAATGGAATGACAAACATTTAATGAAGTGTAGTCTATTGATTTCCTTATTTTGGTATTTAATAATCATTGATTCAATAAATTTCTGTCTTTTTTCAACTTTCCTGTCATGGATTTGTATAGGTTTTTGAAGACATTGAATTTTAATATATGTGTCTCTCTAATCCGACAGGCCATTTCGATACCATTCCTTAAACAACTGTAATCAGGTAGGGAACAATAAAATAATCATATTATTTTCCTTTTCTTATCGATATTTTGATGACAATAATTCATGATTTGCCTTCTTGTTTCTTACACCCAATTAAAATTCATTTGTTCAATTTCCACGCACTCAAGTGTCTACGTAAGGTTAGTTCGTTCTGGTTCAATTATAAATAATTACTTTTCGCAAAATGTATGTATTCAAGTTCCACGCACTCAAATGTCTACGTAAGGTTAGTTCGTTCAAGTTCAATTATAATAAAGTAGCTCATTGGTTGAGACTGTCGCGTTCAAAACCGTTGACATAGACGTAGGCATACGTACTTAAATCGTAATTAAATCTTCGGTACCCAAATTGCAGTTTTCATAATCCCTCGAAACTGACCGCAAAGGGTACCTACCTGTTTGGTGCCCGATTTGCATTCGCCCGTTCAGCTCGGTGCTCTAACCCAACCTTCATCACTCAACCTGCACACTACTAACCTAACCGGCCTATATTCCTAATAGTCATAAATAGACGAATACACATAAAATGAGTTGCCTATCAAAATGTGACAGACTATATACCAGCAAGTTTCAAAAATTTGCACCTTATGGAAAACTTTTTCATTATCGATCTGTCAGTAAATTTTTATTCTTCATGAAAATCAGCGCATTGCAAAATACTTGCAAAAAAGTTGTCAAAATTTAAAATTTCCAAATGGTGTACAGGGGGAACAAAGAATAGAAATTTTTATCAAGAGTAAAACGCCCCTTATTATTGACATTATCAAAAAGTTCATTCAAGGAGGTTGTTAAGAATTGGAAACAATATTAAAATTTGGAGCCAGCGTAGTTTACTCTTGATCAAGATTCTATTTTTTGTTCCATCCTGTACACCATCTGGAAATTTGAAATTTTGACAACTCATATGCAAGTATGCAATGCACCAATTTTTATGTGGAGTAAAATTTTCTGATAAATCGATAGTGAAAAAGTTTACCATAGGGTACAAATTTTTTAAACTCACTGTATATAATATGGCAACCCATTTTAGGCGTATTTGTCTATTTATGAAATTCCATGAGAAGTATGTTTCATCCGTTAAACAGAACGGTAAATATCGATCTCTCTTCTTAGGTCTTAAGCCGTAGACATTTAATTTTTTTCACTATTAAATCGTCGTTTTTCCTATCACAGAAAAAAATAGTGTATTATACACGGGAAAAATAATAGATTTTAGCTCTCCAAATCACACCGTATTAGTAGTATTCAGATCCGCATTTATAATTGATATTTCGAATTTGAATTGCAAAAAAAATATTAACGAAATTGAAACAAATTTAGAGTGTTGTAAAGATAATGGAATTTCCTTTTCGACGATGTGCCACTTGACCCCCCATGCCATTCAAAAATTTGGAGTTGATGTCTCCCCCCGCCCCCCCTGTCGGGCAATCACCTTTTTTTATCCCAAAAAGTAGTATTGGTGAAACCCTCGAAAATCTTTTTTTTTTTCATGTTTCTACGTCGAACTCTTCAAAATTTAACAGGGGGGAACTATTAAAAGCAACACACGTGACTAAGGAATTTGCGAATTCCTTGACGTGTACTTCCGCACCATTCTACCTATCTATGCGTTTTCTAATGGACATCTGCCATGTGGATGGGAGTAAAACGGTTAAAATGACTGTCAGCAACGACTATCTATCGCTATCTTAAGAACTTCAAAAAAGAAACCTCTGAGCTTTGTGCTTAGTGTGATCTAGTTGTTGAACTTTTTTTTACCTCTGAAAGTCTGAAATATGAACCACTAGTGTTATACTCAAAACGCATGTAAATAAAAAGAAGGAAGAGATGAATTCATTGTTTTTTTTTTAAATAAGATTTTCTCCATCTACATTCGAAACAATTAGTGAATTGTATTATTTTCCTCTTTTCATTAAAAACGAAAGCAATAAAAGAACGTTGCTGTAACCATCACACCCAATAAATACGCATCGAGATAATGAAAAACCTTAAGATCCAATGATGTAATAGCACTCCTTATAATCAGAAAGCCTGAAACGTAGGTGAAACGCAGTTAGGGAAACGAAACGCGTTTTACAATTTCTTCAGATTACATTTGCTGGAGAATTGAAGGTCTTTCATTTCAAATATCAACAACGAAATGCTATCTGCTGACGTAAAAATGTATTCAAAATTGAAAATTATCCCAAATGGAAAACTGTGTTTTGTTCTCATTTTCCATTAGTATTATATGGGGACACGACGAGTTCATTGCGGACGAGAAAACTTGGGGTGCCAAAACAATAACGTTTCATTTGGTTTTCTTCAGATATTAAACAAATACGTTGTTACCGAAACTGCAGTAACACAGGGGTTATGCTAATAATTGACTTTAATTGGACTGTTTTAACTTTGGAATTGACTTGAGAATAGAAATTTGAGAATAATAAATTGTAAGATTTTATAGACTTGACAATATGTTTCCTTGCTTGAAAATATAGCGACAAGCTTGTCGCTCTATTTTCACGGTTATAAACCTGCTTAGTTTTTGTTTTACTCTCTGTCAAGTGAAAATAATGATTTAAATTATAAACGTCAAAGGACCCCGCACTGTTCTTATGGAAAATGGGTCCCAGTCGAATTGGCTAGGAATTCAGTATAATGTAGTTTAAGGTGTCCTGATCAAATGTCTCTACGGGCACAACAAGATCTAATAGACAGTTTTTAAGATAAAGGGTGTCATACATGCAGAGAGGGGGTTGTTACTTTAGAAAATTACTAATGTGGGGATTATTTTGTTACAAAAAGTTAGGGAGAATAATTGCAATCTTAATATTGTCGACCCGAATTGTAATGGAAAATTCTAAAACTCACTCCGTATACAGGGTAATTTATAATTACACAATTTCAATGTTATTCTTTGAACAAAATCAGTCAAACGCAAAAGGTCGTAGACTTGCAGAATGAGTGAATATCATTTGATTCTGATATTTGGTGATCTGATGTTACTATTATACCGGGTCACTAAAAATGTTATTATTTGTTGGATTTATCTTAATTTTTTAAGGAACATCCATACAAATTGAACATAAATTAGAAAACTGAATATAATATGAACAATATTTCGTGGCTCTTGTCTATTTGTTGTATCTTGTACGGATTCGGGTCAACGGCATGATTATGCAGCTATCAAACGGTACACTACTGCATTAAAAATCTTTTTCGACAACCGCACAACAAAGTAGCCTTTGGCGCGTTCAAATTTCAAAGCAAAGTTAATGTTCTCTGAAAAATGCCATTAATTGACATCTTTTTCGCTCTAGAGCGACAAAATTGAGAAAACGCTCTCGTATTCAAATGTTTCCGATTTGCCGGCATGTAGGTATATTAGTATATTATGAATAACGTACAACTCAACATTGTAAAGCAGTCTGTATATCCTAGTGGTTAGTAATTCTGTCCTTCACGCCGACGATCGGGGTTCAATTTTTTTTATTTGGTAGAGATATGGATTGTATTGCCAGCAATTTTTACCGACTTTGGCTATATCTATTAAAAAATGTCAAAATGGTACATTCAATTTTAATCTAGTAAGTAATAAAAGAAATGAATATTATTAGGCAATAATGTATATCGAGTGTTTTTTCTGTATCTGAGATCTGCGTTTGTTGGAAAACTATTGTGGGTATTTGGAGCACAAAGTGTAGTTGCCGCTCTCCAAAGCATAACTCTCTTTGTTCGAGCGGCAATCCATCACTTTGTACTCTAAATGCACAAATAGCTGTTTTAGTTTTTCTGCATCGTGAACAAATAACTGTTTTTACCAGTTCATACCATGTCTGTTAAGACATGATATAATGATCTAGGATATTTTCTTATTCATTAAGCATTTATTGGGCATATGCACCATTTACTCTTGTACAAATGCTTGTCACAATTCTTTTTTCCCAAGCCTTTTAGCTGATTTAACAGTTTCAATCCTGGCATCTATTATCATTCTAATTTTAAACTTCAAGTCTTTGTTTTTGATAATTGCCAAAATTCCGAATCCAAGTGTACAGGTTTTATAGTATAATGAATAAATTAAAATGAATACAACTTGAAATGTGTTCGTCTTTCTTCGGAGTGGTGAAACAAACAAAGAGGAGCTGCGAAAAGTCGGCGTTCCCGATACATCGGACCATTTACAAAAGTAGACTGGAGAATAATTTTTTGGAAAACGAATTAGATGTTGAGGAACGTCAAAAAGCTATATTACTCAGTTTGCTCAATGAAGATGCCTATAAACTATGTTACGATATGTGTTTGCCAGGTGAACCAGAACAAAAATCATATGTGGAGATGTAAACATTTCAAACCAATTGTCGTTATTTTCAAAAAGAGAAAAGTTTTTCGAGGCGAGGAAATTGGATACAGAATCACCGGAAGATCGAGAGGCAAGATTGAGAAGATTGGTTGCTGTTTGCAAATTCAAAGGCGCCGATGAAATCGAAAATGCCCTAGGGAACCAATTTATAATCGGATATGAAAGTGGAAGAGTGAAAGAGGCTTTTTGAAGAGAATGAAACCATTAAATTCAGTAGAGCGGTTGAATTGGCATCAGAAAAGTCGACAAATTTGTGCCAATCTTGGATGGTGAAGAAAGAATCGGATTTAAATTAAAGCATTCACTCAAATGTATCAGAAACTCCAGCGGAAAGTAAACAACGTAAAATATATTCGGCGAAAGTTCCATTATTTCCAAAAGTATAGTCTGTGGACGTAGGAATCATGCTTCAGATGTGTTTCTATAAAGACCATAACTGTCATTTTTGTAGTAAAAAAGGACATTTGGCTAATTTGTGTCCAAACAAAAAGGCACAATCTCTTGAACATATTTCCAAGCCGAACAATTCCTTAGTCACAGATGCAAATTTCTTATTCAATTTGAATGGAAAATCTAAACCAGTTTTGATAGACGTCAAAATTGACAAAAAAGATTTGACATTTTGTTTGAATACGGGAGTTATAGTGTGATCTCGAAAACTTTTTATGATAAAAATTTCAGCAACAAAAATATGTGTACCACTGATAAAAATAATTGTGAGTCATAGAACAAGGAATTGCAACATTTTTATCTAATAAGAGATGAACTGAGTATAGAATCTGATTGTTTGATTTGGAACAACAGAATAATCATTGCCAAATTATTACAAAATCAACTAGTAAAAAGATTACATTCTTCAAACATGGGCATTGTAAAAATGAAAAGTTTGGCAAGGTCATATTTTCGGTGGCCAGGATTAGATAGAGATATTGAAAAATTTTGCATGAATTGCGGAAGTTGTTCATTGCACAAAAAATCTCCAAATGAAGCATCAATATTAACTACCTGGTCTTGGCCAACTCAACCGTGGTATCGTTTGCATATTGACTTCATGGGACCTTTCTTCAATCATTAATTTTTAACTATACTAGATGCACACACGACATGGACTGAAGTTTTTCCAATGGTATCTATTACTTCAGTTAAAACGATAGAAATTCTACGTAGTTGTTTTGCTTGTTTTGGATTGACAAGACAAATAGTGAGTGACAATGGACCTTCATTCTCTTCAAGGTAATTTATTTATTTATTTTTATTTTTATTTATTTATTTAAAAATTATTATGATGGTAAAAGGAATATTCCTTTCATCAAAGGTGATTCAGGTGAAAAGATGTCATAATGTTTCTTCCGCGATATTAGACGATACTCAACCTTCAACATCAGTGAAATCTTCGAATAAAGAATCAAAAAATAAAAAATCAGAAGAAATGGTGAGCTCAAGGCCAAAACGTACCATTAAACCGCCTGAAAGATTGTCATATTGATTTAATTTTTAGTTTTATCATTACTATTATTATTATTTTCAAGGGGGGAGATGTACTGTATATAACAATCTGTATATTTAATCTTCTCATATACCTACTTGGAATAGTTGTCATGAGGTAGGTTTATAACAACAACGGCATATATTGTTTCAATAAGCAGAATAAAGTCTTTTCTCCAAAAGTTATAACATTTATTAATTGTGATTGGTGGAGGGAAATACATCACACATTCGATGCTCTCGAATGTGTCGAATGTGTCTCAAATGGAATCCAGAATTCATTGGAGTTGTTAGATGGAAAAGTAATTGGGACATACTTCATAAATCATACAGCAGCTCATAAATATTTATAGGTCATGATGTGAATAAATCGCCGAGTCAGACACCTCATTCCATTAGTAGAATTTTTCAGCCGAGGTGGCAATTGAAAATTTTCCTCCCCGACAGGCAAAATGGCTCCACTGAAATATATACGAAGCAAATCGATGAAGTATATATCCTGATGCAGAAATTTATTGCCTGTATGAAATATGATGAAACCCTAGCTTTGCCGGAAAATCTTGCTTATAACTTTCCCTTCGGTTCGACGTGGAAATCGGGATTATGGCAGTCGGGAACGACATATCAGTTTTCTAATCTATGAATGATTTTTCGCGGTGATAATATGGCTGTTAAAGCAGCTGGGTAGATATTCTTGTTAGGTAATTAGTGTTCGTTCGAAGAATTATGCACCTTTACATTTACAGAAAATTAATTGCAAAACTCCTTTAAATCGATTGTTTCTAGTCTACAACGTTTTTTCATATTGAGAAATATCACATTCAAAATTACCTATACCTCTGACGTCACGTTCTTCGGAAACACCCCCCGACATAATACACTTTCCGAAACAGGTATTACCGTTCTTCTTTACAATAAAGCTCTCAGCTTGATATAAGCCATTGAGAAATTTTTGAACTTTATTAACTCTTCGATAAAATCTACAAATAAGCTACGTTTTATTTTATTAGTAACTTTAAAATTTTCTTAACGCATCTTCTCTAGGTAGCACCTCATATTGGCTTAATCTTGTTTTCATATTTGGCCAATATGGATATATTGTAAATGTAAAAAAATAACTGTAATAAGTGTTACCGCAGAAGGAATACTTCCCTCACATCCATCCCTGATGTATTGAATTGCTTCTGAAGAGCCTGTTTTTTTCCAATCATATCAATCTCCCTGGAGATTGATAAAGCGAAATATTTCGTCGACCAAAATGTATTGGGGATTGAATGCGAGGAAAGCGAACTCGATTTCTGTGAGTGATATTTTTTAATAACATTCTCTCTATCTAATTTATTCAATGATTTTTTCAATGGAAACTAGAGAAAATAAAAAAATCAATTATCTGTGAAATAAAATGCATTTTTTCAAATCACAATTTTCTAATTGTTGAAAGAAAAATTCTATTCAAACTTCATCATCTAATTAATTTCAAAATTTCAATTGTCATTATTTCAATTCAAATTATTTTTCAACCAAAACTTACTTTCAGGTAAGCACTGATGATGACTTTTTAGTGCTCTGGTATGATTTCATAAATATATTTTTGCACCAAGTACAAATTTTGCTTCATTCAATTTGCAATATCTAATCTGTAACGTTCCTTTGGAAAGTTAGTTTCCTGTTCAGGGTTACCCCTAGGTACACAGCGTCTACCCAGGGAATTTATTGGCCGTTCCCGTTTGGTATCCTGCAAACGGGATTGTTTTGTTTTTCTCTGCATTAATAGTAATTTTCCTCCATGTATACCTTATAAATTTGTTTACTTGTCATTGTAGTTTGGCTGTGACCCCTTTTTCGTGAGGTGACCGTCGAATTTTCCACTCTAGGCATGTCAGTCGTGAATTTTTTAAGAACAAGTGTGGTGATAACACCTCTCCTTGAGAGACTCCTGCCTCTGTCTTACTTAGGGTTGAACGTTCGTTATCGACCCTGCATGAATCAATGCCCTTTGTTTTGTTTTTTCAGAGTCATGGAGGTCTATACAACATGATTATTTTTTTCAGACCCTGTCATTCTTCAGGTCATATCCATACAAAACTGATAAAATCGATCTTTCACAAATAAAGTGAATGAATATGAATATCTATTCATACTTATTTTATTTTATTTTTTGACGTGATATTTGTTTTGTCATTTACGGTGCATAATTCATGATGCGTGATACCTTATTCACGGCTGTGTTTGATCTGTTCCACTATCAATTCGTGTGACAAAATGATGAAATTGGGACAAAGTATAATCCAGAAATACGTTTTCAATATTCATGATGAATTTCTGTGATTACAACTTGGTTTCTGGGAAAGTGATAGGCATTTGATGAATAGATTAAATTCAGTGGAATTGACAAAATATTATGATAATCCTCAAAAGGTTCAAATGATTTCAATGGAAACATTACTAAAACTGCTAAAACTATCTTCGTTAATTATTCAGGATATACCATATTTCAAGCAAACCAAGCAAACAATGAACGATTTCAAAATAACAAACTACAACGTTTGAAATTATAACTGCAGATTCACAAGGTTTTCTCTATTGCACCCATTACTTACGACCACGGAATATAATGAGTAAACTCGACGGCTTATTGATTGAAAGTTTGATTTTGTGAAGGAAATCCGATTCTTGACATGATTTTTTGGGTTTGTGACATTCCACAATCTGAAAATGAAAAAATGTTAATACAAAGAAATCTGTACAAGTGTAGAAGGGCAAATTAATTAATTTGCCCGATAGTAACTGCATTCACAAGACTGCTGTCTTGAATGAAATTAATTTTTGTCAGTAACGTACGCTGAATTTGCCTATCTGAAAAAAAGATCAAATTCACCAAGAATACTTCTCTTTTTTTGAATAATGTTGACGTTTCGGAGGCTGTATCTGCCTCCATTATCAAAACTTGCTGAAAAGATGCTGAAAACTGTATTTGAATTGCGGTTTGGAAATAACAAGATCTTTCTTTGACAGAGACAAGTGAAATCTGTCATACATTCTTCTGATTGACATTTGGTATCTTGATACATAGGGTGTTCGGTATCAATCAATCACCATTCTATTAGTTCTTATTTCATCTCTGAGATGTAACCAGGTGCGGTCCATTTCGATGGAATTTGTTGAAAAGCAGTTAGTTGCTCGATAAAAGAATGCACGTGTTTCCTTTAACTTCATTTTGTCTTGATTTGATTTGATTCTCCCGATACAATTTTTGTATTATTCCATTCTATTATATGCTCGCCATCAGATGTTAGAATATGTTCGGATATTTTCGAAACTGTTATTTGGTGAAACATCAAGACCATTGATTGTGCGCCAGGAAGAACATAAAAGTTCATCAGAAATCGAAAAATAACTGGTCAAGTCTTGCTAGAACTGCTAACGGTGGAGTTATTGATAATATCATAGAAAAGCATTGGTTGTGAAAAATCTGTATCATAAAGGTGAACCGCCAACATATATGGTGTTCCAGAGAATCGGGCAAGTCGGTCGGCAAGGAATCACGAAATTTTAGAATATTAGGGTATGTTTAGTAGCTGCGCTCCAATCAGGAAAACAGTATTTTAGGACTGGTCAGATTTATGCTTCATTGACATGAATTAACGGGAAGTTAGATAGCTCTCGGCACGAAACAGAATACCAAGTTTTAGAGGATAGCAAGCCATAAGTAAAAAGCTGCATTGGATATCTGAAGCAACGGTCAGAGTTTCACCAAGATTTTCGATAGATCGATCCTGGGATATAAGCAAGAAGATCACTAGATGACGAAAACCATATTTTTGAAATTTCTTTTCGTTCTAAAAATTCCATGAGCTTGATGTGGACAGATATTCTGATAACATTCAAGATAACAGAGAGTAATACGATGAGTGTAGTTGCGCAATGGGGTATTTTTGCCTTTTTCAGGAATATGTGGTGATAGTAACTTGCAAAGAACTAAAGGCATTTTGATTTTAGTTCGAAAATATGAATAGGAAATTCATAAAATCTTTTGTGGAATCATCTGCGACTGAAAGAAAAAACTTTAGTCGCTATTTTCCATCGTTCAAGATAACCTCTTGGGAGGTATTCATGTTGAAAAGGGGGAACATTCTCCATGAAAATTGAAAAATGTGACTTATTTGTAATATCTAACAGAAAACAACTACTTCCCCGGCACAAGCCACGCTGGACATTGAACTACATCTGATAGATATTGTGAAAAGACTCTAACTGAAAAGGAAAGAAAAAATCTGAAAGTGAAAATTTGCATTTTCATTCAGATAGCTGACTTTTTTAATTCTTTCTAGTTTTCCTTGAACAAATCATTAAATAAATTAGATAAGGAGAATGTTATTAAAAAAAAAATATCACTCACAGAAATCGTTCATTTCATTGAAGCAAGGTTCGCTTCTCTCGCATAAATGAATTGAGAGTGGAATTTTCACCAAGTATATGAGCTGAAAGATCAACCGTGGTGGTATTGGTAGTGTTCCATTTTGTTTCGATAGTTTCCTTGAATATGTGTTTTGACTTGAGGATGAACAAAGAGCAAAATTAGATATGGGAATATTGTGTCAATTACAGTTCGATATTCCTGAATAAACAAGATGAGACCTATTAAAAGGAGTCCTTGAATGTGAGTATATTCCAAAGATGTATTGTAATAAGTGAGTCCGAGAAGAGCACCAGTGAAGATTTCATGGTACAAAATATTCTAACATCAGTTTCCTATTCAATACTTGATGATAAAGATTTGATGATTCCTACAAATATATTACCAATCTACAGAAGGATGATTGAAATGCTTTAGTTAACCTATTTTACGGAAAAAACAATATTGTAGGTAGTTTTAATTCGATCAGTAATTCTATCGAATTACGTGTAGAGAAAATATTTCTAATTTGATCTTGTCAGCACTAGAAGCTATTAATTCTTCGTTGCAGCCATCATATCATGAACGCGGTATAATATGGCGAAATAATCAGAGTTCTATCTCTAAAAATAAACTGTGTGTATACAAGTTAGTGAAAGTATTAGCTCGATTGAACTCAACAAAACTTCGAATATTTCCATAAATGATTCTTGTGACCCATGTATTACCAATACTTTATTTTTCTAGTGAAATATCATTACCGTTAACAATTTTGTAAAATGATAATGATTCAATCCTTGACGGAACCTGATCCATCGAGATAGTATCGTCAAAACTGTTCCGAAAGGACATGGCACTGGATTAAAGAGTGAGTCAAATGTATGGACCCGCCCATTTTGCTCAGATGATATGAGAGTTATCAAAAAAATGTTAGATGTGAAAGTAATAGGGTTTCATTCGTTCTCTTCAGTGAATTGAGTTTCATTTATACGAAGTCTCTCAAAAAAGCGCTGCTATTAAGAAGTTAATTTTTTTAAATAGGACACCCAGTATATCATTACATGATCGGTGAAGGATGATCATAAGGAATCAAACAATACCAATGTTGATGCTGTTATCTCCAAATGCTGCGAAGATATCTCCTTTTATTTTATCCATAAGCCCAATTAGTAGAAGAGAGAAACTTTTTCTGGCGGGTCAATCAATTCTCTCTCATACTCATTGAAATTTTTTTTGAGGAAATGGTTGTTCATAAGCTGCTGTTTGACACCAAAATATATCACTTTATTTTTATGATTTTATTTATTTTGGCATGGTGGGATGAGTGATACGTACCTCATTCGAAACTACTTTCAATTCTCCATATTACAGCAAAATTTCAAACGAAAATATTCATCCAAAACAAAATGGCCGTACACAATATTAGAACTCTTATTGAGTAAACTCACCCCTGTTAACTTTTGATCGGATTAGAATTTTTCTTTGTAATTTTATTCTGTTGAATGATAGTTTATGAAGTATTTTTTAGTAAGAAAAATATTAATTTTTGTTTGAAATCGCATTGTGAGCCGAATCATACCTCATTTGAATCGTCTTTTAATTTTCTATTCGATAACGAAATTTCAGACAAAAATGTTTATCCAAAACAAAATGGCAATACATAACGTTAGAGCTCTGCTATTAAGGATCCTTGCGAATCCTAACAAATTCCAGTAAAATTATGAAATATTTTAAAGTACCCTCCTACATAAAGTTCTCTGTGCCTGAAATTGACTTATTATTATCATCAGACAGATAACAAAGCAAAATGAATAATAATAATAATAAAGAGTTCTCAAATCAGAGCTCTAACTTTATGTACCGCCATTTTATTCTGGATGAATATGTTCTTGTGCCCCCAAAGCGATTTCAAAAAATCTTTCAATATGGCGGCAAAGCAAAATTCGAATTCGTTCAAAAGTTAGCAGATGGGGTTACTAGATAATGTTTATCTTACACGAATAGCTTGTTAGCAAAGTTATATTTCCATTCCAGACTTCCATAAAAGTTTGGTTGTGGAAGATAGGAGTTGCCGGAAATGAGTATGCCTAGTATGATCTAGATTTTCTCCCCTGCTAGTTTTTTTTTCCACAGCAGATAGAACCACGTAACTGTCATTCGTTCCACAGATGATTTGGTTTTCCTTAAACTCCTACTTCCCTATTAGGATTGCGACGTCACCATTCAAGTTCCAAAACAGGTCGCTGTGTACAAGCACTCTGGCCAAACCTTGTCTTTCTGCTTATCAGAAATCGGCATTATTTAATTAGTCCCCTTCTTCAATAATCATTCTTGACTACAGTTTTCTGAGCCATATATCCTTAGACTATTTTATAAAAACTTATATTTTCTTTGATTGGCTTAGTAACTCAACAAGTTTCAGATCACTACATATTTCGACTTCAACTTACCCAGTCGGTTGTCGATAACGTATTTTCTAACATCCATTTTCTCGGCTGTAAATAATGAAATAAATATTATTACTCAGGAAGTTGAATTTTGTTGCATTCATTTCATTATTCAAATCTGGCGGATATTTTCCAGTTGAATGCTGAACATTCTCCATAACTTTCATAGATAATGTTTATCCTACACGAATAGCTTGTTAGCAAAGTTATATTTCCATTTCAGACTTCCATAAAAGTTTGGTTGTGGAAGATAGGAGTTGCCGGAAAGGAGTATCTATCATAGAAAACATACTTATGGCCTCATAAATAATACGAACGGATTCTTGTTCTTTTCTTCGTGGGCTCTGCTGTGAATAAATTGAAAATTATTAGGACAGTTATTCCTCCCATTCCATCAGGATAACTTCATACTCTTTTCAGCACTGATTTGTTTCTACCAGAGGGTCTGTTACTTTCTCTGTAGACTGGTGAATGGTTCAAAAGTTTCAAAACCTACATTTTTCCCTGACTAGTGTCGTGGATTGCAATATAACACTCGTAGTGCCGCGTTATATTCCGTTTATGCTGATAGCAACAGCGTGTAATACTATAAATTACCTTTTGATAGCTCTGGTATAATAATCACAACGGAATGTCACAGATATTTCCTACGATATTTTCTGTAGCCGGACTGAGGAATGGTTTACTTCAAAAGTATGCCTTCCATGTGGAGGTTATCTCGGTTTGACAACCTTAGATCATATATGCTACGCTAGATACGGCACTCAGGTTATTTGTTTTGTAGGTCCGGGGGGGTCTAGCGTACTAATCCATTGATTGGTCGATTTCAAATTTCGACGATAGTTGAACAAATGTCAATTCAGACAAATGTCAGATATTGTGTTTTTTCTGCGAATCTGCCGATCTTGTGAGTGTATTTTTATTATAGTTTTGAGAGTTTTTGCTGTGGACAATTAGTTTGAAGAAAAGTGGTTCGATTTTTCATCATAATGCCAAAATCGTGTTCAGTTTGTAATGTCAAATTTGAGAAGGGTTCTGCCAGATCTTTTCATAAGTATGTATTCCATAGGCGTGCTATTGGACAGGAAGTCGGAAAACATATCAACCGGCTGCACCCTTACGAGCAACCTTCAGAAGTCTTCGAGGGACTTGTGCGAGCTAGGGAGGATGTAGCCCTTACCTTTTAACGTGTGATGCCATGCACGACCGCAATAATTGCACAGACTTGGTCACATATTCAAACCCTGATATATATAAATAAATATATATTTCAAATATGTCAAATTGATGTATATTCCAGTGTAAAATTTTATTTCGTAGAGTATATATTATCGTCTTGCCATCTGTTTAATTGTATATTTGGTATTTATATTCAGTACCCAGTATTCACATATATATTTAACTTTTACTGATATTGGGGCTGTATAGAATGTAGAATGAATCAATGTTTCAAATATGTTTCATAAAAATAAACAATTTTCATCAGCAAGTTTTTCATTTTTTATTTAACTCAATCTGTACGACGGTACATTTTGACATATCTTGTGTATTGATATACTTACCAACTTTTCATTTTGTTTTCTATTATGAGTTCATTATCGATGGGATTTTCAATTAGCTATGAAAAAGACTGGTATAGAATATTGTGTATCTTGTAGTAAAAGCAATACATACTACGAGGTGCACATATTACTTTTTCTGAAATCGCAATCAGCAAATCTCGTATTCTAGTTCATGTAACTATAAAGTTGTTGATTGAATTGACCTCATTGCCAGTTTTAATTATTCTCTTGATATCATGATATTTGTGGAGAAAATTTAATCAAAACTTGAATGGAATGTTTTCAACGGACCCAATATCTTCTGGGTATTCCAAAAATATCTAGATGAAAAGTATGTTCATAAATAAAAGTCTAGTACTGGTTAAATTAGGCGTACCAAAAGAATGGTACAAAATGTTTTCGATTCACATTAATTTTCATTTCACTGTAACCGATATGGAAATCCATCATAAATTAGAAAATAGAAATATGGGTGTTGTAGAAGTATGTTAATATACACTGTACCAAAATATCTCGTGCGCCACTGTACCGTAGTACGCTATTGCCCTCTTCACCCCCTCTCATCAGTACCCCTCTAATATCAAACAAATACTACATGATGCCGTATCTAGCGTCAGCATATATGATCTAAGTTGACAACTGTCAACATCACAGTTTACATTGGGTCGGCTGAGTGGCCTGGTGTATATAAGGAAGTCAGCCTGTGGATTATATAGTTCAAGCGCGATCAACTGATTCTGAACGTACTCTAACCACATCGGCTGTGTGAGTTGTGTTTTGTATCTGTTTCTGTCATTCCGTGAAAACATTTCAAATGAGTGCTCTACTGTGAAACGGACGTTTGATAACGTGACGTTTTTTTTTGGAAAGATAGACAAAAAATGAAAGCGTAGCAAGCTAGGCATTTCAACAGCTAGATCTGTCCTTTTTCGTTCTGCCATTGAACTAAGGCGTACGTGTATACTGGCCATTCCATAGTGGAAGGTAAATTTTATTCAAAAATCATATTGAATGATTTCATATTACATATTATATTGTCTATTACAACCTTTTTGATCATTTTAGATCTAAAGGCCCATTTGGGTATACCTACCTACCACCAGATTCTGAGTTGGGATGCCAGGCGGCCATGAAGGCATGATTTCATGAGGCCATTTTGAGTAGATGTTTTTTTTTCTAAAATTTGAAATTTTGAAAGATATAATGAGGTGCTGACAAATGGGCCAATGTCCCCTATAAAATTTTGATTCCGGAAGGTTTTGTGAATTGCACTAAGGATGGGACCCCTCCTTTTTGGAAAAGTATCAGCTACACCAAGGGTAGACATATAACTACCATACAACTTCCAGGCAGCAACAGTGAGCAACAGGTCAGATCCAATCATTTAAATTGAAGCAAGCAGCCCAATGGTTAAATTATAAATTTTAAAATCAATACTATTTTCCAAGGATTAGTACTTTGTATTTTCTTGCAATCCTAAATAATATACTTGGTGTAAACCATTATAGATCTATAATCGGTACCTTTTCCCCTTAAGACTGCAGTCATTGTGACAGTGTAACCTAATATTATGTAAATTTCAACTTCAGTAAAACTGAAGCCCTTGTTGCATCCAATGTAAATTCATTAACATTTTCAGTTTAGCCTATTTCCTCTTCAAGGGTAGGTACATGTGTGAAATCTTTTGTCTTAAATAAGCGATGCAACATTCATTTAATTTCTTCTTGAATACTAAGTAGTGTTACAAGGAACCGTTTGACAGCCCCTATTACATTTAATTCCTAGTCAAGGGTGTATTTTATTAGGTACTGATATTCCCTTTTCCTTTTTTTCTTACTTTTGAAACAAGGTGGCTCTCAACAAAGCCAACCAGTGTCCTTACTCTCGGCCTAGCTCTCCGCTATATGAGCAACCGTGCCTTGTGACCATTTAGAAAGTAAAACATCTTTTTGGGTACAAGTAAATTTTGGCGCCCAACGTGGGGCCTGACATTTTTGTTGGTTGTTTTACAGCTATTGGACTGCTTATATTAAATTTGATATTATTGTTTGCTATTAATTGATTGCATATTTTATTCCGGAATTGTGTTTGGTTGTTGATAAGAAATGCAGCGGTAACTGTCTCTCAGTCAAGTGTACACGGTTCTTTGGTGGACTGCAAGATCTATCAGAAGGTATCCCGACAGAGAAAGTCCCACCATCACTTGCTTTTCTTTCTAGTTGATGTTGATTAAAGGTTATTAGTATTGATAGTACCTGAAAATTGATTATTTCTTTGGCAAATAATTCTCGGATAGTTTTCAGTGAAATTAAGAACGAGCTTTCTATCGATTTCAATTTTTTTTAAGTTTTGAAGATCTAGTCTAATTATTCAGACAAATTTTTCTTTCTCCAAATATTTTTGAGGTATCTGAATAAAAAAAAATAAATAAAAAAAATATAGTTCACCATCACTCTTAAAATTAGGTTCTTCTGATAAAGTGTAGAGATGCTTAAGTATTAATAGTATCTAAAATTAATTATTTCTTAGTGAAATAATTCTCGGATAGTTATAGAGAAATTGAGAAATAGCGTTTTAATACTATTCAGAATTGAGCTAGATTGTACAAGGTGATACATTTTTAATACAACCTCTTAAATTTAACTTATCGTTACAGGGTGTACCATTGTTGCTTTTCAACAAAATATTGGGTTTGTGGTAATTCTTGTTGTTTCTGAAGGGGACACATAGCGAATTTTTGGTGCAACAAATTGTAATTTTGGTTTTCAGTTGATTGTGATTTAACCTATTACACCATGTCGTTTGAAATGAAACCTCGTAATCTACTTATTGATGAGATCAATTATGAGTTGCGAATTCGTGGTATAACTACAACTCGAGACATCCAGGATGAAAGAAAAATATTGAGTAAATGTTTGCAGAAGGAAGCAGGTAAACAAATTGTATTTGATGATCCATCGTATGATTTCTACACAGATAAAGTTGCTATCAACACCACTTTAGATAGTATTGAATAACAAATTGCTGAGTTTGAAGGTTCTGTAAAGGATAGTTTGTACTTGCGTTTGCAATCCCGATTAATTCATATTAGTAACAGAATACAACGGATGAAAATTGATGATACTGAAGTTAATGAACTGACTTTCAAAAATGAATCTTATGCAACAACCTTGACTTTAGAATCAGGCCTTGATAGTCGAATAATTGATGATGCAGCTTGTTCAACAAATGTTACACCTATTCCTAATGTAGTACCTACTGTTACAGTACCAGCTTTTAGCGAGGCCGTTTCAATTTATATTTATAAGTGGGATTTAAAGTTTGATGGTACTAAAAAGACCATGGCTGTAAAATCCTTTCTTGAAAGAGTTAAGAAACTTGCTGAAGCTAGACATGTTAATAAAATTCAACTTTATGAATCAGCTGTTGATCTTTTTTCTGGTAAAGCATTGTTATGGCTTCGTCATGTTAAAGATGCAGGGTTAGTAAATAACTGGGATTCTCTTGTGAATAAATTAGAAGTTGATTTCTTACATCAAGATTATGATGAAAAATTGTGGGACACAATCAAGCACAGAAAACAATTAAATGATGAGCCAGTAGTTATTTTTGTTGCTGTCATGGAGCAATTATTTGACCGTCTTGGAAATACACCTGCTGATTCAACTAAAATTAAATGGATAAAAAAAAATTTGAGAAAAGAATTTGTAGAACGCTTAGCTCTTCATGAATATACTTCATTAGAAGATTTAATAGAAGATGCAAAATTAGTTGAAGAAGTTTATAAAGATATAAGTTCGAGAAGTCATGTTACACCAAGGGTTACTAGTTTGAGTTATGATTTAGATGTCGAAATAGGGTAACGAACTAGAGATGTTGGTACCACTCAAAATTTCAATAGACACACTAATAATAATAATACTTTTGGTAATAGAGCAAGAGTTTACAGGAACCACCGCAGATCTTATCAAGGTAATGCTAACAGTACTGCTCATGTTAATGCTACTAGTAGTAATCAAACAGTTAATAATAGTGATAAATCAATAACTTGCTCGAATTGTAAAATGAAAAATCATACTTATCACCATTGTACACAAAGACGAGATATATTTTGTTTTTCATGCGGCAAACCTGATGTAACTAAAAATAATTGTAATAATTGTTCGGGAAACGTAGGGCAGAGGTAAAATGTTTTGGCCCAGCCTTAGCTCTTTTACCTAGGGCTCATTCAAAATCAGTTTCTAATATTTTAACTTCAGAACAAGAAGGTCATTTAAAATTCGTTAAAAATTATTTTAAACAACTAAAAGATAAGTTTGATCTAGCTCCAGTTTTTGTAAATAAAGAGAGAGATAATCGGCCTTATATTTAGATTCTTTTATATGATCAAGAAATCGTGTGTTTATTAGATAGTGGTGCCAATGTTTCAATAATAGGAGCAAGGGGCATGGACACCGTTAAAAATTTTGATGCAAAAATCAAAAGTTTAGTTACTAAGTTTGTAACAACAGCAGATGGTGTTAACCAGCGTGTTTCTGGTATGATTAGTTTACCTTTGTGTATAGAAGGTCAATGTAAATTAATAAATTTTTTGATAGTTCCTTCGTTGGATTATGCTTTCATTTTAGGAAGCGATTTCTGTAAAAAGTTTCAATTAAAATTAGATTTTAAAAATAACACTTGGCATGTTCATGTAAATGATAATGTAAATATATCCACTATTGAAGTGAAGGAAAATATAGTAGCAAATAATAAGGGTCTGAACCATTTGACATTAGAGCAAAGTGAAAGAGCAAAAAATGTAATTGTAGAATTTGATATCCTTAGTAATGATGGCAAATTGGGACGCACAAATAAACTTATTTATCATATTGAGACTGGTGATGACCTTTCAAAGAACGTCATTATTTATTGTCACCCTATATGTTGGAACACTTAAATAAGGAGCTGGTTAAAATGCTTGAGCTAGGGGTAGTGGAACCATCAAGTAGTCCGTGGTCTTCTCCAGTCCTGGTAAAAAAATCTAATGGTTCTTATTGTTTTTGCTTCGATGGCAGAAAACTAAATTCTGTTACTAAAAAGGAAAATTATCCATTGTCATCTGTGGATAGAATTTTGCAAATATTAGGACATGCGAATTTTATTTCTTCCGTAGACTTGAGGAGTGCTTTCTGGCAAATCCCTCTCGATGAAAGTTCAAAAGAGTAAACTTCTTTTTCAATACCGGGTCGCGGTTCTTTCAATTTTTCGCTTATGCCTTTTGGTTTGACTGGGGCAGCCCAATGTCAACAACGTTTAATGGATGCTATATTTGGTGCAGAATTGGAGCCTAATATATTTGTGTATCTAGACGATATTATTATTGTTTCATCAACATTCGAACAACATATCCAACTACTCAAGAAAGTGGCAAAACGTTTACAAGATGCCAACCTTACAGTAAATATCGAAAAATGTGAATTTTTCAGATCTCTTTAAAATATTTGGGTTTTGTAGTCGACAGGTTAGGCCTGCGTACAGATTTTGATAAAGTAGCCGCTATGGTAAATTTTCCTCAACCTAAAAACACAACTGAAGTTAAACGATTCACGGGTATGTGCAGTTGGTATCGCAGATTCATTCCACATTTTTCTACACTTATGGCACCAATAAATAGTCTGCTTGTTAATAAAAAGAAAGGTCAAAAAATCGTTTGGACGAAAGAAGCTGATGAAGCGTTTCTGGAAGTGGAACAAGCATTAGTTTCCGCTCCAATTTTATGTAGTCCAAATTTTAAATTACCCTTTACTATACAGTGCGATGTGTCAGACAGTGGTCTAGGCTGTGTACTGACACAAATTCAAGATAACGAAGAAAAAGTAATAGCATTCGCTTCTAGCTACGGAAAAAGAATGTTTGGCGGTTATATTTGGTTGTGAAAGGTTCAGAGCCTATATTGAAGGCGTAAAATTTTCAATTTTTACTGATCACGAAAGTTTAAAATGGCTTTTAAAAAAACGAGATCCAGTAGGCAGACTTGCCAGATGGAGTGTTAGACTTAGTCAGTTTGATTTTGAATTGATACACAGAAAAGGGAAATTTAATGTGGTACCTGACGCCTTGTCTAGGAGCCCATCAGAATCAACAGAAATCGAAATTTCTGCAGTAATAAATCCTGATGATGATATTACGTTAGATATTGACTTGGAAGACTTGGATACTTTTTATAGAAATTTGCGTTCAGAAGTTTTACAAAATCCAAATTCATTTCCTCAATGGTCTGTTAAAAATAATTATCTGTATAAAATTGTTCCCCTTAAAAATTCCCCTGAATACCAATATTTCAGAATGGAAGTTACTAGTTCCAAAATCCCAGCGAGTGAAAATAATCAAACTTTGTCATGATGAACCAACAGCAGCCCATGCTGGCTATTTTAAAACTCACTCAAGGATTATTTTGACTTATTATTGGCCAAAAATGCGCCGTGATATTCACCGCTACATGAAATCATGTAAAGTATGTGCTTCCCAAAAGTCTCCAAACTATGCAAAATTTGGATTAATGGGTGTCGAAAAGAAAGTTCGATTTTCTTGGCAGGTCATTGCCATGGACTTGATAGGCCCATTACCTCTTAGTACAAATGGTTATCAGTATATTTTGGTAGTCAGCGATTGGTTCACCAAATACTCGCTTGTGTGTCCTCTTCGTAATGCAACTTCAGCAAGTATTAATCGTTTTCTTGAAAACGACGTCTTTCTTGTGTATGGGGTACCACAATATATTATTTGTGATAATGGTAGACAACTGGTTAGTAAATCCATCAAAAAGTTAGTGAAAGATTATAGCACTACATTCTTTTACACACCTTATTATCATCCACAATCTAATTATGTAGAACGTTCTAATAGAACTATTTGCACCGCAATTCGTAGTTACATTAATAACAACCATAAGCTTTGGGATAAAGAAATTGGAAAAATTGCTTATTCTCTCAGAACATCAGTACATGAAGTCACAGGTTATAGTCCTGCATTTTTAAATTTTGGTAGAGAAATTCCATGTAGTGGAAAATATTATGGTAAAAATAATGTAGATAACTCACAGTTAGGAGATAGAAATTATTGGGCTCAAAATTTAGGTCAATTAACAGATATTTTCAAAGATGTGCAAAATAAAATTCATGCTGCTCATGTAAAAAATGCCAAATATTACAATTTGCGAAGACGTGATGTCGAATTTTTTGTGGGAGATAAGGTTTGGAAAAGAAATAAGGTTTTGTCTGATGCTTCTAAAAATTTTGCGCAAAAATTAGCTGCTCGATATACCTTATGTATTATTGCCAAAAAGAAATCGAAACTTGTGTATGTTTTAAAGAATGAAGATGGTAGCGATGCTGGTGTGTGGCATATTCAAGATTTGAAATCATACTAAGGTTCTATGTCAGATGTTTCCAACACTGATGATGATGAACTGGAAAATGAGACTGACTCAGTCGTTTAAGTATCCGTTAGGATACATTTTTTTGCGAACCCATAGGTTGTAAATATGTAAAGCTACCGTTAAGTTAGAGTAAGCAGGGCTGAAGATTACATTGGTCTTTAAATAATTAGTTAGTGTACGTGGTTAGATTTAGCAAAATTTAGGATGAACGTTCTCCTAATACTTTAGTTTAAGACTGTAAAAGACTAGGAAATTTTTTTTCTTTGAAGGGAGGTGATTGTAACACTATAAATTACCTTTTGATAGCTCTGGTATAATAATCACAACGGAATGTCACAGATCTTTCCTACGATATTTTCTGTAGCCGGACTGAGGAATGGTTGCTACTGTATATTTTGCTTACAACTGAAGACTGTTTTTCATGTAAATTGCTCGTTATAGCTGCTCCAAAATTCATTTTGTCTTTTCAAAAACATATCTTTGAATTCTTGTTTACTTCAAAAGTATGCCTTTCATGTGGATGTTATCTCGGTTTGACAACTATCAACATCATTGAGTAAATGTTTTTTTTTTTTCTAAAATTTGAAATTTTGGAAGATATATTGAGGTGCTGACAAATGGGCCAATGTCCCCTATAAAATTTTGATTCCGGAAGGTTTTGTGAAATGCACTAAGGATGGGACCCCTCCTTTTTGGAAAAGTATCAGCTACTCCAAGGGTAGACATATAACTACCATACAACTTCCAGGCAGCAACAGTGAGCAACAGGTCAGATCCAATCATTTAAATTGAAGTGAGCAGCCCAATGGTTAAATTATAAATTTTAAAATCAATACTATTTCCCAAGGATTAGTACTTAGTACCTTCTTGCAATCCTAAATAATATACTTGGTGTAAACCATTATAGATCTATAAACGGTACCTTTTCCCCTTAAGACTGCAGTAATTGTGACAGTGTAACCTAATATTATGTAAAGTTCAACTTCAGTATAACTGAAGCCCTTGTTGCATCCAATGTAAATTTATTAACATTTTCAATTTAGCCTATTTCCTCTTCAAGGGTAGGTACATGTGTAAAATCTTTTGTCTTAAATAAGCGATGCAACATCCATTTAATTTCTTCTTGAATACTAAGTAGTGTTACAAGGAACCGTTTGACAGCCCCCATTAAATTTAATTCCTAGTCAAGGGTGTATTTTATTTGGTACTGATATTCCCTTTTCCTTTTTTTCTTACTTTTGAAACAAGGTGGCGCTCAACAAAGCCAACCACAGGAGTGTCCTTACTCTCGGCCTAGCTCTCCGCTATATGAGCAACCATGCCTTGTGACCATTTAGAAAGTAAAACATCTTTTTGGGTACAAGCGTTATGGTCTGAGGCCCATAACGACTCGCACAGTATATATTAACAGGGACTTTTATACCCATCACGTGACTACGGTGGATTAAGGTGTTGAGACAAGGAAAAGGTTCTAAACATCTGATAACTTTCAGTACCATTATGTTGTGAAGACACTCCAAACTCAGAAGTTCTCGACCTTCTTGTTGCATGCCGGGGAAAATATGTACAACCGAGGAACGGATGATTCAGGATGCAAACACTTTTGTGGGTATATCACCTTGCGCGTCTTTACGTCGAGTTATCGTAGCTCTCCTGAGTCTACTCCATCACTTCAAGGAAACAGAGTAAGCTGGACATCTACTCCATGATCCTTTCATATTTGTCTTTGGAAATGAACCATTACACATTTGTCGATCTCAAACTTCATGCCGATTGCGTATACTCTTCTACCACCCACAAAAAATAATGATGCAGGACCTTTTCACTTGAGGCATGAAGTTCAAGATAATCCATGTGAAATAGATCGGTGACCTGATGTCTTTATTTGTTGGGGATACCGCAGTTGTATCTAGAGTTTTTCAGGGCACAACTGCGGACGATGGCAAAGTGGAATGTAAAGCAAATTGGAAAGGGGTATTGATTATTTTTATTTTACATTCAAGTTTTGCCAACAGGTAAAATAGAGCCAAACAATGAAACAAATGGTGATAAACAGCCATCGCGTCTCATCAAATGAAAACAAAACAGATTCATCCACGTAGCTGCCATTAGAAGTTATGTGAACTATTACACTCTTCATGTCATTTGCTATTGGTGAAACAAGGATTGCTTGCAGATAATGAACATGCAGATGAATCAAATCGCTTTGTTGATTGGGTTATCAAACGGAATGGGCCAAAACTCTAGACTACTTTTATCAACCAGTACGGCAATGTTCGAGTAGAAATACTTTGACGCGAATACATGGAATGTGTTCACCATCAGTTTAGCGCAGCGGAATATGATTTTCAGTATCCGATTTTAAAGTTTGATTTTCAATGAGAAATATAATTTCCACGTCAGAGCCTTGAATGTGCGTACAGAGATAGATAGGACTTCAGTGATCAGGATATACTCCTCATCATTATTTTTCATTCAACCTTAGAGATTGAGTGTGATCAGACTTAGGGGTTGTACTGTAGTGTTTTCGACAAATTAGACGAGATATTTCTCTTTCTTATGGTCTGGAGCGGATAGTTAAGCTACCCACATGCATTCCCAATGTCAACAAGAACTGTGCCGATTCACATCTCGTTTTCCTCGCCATAAATCTTGATGAAAGAATGAAAAAAGTATGTGCACACATACACCGAGACAGACGGATATTCACGGGTTCAGGTCATTTTGCTAAAAATGTTGGAAAAAATTCACTTCCAGCTCATTTCGTCTCATAACCAATGAAGATGGGACACTAACCACGACCCCTCAGAAAAATCCATAATTTTAGCCAATATTTCACTTCAAAATTCTTCAGATGGCAAACAATATCCAGGGTTCACCAACGCACTCCTAATTTCTCAAGTTTCAATACCAACAAAGTCAAAAAATCTGACGAAAATCTGTCGATCGTTTTTTGTTTGTTTCAAATAGTTACATCGTTTTTTCGTCATAACCTACTCGGCAACTCTGATAAATGTCAAGTAAGACCACAAATTAGAAGTATTCGTGTATTTTCAGCATATAAAATATTCTAAATTCAATGTTATTCAATAATCTTACATCTACGAAAAATAACAGTTGTGATTCTCGGAATATATCCCAAACCACTACTAAGAACACTGTACTGTGTACTGCGCTATCGCATGAGTTAATCCAAAGGAAGCATATCTGTGTATTAAAACCGGCTTTTACCATTATCTGCAATGGCGTATGGAATCCATAATAAAATTTTACCCATTCTCGAGCAATCCCTTGAAATGCGCTATGAATTTCAACCGTACACAACCGTTATGCGAATCAAAGTTATACATGCTTGTATTCCATCCAAGCTTAACGGTATCTATGATGGAAATCAGTTCTGCAGTAACATACATCAATAAGGTACGTTGGTTGAATTATAACTATTATTCAATATGGAGTAGGTAAACCAATATCGTTATAATCAAAAAAGTTTATAGAGTGGGTTACCGAACAAGTTCCTGGCCAGACTATTATTATTTAAAATTGAAAAATGAGTTTTTTAAAACACTACACTCATTAGTTTAACGAACAAAATTCATAAGTTCCAATAAAAAGTATTGTAACAATGACCATTGGTATGTATTAATAGTTTTCCCTTTACAATTTGTTCATCATTTGGACTATTGTAATTTGATTCATTCAAAGAAATCTTTTGTGCGAAGTGCGAATGCTAGCATTTCCGTTCAACAGAACTCATACAATCTTTTACTTGATACTTGATAGCGAGACAAAACAATCTTATGAATGGTCTTTGTATGCTACATTGTAGAGTTGGTACACCAAGCTAAAATCAATACCTAATGCTGACTAAAGATGGATTGTTGAAGCTTTTGCCGATTCTGGGTATAGTAAGAGGTTATGACAGTTACGATTCGGGGACGACGGGAGATAGTTAGAATTCGGAGATAGTCAGATATCGGGTCGTGTGAAAAACGCCGATTTTATAAGGGTGGTCTCGGAAACCACCCTTGCGTCGCGGAGATAAGGGAATGTAGACTCAATGCTAAATGACGTTGTTTTTTTTTGTTGTTAATAATAATGAATTTTAAATTAAAGTTTTGTCTGTTTCAAATCGGTAATAGATTTTAAAGAAATATGGGATTGAGGCATTTTTCTTAGTTCAAAAATAATAATAATAATGAATACAGTTTGATCATGATTTGGGGGTGGTTTGTTATTTTCAAAATGAGGGTAGTATTCTAATAAGTTTGAGGGAACGTCTTTTTCAAATACGAGTCAATGATAATGATAACTTCGATGTAAACTTGAGAACATGTCTCATTTTGATATAAATTGAACTAGTGGTTTATGAACGAATTCGGGCTCTTTTTGTGTATTGCTGTAAGAGTGCGTTTTATAGTGTAGCAAGGACTGACAAGAGTGAAACTACGAATCGAGACACCAATTTGGAAAGGGATCTGGGAAAAAATTATAGGAATTTTATTTTGGTGAGTGCAGGCTTCTATACACATTCATTTAATAGTAGAGCAAGCTATCATTTCTTTTATGAGAGGGTGACCATTTTATTTGACCGTTTTACTTGACAAATCTATAATATATTTCGCTTATTTGCAATATCGAGTGTATGAATTCTTTCGACGGAATTTATATTATGGTTTATTTTTCTTTCGAATTTAGTTATTTTTATGTTGCACATATTTTACGCCTTTATTTTATTGATCGTTCAAATATATTCTACCATTATTGCTTTGCTTTGGTTAATAACGCTGGTTCGTGGAACTTTGCTATCATTTACCCCTTCAACCCCCTCATACAAATAAACGTATTTGTGAAGCTGTGACCGAACCTGCAAATCTACAACTAGCCCTTCGAAATGATAGTGAAATGAAAAAAAAACAGTAATTTGGGGAATCTAGGGTTGATTATTCTGCTTTTGAGGAGGCTATCCTCTAAACTTAAATCCGAGCGACTCGAAGCGGATTCAAAACTATACTCTGGTCTGGTGACAGCCAAAATTTAACATCCTATCATCATACTGCCAATGAACTTTTCTTTTTTTTATTTTCTAAGAATACAAAAATACATCCTGGGCTACTGTATCACAGTATGAAGCCTATAGAATTCACAAACGCTGGGTTGTCTATTTTTTTTTAGCGTAACTATTGGTTTGGCAGGTATAATCAGGTAAGTCGATACTAGTAATTCACACCTATTTGTTCAATGAATAAATCTCATATTAGAATAAACGCTATTCCATCGCGCGAACACGATTATTTTGGGATGTTTTCGGAAAATCTGGTTTGGCAAGCTTTAAAAATCGAAAATTTGGTGGGAATGAAAATGTGCGACAAAGAGGATGAATACCAAGCATGATTTTGGAGCACCTGGTAGTAGACTGTAGATGTTCATGCAATAGAAAGATAGCGATAGACTAACAAATACTCAGCATTATTCCTTCATCCGACGGACGCCTTGCGCGCAGTTACAATGCTGCGTCCTCTTCTACCTCACGGGATATTTCTCTTGGACATCTTCGTCACACAGTTTTTGCTTTTTGAAGCTAGCTATCCGTCATTCAGAAACCAGATATATCGCAGACAAGAAAGAGCATTTATTTTGATATAAGACGAGTAAAGTGAGGAAATTGTGTACACTAATTCCCAAAAATTCTAAGTTATTCTTCTAATATCCAAGTAATTCTCGAGTAGGTAATACCGCGAACCAATGCCACTAATGCCCAAGTGATTGCTCTAATACCCGAGTAATAGAAGTAATAAAATAATGAATCCTATTGATATCAGGTTTTTTGGCAAGTACTATTTTGAAAAGCTCTTTTCTCCATTCAACAATTATGATTTCCACTAGTGTTCTTTAATTTCTAAATAATTCCCGTGATTCCCAAAGTTTGACTAATCCCCATTAATTTTCAACTGTTGCCCAATGGGCAAAAGGACGTTGAAATAACGTTGTGAAATGGCTGAAAACCGAACGTTTTTTCGACGAAAAAATGTCGCGTGAAACAACGTAATATTAAACCAATTGCTTACTAAGTATCGACTTATTTCCGTTTTCATTCAGGTTTTTTGAACATCGAAGGTATCATAAACATTGATAAATGAATCGCATAAAGCGAGTTTGATTAAAAATTCTTTTTGAATTAACATAACGATTGTTAAACGTATATATAACGACATGTTGAGGAAGTAACGTTGAAAACACATCTTTATAACGTATTCTTTCAACGTTGAAGATTACACTAAATTATTGCCGTTGAAATTTTCAACCAGAAACGTTTATTCAACCAATGCCACGTTTATAACACGTTTGCCCCTAATTCCCGGTTAATACCGTATACAGTTCAACTAATTTCTCTAATTCCCGACTAATTCCCAAGACATGTACACCAAAATTCCCTCAGGGGTTCCCCCTAATTTATCATGTGTATATAAATAACTACTATCGACTTTCGACTTATTTATACCTGCCAACACAATAGTTACGCATAAAAATACAGAACCAACCGTATGTATATTCTAAAGGCTTCATACTTCCAATTTTTATGAAATTTGTTTGTTGCAATGTTTAAACACCAGTCGTTTTTTAATTCTTAATCAATCATAGTATAGCCAGAAATTTTTCAACGAACCCACTCGCAATATATTTTTTAACATACTAAATTTGATATAAAATACTTTTCATCCATTGTTTTTCATCAGTGAAGGTCGTTTCTGATTCGGACTCTTTTACTTTATTTCATCTATGAACTGACATATGTGTGTCCTGAAACGCTTGAAAGTCTGTGATAAAAAATGAGGAAGGCATAGCCTGGTTGGGTAGAGAACGGCTATCATTATTATTTGCCGTGGCGCTCCGGGGCGACTTGAAGATTTTTTGGTGGTGTATTCACTTTACAGCTATAGAAAAACCCGGAAAACTTACAAAAACACCTCGGGTGGTCAGTTTGCACTTCAAGCTGGTAGATGCATGGTAATATGTTTGATAAAGCCCCTTTTCTACATCGAAGTAAGAATTATTGTTATGGCCTAGTTTTCGGCTGAAACTCAATCGCATATTATCCTGTATGATGCAAGAATTATATTCTTCTTCAACTATTTCCTTTGGAGTTTTTGATGTCATTTAGCTTTTCATGGCGGCAACAGCACTTCAGTTCCGTATTTTTCATATTCAGCAATATTATTGACTGCTCCGAAGTTGATGAATCCTCGCAGTCTCCTTTGAATAAGTCATTCGGCGGAAAATCTATGCTGATTTACGTTTTAGCTTATGCGGGAAAACAACAAAACATTAGCTACTTTGTTAAATTGCACTGATGGCATTTCTGATCCGTGAAAGAATGAACAAGTCCTAAGTAATAAAAACGTCTGGTATTCAACCACAGAAATCAAGCAGTAACCATAAATCAAAATACTGATGAATTTCAACCCATTTAGTCATAATGAGTTTGTGATCAATCGATCATTTACTGGAGTATCCAAATTTTGGTACGCTAAATGACATTTAAGTTATGTGAGTTGAAATATTTTATTTTATTCCATTCTGTTTTACTCTATTCTACGTATGGTGATAATGAAGGTATCAACTAATTGCATTATGAAACCAAAATTGAAATATTCATTCAATACAAACACAGATAAAATTCCTATAATACTCTCTATATATAGGGTTTATGGATTTTTAGATTTACTGATACGTGTATTCTATCGCCGTTTACACCCTCCTTTCCTTTCTCGGTCGTTGAACTGAATAAAATTGTGTGACTTGAAAGCATGAAGATAATAGATGAAGGTTTATTGGAAATCGATCAAACAATCCTTTCCCAACTTAACTAATTTAGCAAACTTCAACAGATCGAACACGAGATGTTTGCATTAGTGATACCACTATTTTCTTCCATGCAATTTTATGCGGTTTGTGTAATTTATATAATATCCTCATATTCAATGTTTTTCATGTGAATCTACGTTGCTCAAAATTTCTCATCAGTGCAAGTTAGGCAAGCTAAGAAAGAAAACGTAATTTTTACAGATCGTGACTGGAATATGTTTCTCAACTAGGTCACCTATCCTCAGTCTGACCTCTCTTTTTGTTGCTAATTGACTTGACATACGGCTTGCCATAATGGGCCGTAGTCATAAAAGTGTAGGATATCCTCCCGAGAATAAGGCAGAAGTATAACTTGATAAATGCTTCAAAGTAAAAATTACAATTTTCTGCATTTTCTTCAAGATTACTCAATACAGCTGATACTTCATCTCTATATTTTTCAATTCTGCGACCAATTTGCGTTGTACTCCTATTTTCTTTTATACTTTGTGTTGCCAAATAACTGTTTGGTTTATCGTCTTAAGGAAACGAATTAATTCAACGAAGTTGAAAATATGGCAAGTAGTTAACAGAGACTTTCACACCAACAGTTCTTGACCAATCGCATGCTCTTATTTTGACATTTTACCATGGCAACTTTATGATTTTCTGATTTTTTTATACCCTGGAAGTGATTACACTGTAAATTTCTTGACGTTAGTCACGTGATTAGACAGTAAAACAACATTATTCTTTAAAATAAATTATAGGTTTTTCCGTCGACTTCAGTAATACGAATTGAAGTAAAATTTGAAGTTTGTTCTGAATCTAATAAAGCATATTTCACTCTTATGAAAATTAGGAACATCAGCTTATTTGGGTATAATGGAAATAGATACATGAAATGCGTAGAAAACTATCTGCATACTAGTTTCACGGTTCTGTCGATCATCAGTGCAGACCCGGTCAGGACAGCCACTGCTCTTATCGGTCAATTCGCAATTGAATACCATTTTTTGCTAAGGCAAATGTAACAATTATCGACAATTTCTATTTATTTTCAATATAACAAGAAGAAGAGGGATGTAAGAAAAATTTGTATTCGACGAGTTTGTAGTTTCTTGTTTTCAGAACATATTCAAATATACTACCAATTTCTTCTAAGCATCCCGATCACAACAACTGGTGCTAATTATTCGAGTGTCAGTCGTCGTCAGGTGAATACTGTTTTCCTTGCTGATCTGATAAGTGCTCACAATTTGCCTATGTTTCCCTAAATCCACAAAATATTATCAAAGTATGATATTTTGAACAGAAAGCCATTTCTATATGGTTGTTTTTCTTCATTTCTATGAAAAAAAATAAATATTATTCATTCCATATTTCATGAGAAATTAGGGTGTCGATAATAGGTACATATGAAACATGCTGTGTTCTAGATATCGACATTAGTGTCGATGAAAGGGTCACGCAAGATGATTTTTGACTTCCTATCAGAAACTCACTTTTAATGTTCCTCCAAAAAATTGTTTCGTTGGTATGTTCAATTAACCCCAAATTTTCTGTGTACCAATTATCGACACACTATTTTTCTTCGATTTATCAAATTGTAGCACAAATAATTTTGCTGTTGATAATACGAACAACTCTTTGTCGATAAATGGTGTGACCTTCTGTCGGTGACAGTACATAGCCTAAGTACATAAGTTTTGATTGACAATTTTATGGAAGATAGTTTTTATTATTCAAGTTCTGTTGTAATAATCAGTTCAGAAAATGTTGAAAATTTCCCTCCATATCAATCGACATTAGACAATAATTCAGTTTGATGGTTTTTTTATCCATTCTTTTAAAAGTGTCGACACTTATCAGAACATTCATGTGACAGTAATTGGTGATATTTCGTTTTCAGTTTACTCCATATTTCAAAACTGTCCAGAAGGCTACCTACAGTAATCATATGTATGATTGCAGAGCCCAAAACGCTTAAATAAACGTGGTGTATTTGCAGTGCCGTTTCAACCAGGGGTCTTTTGGGTTATAGCACCAGGCGGCAAAAAATGAGTGATGTTGAAAAAAAAACTATAGAAATAAAAGAAGGATTGTTCGTCCTTTTTCGATACGAATCTAATAAAAAAAATCAATAGGTACAATATCGCCAGCTGGCTTGTTGGAGAGGTAGCAGACTTCGGCTGGTCGGCTTTGTTATGACTTTTATCAAGTTGATGCCGCCGCGTCTGGTGTCCACAGGTCGCATTGCAAAGGGAAAAATATTTAGCGGCAAGTTGACACAAAGAAAATAAAGGAATACATGGGTAAGGCGGTTCCAAAATGAACTACTAAACAGTGAGAGGTGAGATATCTATAATATGTTTAATATTCCTATTTTCTTTATGTGTTCATCAGTAGTACAGTAGTCAATGATTCAATTTCACCTCAGAATTAGCAGAATATAGTTGTTTTCTTCTTTATGTCGTGGTTGTGAGTTTGTATGACTCTGTGAGTTTGAAGGGCGGTCTCTCAGTAATAGCACCAGGCGGCAAATTACCTTAAGCCGACACTGTGTATATGAAGTACCTGAAAAATTGATTTTTCATACTGTTTTATTCACAATAGATAAAAATATAAATAAATCACTGATACTACTGATACTGAATTGGTTACTGATCTTTTTCAGGTGTCGAAAATTGGCACATCTGCTCAACGTTTTCATTCATTCGATTTGAATTATTTCACAATTTTATGATCACTTTTCTTGTCTGTTAAACGAAATTAAAAGTGCAGAGATTTAGAAACTAAATATCGCAACCAGATAAGAATACCCCTTTCGTACGAAAAGTATTCGTCATTCTCAAGGAACACGCTATTCAGTCCTAGAAACGAGGAAGCGGCCCAATGTTGAATGTGCAAAAATTAATATCCGAAAAAAAAAAATATATATATATATATATATATATGACCGTATAGGAAATTGAAATTCAGGATGAGTTTCTGTTTCATGCAACTCGACCCTGATTACCGAACACCGAAATTGTAGGTAATCATAAGATAAATCAATTAAGTTGATAATAATTTTATCGTATTGATACTTTTCGAGTTATATCGGAAAAACAGTGGAAAATCGGGTTACCTATAACTCGTTAATTGTAAGTCTCAGTCATACTCATTAGACATACGAGGACATAAAAATAGATCATGAATAATGTAGCCTTTCGCAATTTTTCTGCACTAAAAAAGTTTTGTTGGCAAGCATTGAACAGAAAATAATCAACAGGTCCATACGACTGCCATCGCACCTCTATAATATCTGGCAAAGTGTTTATACATGAACATACTTTGCAGAACTTTTCAATGACATATAAGAAACTTTCAACTCATAGGAAAAGCTTTCAGGTTAATATTAATTCTTCTATCATGAGCCTCAACTCACCAGAATGCAGGTACAAAGTTTATCAATACAAACAGAGCAAAACCAGGAAGCTTTCAGCAAGAAGAATTTGCTTTATAGTGACATAATAAATCACATTTTTCATGTTTCAATTTTCATGGAGAATGTTCTCCTTTTCAACATGGAAGACAATGTTTGACAAAATGTATTGTCTTGATTAACTTAATTTAGACCACTTTACTTCAGAGCAGAAAAAGTTTACTTTTCAGGCAGCTGAAAGTAGAAACTAAATATTATGAATAGTGAATGAACTTATTTTTAGGATACGCTTATACTCTAGAAATGTGATATTTTACTTAAAATTATTATGAATAGAAGCCGAAGAATTTCCTTCATATATTCTTCAAGTATTAGAATATCCTTCTTTATATGAATTGGGTGCAATATATCCAAAAAATCATCATCATTATCTCTGCTGCTTGAATGTACTCATTTATCAATATCTTCAAAGGGATTGAAATGTCATTTGATTTTTTTTTCTATGACTCACTTTTTTTTGCACATTTCATTTTGAGAATTATTTCAGATGCTGTTGGTTGTCCAATGACTACTAACTTATTGAAAATGTGAATTTTTCATGAACATTGAGTAAAAACAAAATAATTCAGGCTCTTCGAAACAATTTCAGCACCGTATGGGCAATATTTCCGAATTCATTCAATAATCAATGGTGACCAAAAATTTTCCATTATAAAAAATATGAATCGGCGTAAAAAAAAATTCAGCAATTTTCAATTTCATTCTCGTGGTTGTCGCAACTGTTATGTGAAAGCTGATACCAAGTTTTTTTTTCCATTATCTTCCATGTTCGAAATAATTTCAGAATTCCTACGACTTCTGTATCTACCTTTTGGGGAGGGCAAGAAAGTAAAATTTTTTGAGACTATACTATTCGCGGTCAGATATTTCTCACTATTTATACGGATTTTTCTCATTTCCGCGTTTTCGCAACTTTTTTCGACATTATTTATTTGCCCTAACAGTACTAACAGTCTAGTTTACAAGAGCCATTTTGGTGAAAATTATTATCCATGGCTCATTCGATTCAGAATGACCTCAAGAATTTTTTTGAAAAAATTTGAAGGTGCGCCGTCAAAAATTGCGAAAGTTATAAACAATTTAGTAACAATTGAAGAGGGGTTTGGTTTTTTGCAAATATTTCGGAAACTAATGAAAATAACTAAAATTTGAAAAAAAGATTCTGAAAGAGGAAAAAATTTCCTTCAGGTCTTTTTTTTTTCATTTAATAATATATAAGTTGTTATAAATTGTTTATAACAATTATTTAAACAATCAGAGTAACAAATTTAATAAAATAATTTTCATGTAACTTCAAATGATAAGAATACGAACAAATTGGAAAAAAATATATATTTTGATTGCTTTATTTGCATCTGTCATTCCTTAGTCTTGTAGAGTAAAATCAACATTTTTTTATTTTTCGAATGGGGATCTTTTTTGAAAGCATTTCAAGAAGAGCTCCAAGAAATGAAAATAAAAATTTATCCGTGGATTTCTTTTCATTACAGTGTCTACAAGGTATATTATTTCTTAATATTGATATTTAATGGGTTAAAATTATTTTTAATGTTCAGTCAGCGCACGCTGGAAGCGCATTACCCGCTTTTAGCGCTGTTTTCGCATCTAAATTAAACTTAGAAATATTGGTGATAGAGTTCCGGAAGGTGAGACTTTTTTTTGTAAATTTCCTCCTCTTTCAGGATCAAATTTTGAATATCTTTAATAGTTTTCGAGATATTTGCAAAAACCGTCTTTTTGTTACTGAACTATTTATAACTTTTGCAGTTTTTGCCGACGCACCTTCAAATTTTTTGCAAAGTTTCTAGAGGTCATTCCAAATCGAACGAGCCCAGTAACATAATTTTCGATTCCCTTGAAGAGAAATTCACGAAAATGGCTCTAGTAGACTAGATTATAGGTTTTAATGTCCGAAACCAACCATAGAAAAATGGGAAAATCTGTTGACATTCATTTATTGTCATTGAAAGTGAAAAAACGTGTGATATTTCAACCTCGTAGTATAACAGAAAGTGGTTCTAATTCAGTTTGTAAAACCAAAACTGACTAACACACACACACTAACATTGCAAGTTAATAATAATAGTTATTTATGGTACTAGAGTGTTATGTTGAAAATACGCGAGAAACATTTATACCACGAGGCCGACGACTTTAAAATGTTTTATCCAACAAGTGGAAGAAATAATAATTTTTATCTCATAAAAAAAATAAGTTTCAAATATGAACGTGAGTTATAGATTATAACTCACTAGTATTATTTGATAGCTTACTTGTCTGAAATGACATTAATAATGACAGTCATAACTGTCATATGCTGGATAGAAGCTTTTAGTTTGATATGGAAATATCTTGAGTTTTCCCTACATCAATCATCCAATTATTGTAAATTAACAGATGTAAAATTCTTCCAGGGAAAAATATTCCAGTCAGTGAGTATCAAATATCGACTTTGCCCGAAGGTCTGAAGTTGGCTGCTACAAGAACTTCAACCTTCTGTACTTGCAACTCAATTTCAGAATATGTCTTATATAGGCAGCAACTTCACGTGATTGTGAAAGGATATCAGATATTTGTCAGGTTTCTTCAGAAACAAAGTTCTTTAATAACATTTCAACAAGCAATTGAGTTAATTCTCTTTTTCCATTAAAATGCATGCGGGGTGGATTTCAAAACACCATCTCTCCAGAATATTGAATTATTATTCAAAGCACAAAAAAGTATCCTTCCAAAACTCGAATGCAAACTTACCAATTTTCAATGTGATATGTATAAAATAATTCAATATTTTAATGATATGATGCATAGAACAAGTGAATAATCAAAGCATACGTTGGCAGGATGGCACAAAATATTTATTCGAATAATACTATGACAATGACCATGACCTAATAGTTGCGTTTCATTCGTCTGATCGAACAACGGTATCCTTATTTTTGTCGTTTCATTTTCACTTTTTTATATTCCAATTTCAGAAATACCAGAATGCAACGAATGAAACGCAACCACTCTATCAGGCGGGTTTTTGATTACTGAAATGTGACTGAGACAAACAGTAACCATAGAAATGTATTTAAAGAATAGAGAATACATAAGATTGTGAATTTGTACCTAGTCGATCATTTAGCACAGCACATACATAGTAGGTATTCAATGAAGCTAAAACAGTTTGGTACTCAGACCCATTTACATTTTGTTAGAATAGTTCCTAATTTTGCATAAAACAGGACACTGTTCGCAGATTGATTTATTTCGTCTTAATCTGTACCAGGCTAGTCGAACACTGACTTATCATCCTGAAAATTTATAACAAAAGCCTGAATCACTGATTACAGTTTTGTAATGACGTATACTAGGAACAAAATATTTTATGAAACTTCCGAGAAAGACTCATCTAAACCATGCATGAACAAATAAATAATAACAATTATAACCCCAATAATAATAATGATGATAATAATGATAATGACTACTGCAAGCCTGCAATGGTAATTGAAAGTAGGTTTCAACAATCGGCCATCCTGCTCACGAAGCGTACTCGCCGAGGCCCCTCGAGTTTGTGGATTGTTGTAGATCCTTGTTCGTCCTGTAATAAAAAAATCCACAATATTGGAATTCATTATTTTGACTTTACTTTATGAAAGTTCTTTTTTGCTTCTTTTTTTCTTTTTTTATAATTTTACCTCACCGGAGGTCCTAAATATTTCACCTCAGAAATTGCTTCCTAAGAGGTCCTTCAATTAATTACCTTCTGACAGCTCCTTTAAATTATTACCTTCTAACAGGTCCTTCAAATAATTACCTCCTGTCAGGTCCTTCAAATAATTACCTTCTAACAGGTCCTTCCTTTTTTTTTTGTTATTTGGGTATTTGTAAAGAAGTAGTGCGGTCAACCTTCAAGTAAGTCAATCACATCATCCGTACTATTTGTTTCAGAATCTGAAAATTCTGACTCGCTTGCCCCTGAACCAAATCGTTTCAATTGTTCAGCCGATACGGTGACTTTGTATTTTTTGTACCCTCTTATACCTTTCAACGCTGTTATTTCGTACCGATCGTTGCCCAAAACTTTGGTTACTTTGTAAGGCCCACCAAAACGAATTCCGGTTTTTCTATTTGTTTTTTTTACCGCAGTCTGAGACCAGAGAACAATATCATCAATTTCGTAATTTTTACTTTCTTTCCTTCTGGTATCAATATACGTTTTCATTTGTTGACCTTGCTTTTTTAATGAACTTGTCGCCTTAGCTTGATCTCTATTTCTATCAATTTCTTCCCAAGATCGGAGTTTATTCCTGGAAAAGATGGTCATTCCAGAGTGGCAGTACTCAAAACCTCAACAGGGACAATTATACGTTCAGTGAGATTTCTATGTGTGTTACCATTCCAAGATCAAATAACTAATTGACAATGAAAGTTATTCATTCATGAGGTGTCTGCATTTTTTATTGTATTTTGATCCACAATTCATTCATGTTGAAAGTTGTCTTTCAAAGTGGGGGCTTATGTTGAATTATGTTAGGACTCGCAAAAGAATCATATGGTATAATGTATATTGTAAATCAGCCTAGCATTTTTGTTGTTTGGGACAAGAAATGTAATGTCAAAAAAAATAAACATACATGTCACCTACAGTCCGCTTCATTCATCAATTATACAAGTATATTTCCATTATTAGGTCTATTACCACAAGTCATCCATCCAGTTCCACAATTTTATCAAACTATCAAAAATGAAAATTAAATGGTACAGAGTATGTTTCCGACATCCTCCCACTTGAGGAACGTTCACAAAAAATAATGACTCATTCGTCGACGGAGACATACTTCATACGAAATAATAAACAGGGAGTATAATAAATTGAAACTATGGAATGAATCTTTCAGTTTGACGACCACTTCTAGTACACTTCACTTTATCGAATACTCTGCTTATAATATCTGATACGATATCTGTCACTCCCGCACTATCATGACCAGTAGTTAGACCACTCAATTCTTCTCTGTCAGTCGATCTGGAAAATTCTGCAGTATCCGATTTATCGATGCTTTCCAACGGATGAACCTTCTGAATTGGTCTGACCAAAGATCCTCTTGCAGTTTTTACTCGAACCAGACGAATTATGTTGTCTCTCCCTGCAATCAGTTCTACAACACGACCTAAGGGCCAGTCCAGTCGTTTATGGTTGTCGTTACCTACAAGTACTATTTCACCGAGGGAAATTTGTCGACATTGTTCCTTGCTAGGTAATGATGAGAGTTGTCCCAAATACTCGTTGCGGAACCTGCTACGTAAAGTGTCCCTTATCTTTTGTTTGTATTTCTTCTTGCGACTTAGGGAGGTTTGATCTGCAACGTCACAGTCTGGAATACCACTTTCAGCTTGATTTCTTGTGCTTCGGACTCCCATCGTCTTAATGGTTGAAAGATTTCTACTTCTTTCAATTTTCCACCACGTTTCAATTGCTTGAATCTGCAATCGTCTTCAGGTGAATACTGACAAATTTTGAATCTATACGATGTTTTATAGGTCTGCCGGTGATTACGTTGTAAATTACGCGCGGTCTTGTGGCGCGCATGTTTTCGCGCTAATTCTCTCTCCACATTCACATGGGACCTCGTAAATACAGTTTTTGCTGGATTCTGTTTCGTTTTCTGGTTTCGTTTTGGTGAGGAAGCTTCGTAAAGTGCTGCCGGATTGAAAGCAACTCTTGATATTGTATTTGTTTCCGATCCTTTTAATCTTTTCGGAGATACCCCTAATGTAGGGAAGGACAAGAATGGGGTTTTGTGATCGTTCTTCGACCGTCTTGGTCCTTTTGAGTTGTTTCTGAACTTCCTCTATGAGTTTCTCGGGGTATCCGTTTTAGCGTATGTCTTTCTTTATGTGGTTTATTTCCGCATCCAGAGACTCCTGGTTGTTGCAAATACACATTGCCCTCTCCATCAACGTTCTTACAATGCCCCTCTTCGTGGAATTCAATCAACCGAGCGTGGAAATCAAAAATGTATGGAGGCCGCTAATGAACCGTTTTGGAGGGAGAATTAGCGCGAAAACACGCGCGCCACAAGACCGCGCGTAATTTACAACGTAATCACCGGCAGACCTACAAAAAAATCGTGTAGATTCAAAATTTGTCAGTATTCACCTGAAGACGATTGAAGATTCAAGCAATTGAAACGTAGTGAAAAATTGAAAGAAGTAGAAATCTAAATTTCGAAAATTTTTATTTCTTCAAAAACCATTTTCTTAATCGTTCCACCCTGTATTCAAGATATATTCATTCAATGTGTGTTAATGTTATTTCCTTGTTCAATACCATTGATGTGTATAACAGATTGCGAAGTGCTTATAGAGTTTTGAAACTATTCAAGAGTTTACCAGATTGAATGGCAAGTCATTCAACAAATCTTAGTTCCAAACTTGCACTTCAGAACACTTATCGAGCCGACCAAAGAATAGTGATTAATTCACGATACTGTCATAAGTATATGGGTAACTTCAGGGTGAGTCGGTGGAGCAATCCATCGATTCCCATGTTAAGTGAATTTATAGTCGAAGAGCCAGTGAATAGTTAGTTCTTATTGAATATCAGTCCACACTTCAGTTAATGGTAACTATTAGATGATAATTGTAATCCTCAACAACAACAAATCCTGTGGTTCTCGTCCCTCAAATCCGAGTCTACTTTATCAAAGCATCTAATACATCGTTTCATTATTCTATAAGACGTTTATTGAGATCTTTCTCATGAGAGAAACAGTTTCACAACCTCGCTAATCCTCTATGGAGGCTATATAATACTGAAATTTAAATTTAAAAGAACCAAATGCCATATATGCCAGACATTATAAAGTATATTTTAATATTGTTGAAAAAGTCCATTTCTCAAAGTGGAGTGGATAGTTAAGACGGAAAGGAAATCTCATTGTCACCTCAACAAATAGGTTTCCCAAACTAGACAAGAACTGTTGAACCATATATCTGGTTTTCCTGTGCAGTGGGAGATTCTTATAGTTGCGGACTAGAGTTGCCACACTAGCATTTTGTGAATTGTTGAAAAGGTCTATTTCTCGAAGTGGAGTGGATAGTATATTATTTATGAATGATATATGTTTGTGGAAAAAGCCTGTTTTTCAAGCATTCATACAACATATGGAACGCGTGCATGCTCGGCTCAAGCGGAACGTGACAAAGAGTCATACTTATTCGTGCGTGCTGCCGGCATTCATCGATTTATAAGACGTTATAATTTGTACAATATTTATTGGTAATGTTCTATGAAATGGCAACCTTGGCCACCTAATTATAGCAATGATACCACAAATAACATCAAGAGTAATATAAGAATAGGCGGAATATGTAAACTGAATTTGAGATACCAGAACGAACAGCTAGAATTATAACTGAGCTTCCTCGAGACAAATCTCTTCAAAAGTAACTAGCTCTTTTATACAACCAAAAGGTTCTTTGAAAGTTGTATTACTGCGATTTTATGGAAACCTTCTTTGAATTAATTCAGGAAACCATGTTGAAAACTCGAAAAATTATCAACAGTTCAATTATTTTAAGTCAATTCAACAACTTTTACTAAATATGAAAGATATTTTTGTGAAAAAAGTTGCAAGGCAAGGTGTTAGAGAATAACTGCTTGTGTATCTTGATCAAATTATTGACCAGTTAAAAGATACAATACATAGTCGGAGGTGAGTTGAAGCTTTAGCATTTCAAGACATGCCCGTTGGACGATGAATATAATAACTTTCTTGATGGTCACTAATGAATAATTCATTTGCAGGTTGTTGACGATGGAGGAACCTAAGATATCTGAACACATTTTTTATTATGGAATTGTAGATATTTTGGAGGGACATTGAATTACTTCGAAGTAGAAGAGCTTGTTTCAACAGAAAAATTTTTTTTGCATGAAAAATTTGGTTTTCCATGGACAGCATCAGAAAGTACTTAATATGTTAGTAAAAAACTTCCAGTTAGATTTATATTCCCGACATAATAATATAATTTTGAGTCTATTGATGATAGCATCGCCCTTACAATCTCTTTGACGGTATATGGCAGCTCCTCAAGAGCTTTAAATATTATGGTATCACACGTTAAAAGGTTTGATTTGAAATTGGATTAACAATAATCCAGCCTTTACAGTTTATCTAGAATATAGAAGTTTTGTCGGCAAAACTAATGAAACAGCCCCATGCAAGTGCCGAATCACCTCTGCTCAACTCATGGAAACGTTTTTCTACAAGACGAGACCAGACTTTGTAATGGTTCCTGTAACAACTAGCAAATGTTAACCGAAACAGGTAACTATCTGTATACTTGTTTCACGGTTCTAACGATAACAAGTGAATGAGGCTGAATCATTTATAATCTATCTTCGTTATACGAAATTATGGCCTTTTGCCAAGTACTGGACGGAAGAAAATGGTGATAGATTACAAGATGGCACGTGGAGCATTAGCTCTCCATCCCGACTAGGTCAGTACTGATGATCTGCAAAACCGTGAAACTACACCTTTTGCAATTGTAATTCAGAAAGTATGAGATATATTTCAGAAAGTATGAGTTGTAATTTAGAATAATGAACTGTTATTCAGAAAACATTAAATGTAATTCAGATTGATCGAATGAAATTCAGAAACTGTAATTCAGATTACTAAAATGTATTGCAGAATGTGTAGTAATATGTAATTCCGATTAGTGAATTGTGAACAATCTTAATGTATTCAGAATGTGTAGTGATATGTAATTCAAATTAGTGATTTGTGAACAATCTCTATGTATTCTTCTAGAGAACCGAACGTGAATCAAGTATCAAAATATCATGTTTTCCATTTATGGCAGGATCAAGAAAATAAAAACCTTGCCATTCCAGATTCAAAAAAGTTCTGGACGGAATTGAGACAAGTCTTCTTCGTTTGAGCTCGTACTTCCCAATGTTAAACAATTGATGCTTCCTGAATAATAATTCACCAATCTGAAACTCAAAATTTACACTTTCTTAAATAAAATCCAATTAACAAATCCGAATTACAAATTATACTTTCTGAATAACAAGTTATATGCAATTCCGAATTAGAAAAAAAATATATTTTCAGAATTACATTTTACTAATCTGATTATCAAGTTACACTTTCTGAATTACATGTGAAAAAGGTGTACGCAGATAATTACCTGTTTTGATCAACATTTGCCAGTTGTCACAGGAATTATTGCGAAGTATGAATTTGTAGAAAAACCTTTCCAGGTGTTGGGCACAGGGTGTTGGGTGTCGTTTTGTTATCTGGGCACAGAGTTGCCATATGTAAATTGATAGTCTTGAACTCGCAATGAAACCATAACACACCTTGGAAAAATAACGGTACCATCTCTTCTGTATTCAAAGATAACTTTATACGATTTTATACAATATGCGTAATTTGTAGTTTCATAATCATATCTTACGAAAAAACTGAAAAAAAATATTCATCGGTTACATAGATTTTGACGTTATGTTTATTTTTTTCCAAAATATATAATAAATTCATTTTCATATGAAAAAACCTGCATTTCTCTCAGAGTTGATCAAGTTTTGCAGATATTGTCATTCAGTTCTCATTTATAAATATATATTTGTTCCAACACCGAAGATTTCAGTGTTTGTCGAATGGTTGCAGGAGTATTTAAAGAAGGGCGCCTACACACGGAATAATAAACATCAGTACCTCCAATATGCCGGTGGCTTTAATCAAAGCTTTTGCGGAAATCGTCAAAGAACTGTATTCAGGAGATGCGTTGGATCGAGTGGTTGATACAGTTTCCTTGAAAAGTCAAATCCAAAGCTTTGCACTACGTTTTATCAATTATGCTCAGCAAGATGCTCAGGAGTTTTTACGATACCTGCTGGAGGGACTACATGAAGACGTTAATAGAATAACGGATATTCATTTTGACCAAGATTGTTGAAAGATTGAACAACAGTGATAATGCCATAGAGTCATGGTCGACATACTTGAGAATGGACAACTCCATGATAGTAGATAATTTTGTTGGACATCTGGAATCAACTTTGAAATGTAGATTCTGTGGTCACTGTTCAGTCACATTCGATACATTCTGGGATATCCCTCTTCCTAAATCACAGAGAACAGGGCAACATAGGCACTCGGAATGTTTGGATTCATTCACTAGGGAAGAAACTATTGATGGTGATGAGAAACCGACTTATTCGAATAGCAAAGAAAGAAAGAAATTCACAAAGTCTCTAGTGATTCCCCAACATTTTAGTAATCCATTCAAAAAGGTTTTCTCATGCAGAAATATTTAGAAGAAAATTAAATGTCACCATTGATTTTTCTCTAAGATGATGAGATATGAGCAGATTGTCTCAAAAAAGTGCAGTGAGGTTTATTTTTTCAAATGAGATACCCTGTATTTTATTGCATGATCGGTTAGGGAAAATCATGAGGAATCCAACAATACCGAGTTTGATGCTGTTATCTCCAAAAACTACGGAGATATCACCTATTATTTTATCCATAAGCCCAATAATGAGTGGGAGAGAGTATCAAACTTGATATTTTTTGATTCATTATGATCATCCCTAACCGATCATGCAATGAAATACAGGGTGTACTATTTACAAAAATAAACTTCTGTCACTGCACTTTTTTACTTTTTTGAGGCAATCTGTTTAAATGAAACTCGAACCATTGAAGAGATAGAATGAAAACCTACAACTACTGTATTAACCATTTCTTTTTAATATGTAAAATAAAGAAGTTACGAGGGGCGACGGACTTTTTGACCCCATTGTATTGAAATGTGCCATTAATTAAAACCAGTTAAGGAAATGTTATAGAACCAATCAGTTGATGTTCTTGTTGTCCTTTCTTGAAATGAGTGATTGTTCACTGGCTCATCTACCATTGACAGAATCAAAATTGGGGTAAAAATCCACCGCGTGCTCAATATGAATTATTCAAAGCCATTCAGCAAGGCTGAACTTTTAAGTAGTAATTTGGTCTTCGTGAACTTCGACCGAGAAATTGCCAGAAACAAAAACACGTTCGTTACATCTTGAACTGATGAACACGAAGCGTCTTGTCGTATTGGATTTGGTCCAAGGGTTAGATCAATTGACTATAAAGGTTGAATATATACGATTTGAAGATTGGATCATTTAGGTTTCTTTTCAAACAGCTCACACAGTGTCACATTGAACTGGAAGATGAACAATTATTCGTTATTTTTTTTTGTCATCATTGCATATTTCCTCCTATTCCTTATTGGCTCACATGCTGCTCTGTTATCAGTAGTAATAACCCAAGGACATTGATAATTATAGCAGATTCCGAAAGCTTGTTGCTTGGAAACAGACCGATGCCGAAGGCGGAGGTCTGTTTTCTATAAAAAAAAAATTTTCACTTATAATATCACAAGAGCTTAAATTACTTGCGGAAATTTTCAGGAATAATTTGAGCTTGCGTGGTATTCGGTAAGAAAATTTCACACCATAATTTGGAAAAAAATTATTAATCCAATCTGACATTTTAAATTAATTTCACTGCTTGTCAAGTCCACCATGTTTCGTTAAATAAAAATATTACCAACTTTAGTTACACCAAATGCTAAAACTCAGATGGGTATCAGATCAGTCTATTGCCCTTTCATAATTTTAGGTCATAAAGGTGGTAGAAATGTATTTTTTGTTAAAGTAATCCATGACACTTCTAATGTAAATAATAGAATATTAACATGGTTTGTTGCAGTAGGTGGCCGTGATATAGGCGGCCATGCTTTTGGCAGATGAGGTTTATATTGGTAAATTACATTGAGTTACTGTATAGTAAACCAGCAAACAATGATTATTATGTAAGATTATTATGTAAAACATTTCTTGTAAGCATTTGCGTTAAACAATTTGAAAAAGATGAAATGCTTTGAAAAGTACAATTCATGTAAAAACTGCAAAGAGTTGAGTCAATGCAAATATGTCATCCAAAATTAATATATTTAACGAATTTAATGGAAGATTGCGACCAGGAAGCGTTAGAGTCTAATGGTTTGTTTACGAAAATCGAAAAAAGTCTGCTGCAGATGTCAAGTGAATATGGGCTTTTGCGTAAAAGAGATTTGAACAAAATTGTTTCAAAATATTACATATATGTCTTAAAACACAGACATCTAATTAATTCGTCACCTTCCTATTCACCATTAAGAAGAGAGGATGGGTTAGAATTCAAGCAACATTTGAATCTTACTATGTTTGTAGATCCTACGTTATTTGAAATATAAATTGTTTATGCATAATAATTAAACAAATTTGTGTTTTCTGTTTAAAGAAACTTTATAGCAAATAATAAATAATAATGTTAATTCTTATAGAAATTTTGCAGTATTCACAGGTATATCTACAATGTTTAATGGTTGTAGATCATATGTTTACCTTTTCAACTGTCAAAAAATTTCCACTTAAATATCGGGGCGCCACGAAAAAAATTCCCGAAATTTTTTCAGTTGCCATGGTAACTAGTCAAAATTAAGGCTCTTATTGGTTAAAAAGTAGAGGTGTGAAATTTTCAACGTAATAAAGTACTACTTTTTTATGTTGATTTGATTTTGTTGAGGATGATAAAAACAAATTTTATTCTTCTTTTCATATGATCTAGCCTGGTTTGATATTTCATTTCTTTTCATAATATTGTTATCTTCTTCACTTTTATAGCTCAGTCGAAAGCCGTCAAAAACAACATAAAAACTCTTCCTTCTAGCTATGTTGATAGGTATTTTACGAACATGGTGTAACTTTTCCCTTCAAGTGGAACCACAACGTTATTGTAAATTGAAGATATCATTATTATTTATCACAGATTCGCAAGATTAAATGGTCGTAAAAAAGCTCTGACCAGTCACGAATTCTCTCTGTTCGTTCTTTTTCGTGCTAAAATGAAAAAACGTGTTTATCTCTTATTCATGCCACGTCACGTTCCTTAAGTATTACAGGTGATCTGTGAATTCGCAAAATTGATACGAATAGAAGCCCCTTGGCTATCTGATTTTTTCACGTCAAGCTGCTCTCAACAATCGTGCTGGCACTAATTTGATGAATGACTGGCTAGTAAATCTTCAACAGGAATATAATTAGGTCTGTTTCAATTTAGCCCCTTATTTCTGTATCCCAGTTTTTCAGAGAAAATAATAGAAAAGTTATTAGATGCAAGTAAGAATCCGTACTTGTATACTTGAACAAAACATCGATCTGAATATGACTTCCAAAATGAATAACTTAAAATTACTAATGATCAGTATGTCTCCTTCAGGAACTCAAAAATGCTTCAAAATTCCTCACTTGACTTGAATTGCAGGTATTAGTAGTCGACGAAAAAGATTTTAGTCGAGCACTGCTATTTTCCTCGAAAAGCAAGATATGCAGTTTGCAAATTATTTCTCCATTTTCAATAAAGGTTTTTGAATGCTTGTATTGTCACACATGTTTTATAACGGTATATATTTTGACAAGCACGTCATTAAGTAGTTCAAAGCCGAATTATGATCCTGATATAATAATGAGATCAGAACTGGATGTATAGGTTCAATTTCTGAATTAACATATTTCTTCTACGCAATAAATTATGTTGTTCAAACCGTTATATTTATTCAAATTTTTCCCACCCTGACTACGATGGTATTCAATAATAATATTGTGTGTTAGATACCCCCTGTATATTGTTTCATCCACAGTGTCAGTCAGCGTAACAAAAAACTTAAATGTTTTGTTGATAAGTAATGTCAACTAAATTCAATAATACTCATCTATAAAGAGTGGCCAACGAGGTTTTGGCCAAAGAATATTTCGGTACTCGACAGTAGTAGAGAATTGAAATTATGGGGTTGTGGATTGAAGCAATTGGTGCAGCTCTTTTTTGGTATTATGTTATTCAATGAGTTTTTGTTCTCGGTCACGTGACATCAGGTTCAAAATTATTGAAAGGACAATCTGTTTTTTTCTGTCATTTCCATGTAATGTCATTTCCTGATAAAATGATTCCAACAAACTTTTCTGAATTTTTTTATAACCTACCAGTGCTAATATCGAATGATAACTATAGAGTGCTAATTACTGAACAGGTATAACCACCTGGTTAGCTAGATACTATTTTAAAAATAAGGATTCATTAAATAATCAAATTGGTTCTTGGACTACTGAACTAGTAACTGGAACTGGTTTTTGGACTAGGTATCACTCTGGACTGGATCAGGTTGGAACTGATCCATGAATATATTGGGATCAGCCACCAGCTGAGTCATTCAATGACTCAGCTTCACCTTTCATACTTGTTATTATTTTAACCTTTGGTTACGCCGGAATATAAGTGATTTCAATAACTGAACCTCTCTTTATTTCATAGCTAAATTTCATTGGCCGTCAGCCCGCTACCAAAATGTATAATGAGTTTATAACATATGCTATCTAGGGTTTTGACAGTTATAGATGTAATTATTATTGAACACGAAAAATTAGCGCCGTTCCCCGGAAGTTTAATTGGACAAGTTAATTATTGATTGCATAAAAAAATAACGTATTTTGGTGATAGATCCGATCGGCACACCTGTCTCTTGGGCCCTTAAAGTCACCTTATGACCTCAAATGTGTTGAGAAATAGAGCATCATTGAATCCGCAGTATAACTTATACCCTCTTGAAATCCAACAGCTTTTGGCATTAAATTATCGAAGGGCATTGATCATTATATTCATAACTGCCAAAACCCTAAAGAGCTCACGTTGAAAAATCATTACTCATTTTGGCAGCGGGCTGACGTCAGAATATTTGGTTGGTCCTAACTCTTTCAATTTGATTCCTATATTTTCGCATAGTTGCATTTCAGTTCAAGAGACAATCGCGCAAATGAGGACCACCATTATTACTGTGCAAATAATGTTTTGCATCCGTCGTACAAATCGATAGGCTGAATGTACACAGTAATTGGAATCAAGTATGTTAATAGAATGCATAGTTTGAATTTTGTTGTTCTCTCGTTGATTCAACACAGAAATCTTCAGTTTATGGCATTATGGTCAAATACACCCAAATAAACCCCTTTGATATGCATCTCCAAACGATGGCCACATTTATACAGTGCGAGAATATGGTACTCTGACCAAGTTGACCATACTAAATTCGTACCAATGTAATGAGTTACTTCATATTTACACCATGTTTATTCAGTAAACAGTTTGGTACCAATTTGGTTTGTTTGGTAATCATTTAGACAGCATAACTATAACCTTTAAAAAGCTTCGAAACTCCGCTAACCCATATTTCATAACATAGAAACATCAATGGCAATCCAAATTAGGTATTGAAGTGAAAATTAGGAACATTATCAATAGAGGTTGTATTGCTAGAAATATAATCTTAGTATATTAGAAACTAAACCAAATTTTGCATCTATTTTGGTATGGTACGCAACAATCCTCAGTACCAAACCATGCTGGTTACCTGACCAAGTATACTGTATAAACCAAAATGACCTAGACTAAGATGGTTGAGATAAAGTCATCAGTTTTAGTTTAATTTGTAAATAAATTAGATTTTTCAAAATTGCATAAAGTTGCAGATCGTGTGCAAGGTTGCAAATTTGTGAATGCATCAGAATTATTGTTTTCAAAATTTCTAACAAAGTTTTAAAACTTTTGTAATTGTTTCGAGACCACCTGGGTCAACAAAATGACAACGAATTGAAAAAATATATGTTTCAGTCAACGTAAAAGGTTGCAAATCTGTACAACTGTTCGGAATATTTTTCCGATGTATTTAATTTTCTCTTATGGTATATCGAAGAAATTATTATAGGTAGATAAAAAAAATGTTTCTGTACACTTGAATTGGTTGCAAACGTGATTCGTGATATGAAATAATATATTCGATACTAGTCCAAGTTTGCAGAACTTTTGGAATTTTCTCAAATTGACAATGCTGCGTACTTCGGAAGAGGTTGCAAACTGAGATTTATTGCCATTCACTTGACCAAAGTTTGAAAACTTCTGGAGTTACTATGAATTGATTGTCTACTTCTACTGGCCTAGTATTCATAGTTGTCATTCCGAAAGCTCAAGAAGAACCACTTGGATTTACCTAGTAGTCACTTGAAATATTTTTTTACAAAAGAGCTACCTATACATTTAGAGGTACCAACTACACAAATGAAAACATCCAATTCAATATAAATATTATAAATTATTCAACTTGTACAGAATATGATTGTTGGCATTGCTTGAATAACAGCTGCTAATATAACAGGGTTTAAATTCTCAATCTATGTCGTCTTCATAAAATACTTATACTCAATTTCGTGAATTGTAGATAGTGACCCATTGTACATTTTAAGTTTCTTATGGGATTCGAACGTGCAGGGAGGATGTGAGAAAGTGGCAAAGTAAAACTTGACTTGAAACCTAAGTACTTAGCCGATTTCTGTTCTATTTCTTGCCCTGCTTCATATAAATTATGAACAGTACAACTAACATATGTGTTACTATCTACAATTTACTAATTCTAGTATGAACAAATTATGATTCCATAATAGTTTCAAGAGGTCCGTCAAATCGATAAAATAGGATGTATGGTGTCTCCAGAGGCTCGAAAAGGTCCAAAGTCAAAAAAGAGATTATATTTTTGCAACTGATGTCTTCAAATTTGTACCTGTCCTTTCTGTTTTTGGCCAAGAAACACGCCCTCAAAACAAAAAAGTCACATAGGAAAAAAGTATCAAACTAGATCCAGTAAAGCATTACAGAAAGTTTGGAGAGATTATCTATCAATGAAATTTGTGTCGATGGGCACTCCAACTATATCAGCTACATTTTGTTGTTTTTCCAACTTGATACATTGAAATGCATTTGTGAGATGATGTGTCATAACTCGAGAGTTTGGCAATAGAGATTCTGTAAGGTGTTCCGTTCTAGGTGATGAATGAGTAACTTTTCAACGGACTAGATTTCCGAGAAATTGGGAAATGCAAAATGTCACTGAAGTTTCTGCTATTCATCCTACATTTGCAGCAATGTAAAACAGTAAGAATTTCCCTCCAAAAGATTTTTGTGTCGAAGAAGGGAAACGCATGTGAAGAGCAGAAAGTTTTAGAATTCCCACTAAAGGAGATAATTTTTTAGTTTTTGTTTTTCGTGGTAAATGGAAAAAATAATATTCTTTTTTTTTTGGTGTTTTGGCATCGAACTATTTGTTCTTATTATCAATAATTTAATGAATCTGAAAAATACGTAAAGAAGTAGTACAAATCTTACCTAGAAAAAAAATTCTGGCCGGTATCGAATATGCTATCTCTAACTTCAAAGTATTTTTTGGTTTTGAACACTGGACCACGATATAATCATTCAATCTTTTCATGACTGACCTAATTCAATTGAATAGCCTTCCTTACCAATTCAAGTGATTACTTCCCGAAAAGTTGCTTGGTTCCAGAAAAATTATGAATAATTCTCGATACTCTGAAAACACTCATCACCAATGAACAATATTTTCATCAGTTTCGGCTTATATTCAATCACGTAGATGCTATATTTTACTTTAAAGGGGTTTAATATATTCGCAGATGAAAATCTATCGTCAAGTTATGAGAAAATAAAAGTATTCAAGGTATTCATTACTCGCATGCAGAAATTGAATGCAGCAATACCGGATTCTTTCTTCTTCCTGATATAGATAGCGAAGTTCAGTCCAGTCTTATATACTGGCTCCTGCCAACAATCGATCAGGGTTGCGAGCGGAAATAATCTTCTCGTGACCGGTGATTGTATAATTAATTTCCTGGAAACTGATCTGAAAATTCCCGTTTCGATAGGTCTTGTAATCGATCGATTGGATCCTCACCCAACTTATTCTCATGTAGTGGAAAATATCAGAATGTAAAGTTGGGATAATCATTGATTTGTTTTATATTCTCTTTTTCAGTTCCTCGTAGTCAGTAGTCAATTTATTATTACTCAGAATTATATGAATTTTGGCATAATATAAAGCAGTTATCATACGTGTAATCCAGTACAATCATCTACCCGACAAATCATTCAAGATGGATAAGTTACTCGAACAATCTAAAAACTATATCAACGATTTTCGATATTTGAGGCTAGCGATATTATTGCTACAAGTGTGGAAAAATTTTTCAATCTCTAGAGAGAGAATGTTAGTATTTTGTTATTCAAATTTGATTTCAGAATCGGAAAAGTGTGCGATGATAGAGAAGAGAATTGCTTTATTGCAAAATTTGGGTCTCTAAGTTGGCTCACCTTCATAAACTTTACAGATATTTTCATAAATTTGGAGAACTCATCTCGTAACTGCCTATAAACACTGATACGTTAACATTTCCGAACACAGTCAACACTTGAGAAGATAAAACTTTCGGGCTAGGAGCCAGAAAGCAAATATCTCAAGTACGGTCTACTTGTTGTGAAAGGAAACTAAAGACCATACCCACAAGTAGAACCAATGTACTTAGGACTTCTGGAAACCATTTTAGGGGCGCTTAGCTAACCATCCCGAGATGGCACACGATGGTGAGGAAGTAGGCACTCCTGAAAATGGAAGAAAAAGAAACTGAACTCCTAGAACAAAAGTTGAAATGGAAATCTTCCAAGGGGCCCGCAAAGGGCCCCTTCAACTGAAGCAAAACATATGGGTGCACTAAGAATACACAATGAGAGGCCCACGTGCCGGAGCTTTAAACTCCGCCCATATATGTCATAAGTATAAAAAAACTCCAAAGACTTCAATATCGAAAAAATATAATATAAAAATTTCACTTCAATATAAGCACAGAAAATATGTTTTCATTATCATTCACGCTTATTTCATCGGACAAGGCTTTCCAAAAATATAAAAAAATCACAAAAAGATAGCAGTATACAACCAAATTCTAGTAATCCTAAATGACAAAAACAGAAAGTCGTTTGCTTGTGAGTTTTTCACATTTTCTTCATTTGCATGTGGCAAGTCACATTTTGCCTCAAATCGCAAAATCCATTGCCGGGCTATGCTATCACATGGCATATTCAAACTAAGGAAGAACGTTTCGGGCCAGAAGTTATTATTACTTTTGTAAGCCTTATACAGGAAAGAACCTGAAGAACGCTCTCCTGAAAATTGTTGCCATAGTGATTCGGCATAATCTTTCCTTGGAGGTCTTCATATTATATTGGGAAATGGAATTCAATACTACGGATCTTTGGAGTTCGCCTATTTCAGCAGTTTAGTATTGGGATTTTTTCCTTCCGATTGCTGTGTTGGTTCGCCGAGTCGAGCACTTGCATTAGGTCGGTATCGTTCTCTAGTCAACAATTTCTTTTTTCGACCCTGGGAGACGAGTGCGTTTCAGTTTAAGGTTGCCCAACACTTCTGTTGCCTCATTCTGATTTGCTTCAGTAGACTTTGAACACTTGAACAGTTCTTTTTCGGGATTGGTTTTGGAGGCAGTAAGTTTCCGTTCTCGTCTTGTTGAGAGGTGGAACTGAGACCATCTTGTAGAGTCGGAATTCTGATCTTCATTTTTATTTTGATCTACTTATTCACCAGGCAACCCATTCGAAACGATATCTCATCGCTTCAGCTGTTTCCCAGGTGAATTGAAGTTCCCCGTCCTGCGACATGAACACCTATGTCTTACCTGCCCAAAAATGGACAAGTGTTATGGAATAATTATAAAAATTCATGTTAAATTAAACAAAAATGTGAAATAATGATGGAAATATCTCTAGTAATGAAAAAGTTATGGGAAGTTGAGCTTGAAAGAACAAGTTCATTACACGCGGTGTTTGACGTCAAGCGATCTGAAATATATAAATTTTTTCAGTTATTCACTGATAGATAAAAAAAAATTCACTGATTCATTGGTTTTAGATGTATATTTTGATTCCATCGCGTTAAATATAGTACTAACAACATCATGAAACTTGTCAATTGATGTGGGTCCCTCATCCGGCTCAGTACTGGAATTGGCATGCCCCATCCAATTCGCTAACTTGGCCAATGCCAGCTGATACCTGAGACTGAAGAGAATATTATGAGACCTGTATAGGTTTTTAAAAATATAAGTTTGGTGGTTTTTGTTCATTAGTTCACATATATTTACTATATCTACCTGAAATAAGGAAAATATAATTTGAATGTCATTAGGTATGTCCACTAGATTAGGTATTACTTTCTTGCACAACATATATTTGAATAATTTCAGGACTAGGTACTTTATAATGATTTGAAATCCGAAACTGCTCATAACCAATAAAGGACTCAGTGGCCAATGGATTGAAGTTGTAGTTTTTTCTACAATAATAATGAACCATCATTTATTGAATGCAGGGCATTGAATATCTCAAAAAATGTGAAATGAACAGTCAGGAAATGAAAACGATCGGACTTCATCAGAGAACTTGAAATTGTTTCGGGTTGTCATATTCTTCCCAGAAATACTTAGTATTTTCGTAAAATATTAAGATATTTTGCGCGATAATATTTAAATACCCAGTAGAGTATCTCAGCCACTATTTCCAATAGGCCACACCCACTAGCGGTTTAAAATCCGATTGGCTGGGCATAATGTACGGCTTTAGTATAAATATAGGCCAGTTGGTTATATTTTTTAGTCATGCCGCAATGAAAAGCAGCGTGGCAGGCACCTGGCGTAGACCCAACTCCCGGATGAAGTTTCAGTGGTCGCAACAGAAACATCCACACAATATCCGAGGGAAGACCACAACCCAGACATACTCGACATACCTCTCATACAGAGTATTTCAACCCTGGTGGAAATCTCTCTATTAGATGAAGGCACATCAGACCACAACCCGACCCTACTAACAATAGAAGAGTAGGAGGCCGAAACCGCGCAAGCGACGAAGCCTATAGTGGACTGGTCCCGGTTCCAGCGAGCTGTACACGAACATATAAACATCCCTCGGATAGATACAACTCACGCAACTAGACGAGGCGGTAAACAGACGAAGACAAGCCATACTGACAGTCATAGACCAATGCTGAAATGACATACCGACAACTAACTTCAACTTCCAATGAGGACTCCCACTTGGAATTAAGAAAATGGTTCGCAACTCCGCTAACCCATATTTCATGACATGAAAACATCAATGGCAATCCAAATTAGGTATTGAAGTGAAAATTAGGAACATTATTGATAGAGGTGGTGTTGCTAGAAATATAATCTTAGTATATTAGAAACTAAACCAAATTTTGCATGTATTGCAAGTATACTGTATAAACCAAAATGACCTAGACCAAGATGGTTGAGATAAAGTCATCAGTTTTGGTTTAATTTGTAAATTAATTAGATTTTTCAAAATTGCATGAAGTTGCAGATCGTGTGCAAGGTTGCAAATTTGTGAATGCATCAGAATTATTGTTTTCAAAATTTGTAACAAAGTTTTAAAACTTTTGTAATTATTTCGAGACCACCTGGGGCAACAAAATGACTACGTATTGAAAAAATATATGTATCTGTCAACGTAAAAGGTTGCAAATCTGCACAACTGTTCGGAATATTTTTCCGATGTTTCTGCCAAGTTTGCAGAACTTTTGTAATTTTCTCAAAAAGTAAGTATACAGCAAAATTCAAGTAAATTGCCATTTTGACAATGCTGCGTACTTCGGAAGAGGTTGCAAACTGAGATTTATTGCTTTCTTGATGTACCATTCACTTGATCAAAGTTTGAAAACTTCTGGAATTACTATTAATTGATTGTCTACTTCTACTGGCCTAGTATTCATAGTTGTCATTCCAAAAGCTCAAGAAGAAACACTTGGATTTACGTAGTAGTCACTTGAAATATTTTTTTACAAAAGTGCTACCTATACATACAGTGGTACCAACTACACCATTGAAAACATCTAATTCAATACAAATATTATGAATTATTCAACTTGTACAGAATATGATTTTTGGCATTGCTTGAATAACAGCTGCTAATATAACAGGGCCCAAATTCTTAATCTATGTCGTCTTCATAAAATAATTATACTCAATTTCGTGAATTGTAGATAGTGACTCATCGTACATTTTTGAAAACGCCTCAAAAGCAGAACTTGTCCGAGCAAGAGAGACCCGGGACCTACAGCTTATATAAAAAGTGGATTCCGAACCACTTCAGCTCCGTGATGGCGATGGGGAACGAACCCAAGCCGTCTGGGCGAAAGCAAACGATCTCAACACTTCGACCACTTCGACCACTTCGCTACCGAACTGATGAAAGCGGTGAAACCTTCGAAACACGACATGAGTTACAATACAGGTCACTAATGTGACTTCACTATGTAAATAAGACGAATATATTGAAATAAAAATAAAAGAACAGACAGGTTAACATCATATAAAATAAACTTATTCAGCTGGTCAAATAATTGAGAATCACTATAAAATTCTGTTAGGGAATAATATGACTAACTCAATAGAAGATGATTCATTCCTCTTTCGGCAATGCAAATATTCCTCGTTGTTTTTATTGGTTCGGGAAGAGCATCGAATGATTCGATCATATCACAGATCTTTTTGTTGTATGGTAGAGGAGTGTTTGGACGATAGCAATCTGTTTATCATTCTCGTTCCGTAAGTATGTTGTACCATTCCAGATTGAAAGTGATTTCTGGTTTTGGAAACGAACCATACAACTTACTTCATATAAGTATACTGATGAAATTGATACGCTTTGAAGTGTTCTCTGCAAGAGTCCATTGGTCCTATTTCACTCAAAGTACATACAGCCTTTGTCGACTTGAAACTCGATAGGCTACCATAGTTCAGATTTGAATGGAATTAACCAAAATAAATACTTTCAGCAATACTTTTGAGATGATGCAGAATATAAATCACAAGTTTTACTTCGCATAATAAGACCTGAGAGTTTAGTGGAATCAGAGATGTTTTTTAGGAATATTCCGTTGAGACTTTCCATCTAAGTCTTTGCATTTTTGCAAATTACTGCTACAGTTTCATCAAAACTGGGGTATAGACTATTTTTGTTTTCACTCCATTCGCAGATATTGCACTGAATATTATGCGCTCGATTCAAGACATTATTGATATTACTGTTTATGATAAAGTAATTTGCTTCATCAGCATAAGCTGAAACCACCTCATTTGTTTTAAGGTCATTAACATATGGGATGAATTATATAGGTCCCAGAATGGATCCCTGCGGAACTCCCATTTTCACTAGTTTCAAGTCAGAACTAAATCTGAAGACAATTCAATGTTCGTAGAGAGAAGTAGTTGTTTTCTGACAGATATTTGCTCAAAGTTTTCCATTTTGTGGCATTGTGAGAAGAAAAGGAGATTTCGACTTCGTCGAGAGTACCATTAAAATTGTAATATTTTTGGCAGGTATTGACATTGTGGAAATCTGATTTCTCTTTGAAATCTCTTATGTTTTGAAGGCTTATATAGGTAAATGATAGCATAATAATTTATAATGAGGAAACACATATAATTTTATAATATTTTATTTGAATTATTTTAAAATTTTCATGGTTCATACATATTTCATTCCTGTTATACTCCTCCGTATCCTCTTCTAGGCTATGAAAATATCAGTTGCTGATGGAAATATTCTCAAATACAGATTCCATTCCAAATTCTACTCTCAGCCTGAGCATAATGGAGTTTATTCATATTCATATTCAATGTAGTTCTCCCATTCCTCAATTGATAGGTTTTGTTGTTGGGTTGTGGGATCAGATATTCATAATGGGGTTGTCCTAAAATTTCACAGTGTTGTTGATTGTCTCGATGTCATTATTGAGGACAAGCGGTTTGTTCACATTCTCTATGTCTGTTTTGTTACCTAATGGATTGTGTTCTTGTACAATCTACGAATCCATCTTCAGGAAGTTTATTTCAACTGGCACGGCATATATCGTAACACAGAAACAAGTGAATATGATGTTCATCAAGACGTGGAAGGAGCCATCAAGTGTTGTATCATACTTTTCCATTACTCGGGTGAATACTGATACCTGAAGATGATTGCGAAGAGAATTGAAACGTTGGAATGGTAAACTCATTTCATCCCATTAGAACGATAGTCGTAAAAATTCGAGAAATCTCCTAACTATAATGTATAATGAACCATTAATTTCCTAATTTTTTTCAATTCAGAACAGTCAAGAATCAATAATCGATTATCGTCAAACCAAAATTCATGTTTAATTTTTATGTGAAATATTCCACTTTACTAGAAAGGAATGACCACCATGTGCAGAATGGTTGTGTTGAAGATACTGCTGTTCTGGAAGTGAAGTCTTAGGTTAGATATTACTACAAGTTAATTCGAAAGTCTTAGTGGAGTTGGTTTGAACAATTATTTGAAAATAATCTTTATTTGAGCAGCGTTTTACAAGCGCTATTTATAGTAAAAACTTTCAGGGAAAAGGTTTCAACGAGCAATATAGGTTTTAAAGTTTTTTAGTTACTTATTCATCATGAAAAAGTTATAGAGTAACGGAAAATCCTCGATTGTTCAAATAACATCGTGAGAGCGGAGGAGAAGCAGGTAGAAATTGGTGATATTTTTTTAATTTCTGAAGGCTGTATGCCTCAGGAAACACCTCCCGAGGCAGTGAGTTCCAAAGTTTTGCCGTTTGGCAAAGAAACGAGCCCTGGGAAACAGTTTGCGGCATGTCTTCAAAGTGATGGCATATGGATGTGAGGACTGAGCTCACGGTGAAACGATTGATGATATTTCGAAAGAGTATCGTCCATTAAAATATCTATAAAACAGAGACAGATCGCCAACCTTTCTGCGATGTTCCAGAGAAGTAAGCGAGCTTGTGAGCAAAGTATCACCGACGAAGCGAATGACTCTCTTTTGGACCGAATCTAAAAGTTTCAATATGTGTTTGGGTGCTGCACTCCACATATGGAAACAGTATTTCAGAACAAGTTGAATTTGTGCCTCATAAATCATAATCAGTTCACGCGAAGTGAAAAACTTTTTGGCGCGAAACAGAAAACCAAGTTTTTGAAAGGCGCTCTTGGCAATAGACCTCACATGGTTCTCCCATGAAATGGTACTGGTGATGGGCTTTTTTAGAGAAAAGAGTATTCGGGTGTTGCAGTCCATATATAAGAACAGTGTTTCAATAGGTATTTCAGGATTTGTGCCATATACATCACAATCAGTTGACGGGAAGTTAAATACTTTTTAGCACGAAACAGAAAACCAAGTTTTTGAGAGGCACTTTTGGCCAATAACCTTCACATGGTGTTCCCATGAAAGGGTTCTGCTGGTAGAGCAGTGAAATGAAAAATTTCATACTCCTGACATAGTAACGCTGGTCAATGTCAGATCGGCCTTTCTAGAGAAAAGACATGCTTTCGTTTCATTCGCAATTCTCCGTTCATTTCTACATTCACTGGCTCTTATTGGAACCTTGGAAGAGAAAGTGGTGTGAATGGTACTTACATCTGCAAAGCTGTTCACTGGACATGGGGTAGATCCCAACAGATCATCGATATGAAGTTGGTGCTAGAGTGGATCTCCTCGGATTGGTTGAGTATCAGGTGATACTCCATCGACTACGACGTGCAGAGACCGGTCTGAGAGAAAGCTAGATAGCAAGAAACACAACTGTGGAGGCAAGCCATATTGTGAAAGTTTGGCTAGGAGTCCTTGGTGCCAAACGAGATCAAACTAGAACAGTGTTCCTTATGGAGTGAACAAAGAACATATGTGTGACTAACTCGAATGAACTAATACTTTGGCTCAGGCCTGGCGTATACTTGATAGGAGTTAAGCTCCATTTTCAACGCTCAATCGCCCCTCTACTCAACTAGTGCGTATCTTGAATGTCAGGTTGGCGATAACATATGGATACTAGTTTGAAAAATTATAGGATTGATCTTACTCTTGAGTGAATAAATTAATTCGTGAAACAGATAATAAGGGTTCAGACACAACATTGCCGACTCCGGAGGTCCTGTCATATGTGATATCATATATGTACCTCAGGTTAAACAAAACTAACTTACCTGGTGTATACTCATTCGCCCGTCTCTATGGCCCGGTTGGTTCATTTCTCTGGGGTGATGAGCAGGTACACATTAACTTATAGAACACGCACAATTTAGTTAGTTGCTTCAGAGCTGATTGGTTCTACTAATTCAGTAATCTTTGGTTTGCTTCAATTATTCACTTAACTTACAAAGGAAACTCAAGAAATAGTCTGTTTTTCATTTATTAAGGGAAATACCCTTAAATAATAAGAGAGGTTGAAAAACTTGCTAAAACTACTTCGGGAGCACATTTTTTGGTAACGATCGGTGAAACACGTCAGCTTTGTTGGTATCAAAACCCAGCAAAATGCGTCTGGTGGTTCGCTGGCTAATGATAATTTCAGGCATATGACTGTCAATTGAATGATGTTCTGGGGTTGTTTTCCCGATGAATATAACGTATAATTCACAACAAACATGTTTGCAAAGATATTGGCTTTCTCCTAAGCGTTCGTTGCTAGTGTTCCATCTTCCTTGGTTCGGGGGGAGGGGGAAATGAGCTGAAAGTAATCTTTTCCAACAGCTTTGACAAATGACCAAAAAGAGCGGTACCTGTTCGGACACTTAACGAGCTCTGATTGAATTTTAGTGTTGTAAGCCTCTTTCGAAGATTTGATTGTCTCCTTGCAGATTTTTCTTGCTTCAACATAATCCGATCTAGTTTCAGGGCCCTGATTCTTCAACCATCTACGGCATGCTGCCTGCTTGATGGCGGCAGCTCTGAAACAGTTCCTGCTGAACCAGAATTTATCACATATTGTTCGTCTTGGCGTGTGTTGGATCTCTAAGAGAGAAACACACTCTTTTCCGTAGAAATGCTGAGAAACACATGCGAAGTTCATCCCATTCGGCTGAATTGTAGTGCCATATGAGGCGAGACAGTCTTGAGCTGCTCGATGGTGTAAAAAAAGCAAATAGCATAGATGAGGTTGTGGTCGGAGTTCCTAAGGGGAGCATAAACTTTTATACTGTATGGATCAGGATTGGCGGTGATAAAAATATCAAGTATTCTGGCATAAGTACTGTTTGGTGACATCAGGAATACGTGTAGGTAGCTCGACCAGTTGCTCCAGACCATACGTGATATCGGAAGCGTCAGCTTGACGACCTGCCTTGTTGGTTTGTTGGAAAATTTGAGTCATGTTCATTGAAATCTGCCATCATAATGACTTCAGCTGTTGGATGGTTTTGCTGGATAATGTCCAATTTGAGGGGTAAACACTCTAGGTCACTATAGGATAGTTCATTAGGAGATGAGTGAAGGCAGTACATCGATTTCTTTCGGCTCCAACTTCTCTTCGCGTTGGCATAATAGATTAGTCGCTAAGAGTAAAGACAAACATCACCTTTGAATCTGAAACGATAATGGAGTTCGTAACCAGGACAAAGCATGTTTGTGAACTAAGCCTCTCAGAAAATAACGATGATCCATGACTCCTATTTAAATTTTCATTCTACCGAATTATGGGGTGGTATTGTTCGCGTGGAAAATAGAGAGTCTTCAATATCTTCTTGTCAATCAATATGTCTAGTAGGCGTGACAAAGAGGAAAGAGCTTTGACCTGGGTAACAAAATCAATGCAAATCATATAATATTGATTTTCATTGAAAAGTTTTGATGAAAAATTCGTGTATTTTATATACCATTTTTTATATAATTTTATTAGGTATTTTTTTGTAGTAAATTAATAGTTGAGGTTATCCCATGGTTCATTCTTCCACATGAATTGTTGGTTGCTTTTCATTTCATTCTGTTGCTACTCGTTCAGAATGAAAATTCTTTAAGCTCGTGGTTCATCGCGCTGGTCGTTGGGCTCGCACTCGAAACTTCCCTCTCGCATCGAATTTCCATTCTAACCTTGTTGAAGAATATACTATTTCTTCACCCGAAAACCACAGGTAATATTCAAGTCCACTACTGAATATGCGCCAAACTAACAGAGAGCCATACAGTAACAAGTATAGCAAATCTGATTGTCACTCTGACACTTTTCAGTTCTGGACTGATACAGATATAATAGTAGCGTCAATATTAAGGCTAGTTTCATCTTGGACTCTTTGCATATACGGACATCCTACATCCTCTCCTACCGAAGAGCAGATATTCACTGTTTGGAAGATTTGTTTAGCAGGTCTCGTCCTGTTCATTTCAACTCTTCAACTGATGTAGTGTGGCAAATTTTTTCGGGGTTTCTGGCAGCTGTAAAAGAGAATGCGCCACCAAATTCTCTCAATCCGCCCTGAAACGCCATTGTCTTTCATATTGTTATTTGGTCAATATTTTCGTAAAATAATTATTTTTAACCACTTGACCATCATATTGAGTAAACTCATTCATCACCGAAGGTACAATCGAAAGTGCCATTTGAGAATAAACAATTTTTCAATGTCTCGATTCACAGTTGAGATTTTATTACTTCTCATGGAGCAATATTTCAGCACTGTTTTCCTGCAAACAACCAAGAACAGTATTTTTTGTGAGGGAACTTTGCTAAACTTATTAGTTACTCCACAATAAATTTGTCAGGTAGTTTGGGAATGTGTAGTTGTTTTTATATATTTTCTAATCTTTCAATGAAACGATGACAAGTTTACTGCGAAGAAAACAAGATAATAACAGAAAATCATATTATATAGGTCTATCGTCAATTTTCATTCAGGTTTTATGACAAAATTTCTCAACCATAAAAAATATTAATGGGCTTGATGTATAACTATATTTCACAAGAGTCTTTTATCGGCAACTATATTTCTTATTCTGTATGTCAAGCAATGCATACAGGGTTTTTCTGAAATTCCGGATTCCGGATTAAGAAAATGGGTTGTTATATGAAACATAATGTATCCATAAATGGCAAGAATTTTCGTTTTTGAAGCAGTCAAAAATTTTCGAAAAATGTAATGGAATTTTATGTTTCAGTTACCTTTGTTTGTGTTGGGAATTAAATGATTTATTATTTTTACTGTATTCAGAAATACCTTGTATATGAAAGAAAAGAATGTTGTAAAGGTTGTCAAATAAACGTCGTAGAATTTGAACACACGTCTTAAAGTCTTCTTATCAAAAAACTATTTTCCATCGAAATCTAATATTTTGTGGCGACCGTGACAGGACATTCGACGATGGAAAACTATAAGCTAGAAAGAGAACATCTTCGTAGACTTTTCATGAAAAGCAGTAAAAATTTGGAGCTAGCACTTACAGCAAAGATAGTAAGCGACGAACAAGTGCTAGCAAGCCTAAGACAATTGGAAGACAAGATTGAAAGAATATTCACATTAGATGAGCTGATCAGGGAGAATTTGTTTTCGTCTAATCTAAGTGAAGAAGAGTTTACACAAGAAATTGACCAAAGTGAATTCTATAGAGAAGAGATTATTAAATACAGGTCAAAATGCGAATTTGTGATGAAAAGGAAGACAACGCACGATGATCAGAAGAGTTCCTCATGCCATAATGATGTAGAAAACAGTAGAAAATTCCGACTTCCTCGACTTGAATCGAAGAAATTCGACGGCAATGTAAAAAACTGGATTGGTTTTTGGGGTCAGTTCAAGAAGATACATGAAGACGAAAAAATTGATCTAGACGACAAGTTCCAGTATTTATTGCAAGCAACTGAACCAGGTACTGTGGCTAGAGATTTGATCGAGAGTTTTCCTCCTTCTGGATCAAACTACAACAAAGCAATTGATCAGATGAAAGTACGTTTTGCCAGGGACGAATTTCTGATCGAAGTTTATGTAAGGGAGTTATTAGATCTCGTCCTCAAACAGGCAACGAAAACTAGAACAGGTATAACTTTGGCCAGTTTATACGATAAGATAGAAACTCAACTGAGAGCACTGGAAACTCTTGGGGTAACTCGTGACAAATACGCTGCTATGCTCTTTCCTTTAGTTGAGTCAGCATTACCAGAAGAACTTTTAAAGGTTTGGGAGAGGTACCGTAGCATGAATCCCGCTTGTTTAAATGAGAAATTTGAGGAAGGTGAAGAAAATAAAGGTAATTTCAGTAAAACTAATATTCTTTCAATGTTATTAGATTTTTTGAGAAGAGAAGTTGAATCAGAAGAAAGGATCAATCTTGCTCAAACCAGTTTTGGCGTAGGAAAGGAGTCAAGTAAGAATCAGAAAGCTACCTATCGAATGAAAGACCAGAAGCAAGGTGACTCAGAAATATATACAGCTTCCGCACTTTATTCAGCGAATATGAAGAGTCAACAAGACAAAGGTAAGAATGTTCCTATATGTTTATTCTGTGAAAAATCACATGCAAGTCAGGAGTGTTTCAAAGCGCAAAAATTAACACTCGAAGAAAGAAAAGCCAAAGTTATGAGTAAAAGGGCTTGTTTTACATGCTTGAAAAGAAATCATACAAGTCACAACTGTAAAGCTTTCGTTAGATGTTTGATTTGTACAAAAAGACATTACCCAATTATGTGCTCTGACTTGTGTGTGAGTAATGAATCCAAAACTGATGACTTCAATCAAAAGGTTGAGAACGTCCTAACAAATAATCTTCGAACTGACACATTATTACAAACAATACTAGTAAGACTCGTTAATAACGGCAAAGAAAAGGTTGTACGCGCTTTACTAGATTCTGCGTCACAGAAATCGTACATATTGTCAAAATGTGCGACAGATATAGGATATGTCAAAAGTGGCGTAGAAAACATTATACAGGGCGTGTTCGGAGGAATGCAAACACCTCCCAAAATCCACGGAATTTTCGATATAGTTATCAAAAATCTTGAAAGAAATTTCGAAATTAAACTTTCCGTTCTTGAACAAGAAAAAATTTGTAATTACATTCCTCGTTTAGAAAATTCTTTATATATCAGTCAATTAAAACGAAAGAACATAATTCTAAACGAGATCATTGTCAAAAATGCTCCACGAGATATCGAGTTATTATTAGGTGCTGACATTTTTGGCAAACTCCTCACAGGAAATATTGAAAATTTAGATGATCAGCTTTTTGCGATCGAAACACATCTTGGGTGGACTGTGATGGGGCAACAAACAAATTTTAAAAACGAAATGATATTTTCGGGTGTCACCAATTGTTCTTTAGCAGATTTGTGGACTTTGGATGTTCTAGGAATAAAAGATCCAGTCGGCATGAAAACCAAGAAGGATCTAGAGGATGGAACCATAGAATATTTCAATAAAACAATTTCAATAAACGAGGACGCCAGATATGAAGTTCATCTTCCATGGGTTCCAGACAATTCACACCTCTCGAGTAACGAGCATATAGCAGAAATCCGACTACTTTCGACCACCAAGAAACTGTTACATCTCAGAAAATTTGAAGCTTATGAACAGGTACTAATGGAATGGGAAAAATTAGGTATCATAGAGGAAGTCAGAGAAGAGGATGATAGGGGTAAGAAAGCATTACATTATTTACCTCATCATGCCGTTTTCAAAGAAGCTAGCAATACTACAAAAATTCGTCCAGTTTTTGATGCTTCGGCAAAAGACGACAATGGAAATTCTTTGAATAATTGCTTACAAACTGGACCGAATTTAATTGAGCTCATACCAACTCTCTTACTGAAATTTAGATTAGGAATGATAGGAGTTACAGCTGACATTGAAAAGGCTTTCCTTCAAATCAGTATTTCTCCTCAAGACAGGAATTTCTTGAGATTTTTCTGGTGGCACAATCATTCAGAAAATGAACGCAAAATATACCGACATTGCAGAGTAGTTTTTGGAGTCAAACCTAGCCCGTTTTTGCTAGCTGCTACGATAAATTATCATTTGTCACAAGCACCAGATAATCTGAAAGATACAGCTGAAAAATTGAAAGAATCATTTTATGTCGACAACTGTATCGCTAGTTTCAATAATGAACACGAGTTAGAAAAATTTGTTAGAGAATCAAAAGAATTGATGTCATCAGGTAATTTCAATCTCAGAGATTGGACATCCAATATAGATAATGATTTATGTGATTTTGCTGAGAAAAATAAAATTTCTGTATTGGGAATGCTATGGAACACGAAAGATGACGTGATTTCTTGTGACTTGGGTGTGTTTAGTAAGTTACACAACATTCCTAAAACAAGACGTGGCTTACTATCTGTTGCTCAGCGTATTTTTGATCCCATAGGGTTCACCTGTCCATTCACTCTAATTCCGAAAATTTTATTACAAGAAACATGGCAGTTGAAAACTGGATGGGACAATGAATTACCAGAGAGTTTGATGAAGAGACTCAATACTTGGTTGGAACAGACTCAGTTCATTTCTTTGTGTAAAGTTCCTAGACCACTAAGCTTTAAAAAACAATTAGTTGTCGAGAATTCTACCATACATATTTTTTGTGACGCTAGCAGAGTTGCATACGCAGCTTGTGTCTTTATAAGAATTGAATTAGATGACATCTTCCATGTGCAAATGTTACAGGCAAAGTCGAGAATTGCACCGAAAAATATTACAATTCCTAGACTAGAATTATTAGCTTGTGTTATAGGAGTTAGATTAGGCCAAGCTGTTAAGAAAGTCCGGGAGCTCAGTAGTTCGAAATATTTTTATTGGACTGATTCCATGGTAGCCCTGACGTGGATCAAAACTATGGGTTCATGGAAAACATTCGTTGACAATAGAGTGAAAGAAATACGTTCTGTAACGAATGTAGAACAGTGGAATCACGTTTCTGGCAATCTAAATCCTGCTGATGTGGCTTCTCGAGGTTGTAGTGGAAAATACCTTATGGAAAACAAATGGTGGGAAGGCCCGCAATGGTTGAGAGAAAGTCAGGAATACTGGCCAAATTCAGTATTCGACTATCCAGAAAATGAAGTGGAGGAAGAAAGGAAAAGGACAGCAGTGAGTAATGTGGTACATGAAAATGACTTCATCAAGAGGTTATTGCATTTTTCTAAATTTTCCAAAATTATTAGAACAATTGCGTAGATTTGGAGATTTTATAACAATATTTCGAAGAAATTTGAATCGAAAAGACAGGGACATTTAATATATGATGAATTCAAATATGCCAAAAATTCTATCCTCAGAATAATACAAAGAGAAAGTTTCAAAAATAAGCCTAAAATTCAGAATTTGGAACTTTTTGAAGATGAAGAAGGGATCTTGAGGGTAAAAACACGTTTAATTCTTGGAGAAGACCCACATAATTTCAAATATCCAATAATTCTTCCCTCAGAACATGTTTTGGTTGACAAATTGATATTTCAACAGCATGAACTCAATCAGCATGCAGGAGTTAAAACACTTCTTTGTATTTTAAGAGAAACATTTTGGATCTTGAGAGGAAGACGAACTGTAAAGAAAATCATATCAAAATGTATAATCTGTAAGAGATTCACTAGTAAGTCCGTCGATACACCAATTGCCCCACTTCCAAGAAACAGAATAAATCAAGCTGCAGCTTTCGAAATTTCTGGTGTTGATCTGGCAGGGCCCTTATTCTTGAAAGGAGGTGAGAAAGTTTGGATTGTTTTATTCACCTGTGCATTATATAGGGCAATTCATCTAGAGCTAGTGAAATCACTTTCTACGGATAGTTTTCTTCTTGCCTTGAGGAGGTTCCTTGCAAGAAGAGGGAGAGTATCTACCATATATTCTGACAACGGAACAAACTTTGTTGGGGCAAATAATTTGCTGAAAAATGTTGAATGGATTCGAATTGAACAATATTCTTCAGCAAAACAGATAAAATGGATATTTAATCCTCCTACCGCTGCCTGGTGGGGAGGATGGTGGGAACGATTAGTAAGGGTCATCAAGGAACTTTTTAGGAGGAATTTGGGAAGAGCTATTGTTAATTTTGAAGAAATGATGACAATTCTTTGTGATTGTGAGTCCATCATTAATAGTCGACCATTAACGTATATATCTGAAAACGAAGATTTGATACCTTTAAGTCCTTCAATGTTTATACAAGATCTACCTTCGAACGAAACTCCTGATCTGGACAACATTGACAGAAACCATATAAAATCACGTTTTAGGTACTTACAAAAGATCAGAGATGGCATCAGAACTCGATTCAGAAAGGAATACCTGGCAGAATTAGTGCAACAGTCTGGTCATAGGAAACCTGGTACCTTGAAAGTTGGAGACATCGTTTATGTTGCTTCGGACAATGTCAAACGAATAAACTGGCCCTTAGGAAGAATTGTAGAACTGATACTTGGTAAAGACGGGATAGCTAGGATTGCCCGAGTGAAAGTCCGTAATGGAGAAATCCTTCGACCATTCCAAAGACTACATCCGTTGGAGATTTCTGGCGAAGAAAACAGCATGAGATTTGAGTATCCGAAGAAATCAAAGACAGAAGGAGATGAAGAAAAGAAAATAAAGGAGCCTGTTGGAAAGAAAGAAGATAAGGTTTTGAAGAAAGAAGAAGAGGATAAACCTGTTATCACTAGATTGGGAAGGACCGTACATGCTCCTAAGCGATTTGGTTTCAGTTAGTTTAGTAGAAATTACTACTTTGCAATTTTGTTTCTATTTTTTAAAGTATTTAAATTGCAAAAGGGGGGAGAATGTTGGGAATTAAATGATTTATTATTTTTACTGTATTCAGAAATACCTTGTATATGAAAGAAAAGAATGTTGTAAAGGTTGTCAAATAAACGTCGTAGAATTTGAACACACGTCTTAAAGTCTTCTTATCAAAAAACTATTTTCCATCGAAATCTAATATTTTGGAAGGAACTGAAACTTCTAGTTCCCGTGTCATTTATCGCTCCAATTTCGAAACTACCCTGTATAATATACGCTTCCTTTTCTGAATCATAGTTGATAATCCGACCAAAATAGACAATTTATATTTTCAATAATTTGCATAGAACTGAGAATTGGTACAGGTCTCAGGTGCACTATTACAAATAGAACTTTGAAAATCCCCACCGATTTAAGTCGGCTGAAAAATTTATTCAAGGTCAAAGGACAAAAGTATGTGTTTTTTGTAATTCACGATTTTGAAATTCACGATTTTGAAAGTAAAAGATATATCTACACAATATGAATATATTTTCGCATCATTTTCGAGGTAGTGTAGGTACTTCGCACATGTTTTCTCAAATGGAGCTATTGTTGAGTTTCATTAAATAATATTCAAAAATATTCTGTTATATCACTAAAAACTGGCCCAAATTTCTGTTGTTTTTTGGAAAATTATAGATTTACTCTAACAGTAAGTAATAATGTCTCCTTTGCTTGCTTGTCCTTGCTGGATACCTATTAATATTGTTCTTCAGGAAGATGCATCAGTTACCTCCTCATTGAAATCATAAAAAACCCTGTCTTCTGCAGAAAACTGTTGACAATTGATACATATTGGTGAACAAAATAATCCAACTTTTATAGAATTTTCACTATAACCCTTGGTGTTACGAAGTTTTTCCGGAGCCAGTGGGAATAAAGTTTGAATCCACTCCAAAGTATTTTTTGATAATTTCCATCCCCAAGTCTTGTGGGACCATTTGATGGCCTAGCAAACAGGAACTTGATAGTATTCTCAATATGTGTTTATAAACTCCAGAAGGTTTTGGAGGAAGACAAAATAGTTATACTCTATACAGTATCGGAAAGTTTTCATCTGGGGTATGGTGGTTTTATGAGAGCGTGAAGAATAGCTTGCTATAATGTTGAGAGAGCATTACAATTTCTCCTCTACTCGATCGAGGAAGGGATATCAACTGAGTTAATAATTCGTCGGGCGAGGCAACAGGAAAGGCGTGCAGTAGTGCGTCTCTCTTATTGATGTGGTATTATGATATCATTGTGTTTCTTGTTGCTTGCGTAGATTTCTGTCTATATCCCAGATGAAAAGTGTCCGATACTGTATAATCAATTTTTCTCATCAGATGAATCTCTGAATCATTATGGTTACTTAGAATACTTCGAATTCACTGTCAGAAAATGAAGGATGGGCTGATCTTTAGTTAGCGGGAAATGCGACAATTTAGCTGAACGGAGGTCAGCGTCATTCAGCTCATTTTTTGTTAAAAGACTGTCCACTTCGACCCTGTGTATCTTGAGTTTCGAATAAAACGTAAACAATGTGCTGCGCATCCTTCCAATCGTGAAAAACTTCAAAATCTTTTGGAATTACTTATACAGTGGAGTTTTGAATCAACATGAAATGGGTGAGAGGATTTCAACTCCGGTAACTTTGTTGTGTCCGTTGCTATGCAGCTTCCTCTCAGACAAATCTTTCCACGTAGTGATTGATGGAGTTTTATTCGACCCTTTACCAGTAGATGCTAGTGTTCTGCAGTGATATATTCTATCACCAATACTGTCTTCTTTCCACATCAAAAATTTGTTGGAAGTTACTTAATGTCCAGTGCACAGCTTGCCGAATTGTAGAACCTTTCGAAGCTCTGATATCAGCCTGTGGAACCGGAAAAAAAGAAGAAACGTGAATCATTCAAATGATTCTAAAATAGGGATTCAACAACTTGGTGAAATTCAGTTGAAACAAAATCCAAGCATGTCCTTCCAAAAATTGAGGTCCTTCATTTCAGTTGGAAAGGTTGACGCCTGACACCATAGGAGGAGTGCCGCAAAAACAATTTACTCATATATAATATATAATTTTTTTCCTGCAATTGTCAAAACAGACAGCCAACTTTTTTTTTTATATGAAATAAAATTCGCATATTGGTTGATGTCGATATTATTATCATTAACATTGTCCTAACCTTCAAATAACTAATCAATTGGGAGAAAATTTTCATCTGCTTAGATTTTTCTTCAAAATGGCAATTGACACTCTGTGAAGCAGTTGAAACTACGAATAACTCTGTGCCGAGAAAATTCATATTCGCACTATCTACCATTTTCTGTATTCAGTCTTCAACGTTTTCCATTTATATTATTTTCATTAGCTATCAAGTATTCGTTATCTCGAAATATTGTGAGAGTTGAACCATTTTTCTGATTCCCTTAAATACATTGGATAGGTCCAATAATTGTTCAGATGGGAATATGTCATTGCCGTGTTATTGCTGCTGCCCCCGCAACATGATTCGGTTTGATTCGGTTGATAACAGTTACTATATGTATATTCGAAACGCTATAATAATTATAGGAATAACATTCATATATTAGATATTTATAGGCTATTAGTTGTCACAAAGAACAAGAACTTTAACGGGATTTCATTGTTATTCGAATATATTTTGTCATTATTGTCGCATAACAGTTTCTGTCAGCAAGCAAAAATCGTTTTCGAACAGAACTGTTTTTGACAAAACTGAAGAATATATCACTCATAAAAGAGACTTATTATGTTTCTCTCAAAAATATTATTGATTACATACCGAACCAAAACGTTTCCAAGTTCAAAGCAGAGTTCTCAACCTTTTTTTATAATTTGAGCTAAGATCCAAATAAAAATCAGGACAAAGAAATCTTCTAATCAAAGATGAAATATTTCCTGTTACATTTCTAGCCCACGATAAAAACACGTTTGCCTCATTTCTGCAATAGAGGGAGAAGGGCCGATAAGAAACAGAAAGCTCACTAGTGATTGAACCGACAACCGATTGTGCCAGGAACGTTCAGACGTTGGTGGCACTGCGCCCATGTCGTCTTATCGATCCAGTAACCAACAGCATCAGCTACATCTGTATTGAACGTTTAACATTGTTCTCCTAAACTTCAATTCCTCGACGCTGTGTGGCAGCACATTGGTATGAAATGAGTTCGGGTTCGGAGTTATAGTGGAGTAGAGAGAGCGTTACAGGTTGAACTAATTGTAACAGAAATCATTCTTGTTGTAAATGAGAAGTTACTAGCTCACTAAAACCAACATACTAAAAATATACTATTGCCTTACTATTGCTATTCTTTTATTTTTCGCAATCTTTAAAAAACATTAAAGAACATAAATATCATAAAAAATTATGTTTGGTATCAAACTACAGGTTTGTGATGAAAAACTAACATTGGTTAACAAAAGTGAAATGTATATGAAGGTGGAAGGGGGGGAAGGAAATTATGATAAAATTATTATACCTATACCCTGGATTTCCCGACAAACTTTTTGAGGTTTTAACTTTATTGAAATCAGACCAAGCAATAACCATTCAAGTACTGAAAAATAAATTACTATTGCTGGTGAGCCTGACCATATACAAGGTGTTTCTGAAATTGGAGAGATAAATAAAATGGGAAGTAAAATATGACAATACAAAACGAAATGAATGAATACTTTTTAGTCAAAAAATAGTGTATTAAGGTATGAGTGGATAAAGAGCTCTTTCAAAAACGCTCGAAATAGAGCAAGTGTTTGAAAGATCAGTTATCCATGAATACTTTACGTTATTTTTTCAAGTGGTACACTTTGAAATTATGAATACTGGATTCATTATTACAAATAATGGAAATAAGAACTTATAATGTAAAATGGTTGAATTCGTTATGTGTCATCAGTGTACCTTTCGTTAATGTTTGAATCAAAGTTTTACATTTTGTTTGTAATATTTCATTTGACGTTACAAGGTACTCCTGTCAGTTCAATAATCATGAAATTGTCATTATGCTGTTTCAATAAACACTGCTCTAGTTGATCGAGATCACTTTCACATATGTTCATCTGTCTCTAACACTGGTACTCCATTTTTCTTTCTTCTAAATATTAACTTCGAGCAAGTCGAGCAATCAGAGTATATCTCAACGAACGACATTAGACTTCACTATTCTCGAATTGTTCATGTAGCCATGGTAACTGTAAAAAACTCGCGTTTTTGAAAGTTCAAGACACACGCTGAGGCGTGCTTTAAATAGGTAAGAAGGGGCACCAATTGAAAAAAAATATTTTGGGGTATATTGAATTTTAAAGTTTTCAAGACATTTTTTTGATAATTACTGATAAGTTCTCTACAGCCTGCGCAAACCGCGCTGAAACACTGCCTCAAAAACGAAAATACTTGCCATTTATTGATACATTATGTTCCATATAACAACCTATTTTCTTAATCGTTCCAATTTCGGAAACACCCTGTAGATACGCGTATTTTAAAACAGAGAATGCTTGTCTGTATCTCCTTGGATAATACCGCCCAAGATGTAAGAGAGTTTATTAATTATGAATTATCCACTTGTTCGACCATATTACGCAGTTAATGAGAAAAATTGAAAAATTATCATTAGCAAAGGCAATAGTTAACATAAACGTAAACGAAACAGAACGGTCTTCTTGCCAGCATAGTACTCCCTATGTTCTTGATGGTGGTTCTTCATTCAGCAATTACACTTTGAAGATGTCATAAGGCAAAACGAATTACTTATTATACGTCAACGGAAGGTATGAAAAAGTAATAAAACTTTTTGACGGGTATGAAAAGCCAAATATAAAAGATTTGGAGCACAGATTGCGCATGAGGCAATTATCTGTTGTAGTAGTCTATGATGAAACTTTGCCTGTGATCATCAATAAAAAAAATCTACCAAACACTACAAACAAACAACGTTTAATCAGTATGTTGGGAAATTATTTTCAAGGGAAAGATCATTCTGTCGTTCATAGAGAAGGAGATGCAGACCTACGACGATTCTTTTTACCAAATAAAGTAAATCACACCTTTTGTCAAAAGTCTCCGGTTAGTGCTGGCATTCGTTTTTTTAACAAGTTACCTCTGTCTCTCAAGGAAAGTACATCTAGTGATATGTTCAAAAAAAGGTTGAAATACTCGTAGATCAATGTTTTTATAATCTTAACGAATTTGAAAGATATCTTTCACATATTTTATAGTAACATTCCTTCAAATAATTATTCTCTTAATTGTGATGCAGGGGCAAATATGACATTATGTATGAAAAACATCTGTTGTTACCTATGTAATTGTAAATGCTATACACTTTTGTGTATTTCTGTTTGTATACTCGTATGTGTGTACTTTTTCTGACACGTCTTATCTATTGTAACTAATAGCGAAAGGACAATAAAGAATTGAATTGAATTGAATTGAATTCATGCCTTATTAACATGAGATATACGGATAATACTATCCTCCGAAATACATACTGAGTAAAATCGTATCCAAAATCTATCATCATCTCCCGGTCTATAAGTCTTATGTCATTATCATAACGCATAGTCTGCCAAACTCGATTTTTAAAAGCATTTCCACCATTTTAATCTGTGAATCGCATTCGCCAATTCATCGAATTCGGATATGGAATTTTACGTGTAATCCTAACCTAACGGTAGGCCTATGCTGCCGTTCTAAGAAAGACCACCGCATCTGCAATAATGAATAAATCGGGTCCGAAATTTAGGCAAAGTTTAAAATGTACACAAATTCTTAGAACGCCACAACTGAAAATGGTTTTACTTCATGTAAATAAATCTTCATAAAAACTATATTTCGTTTTAGAAAAAATGCAGTTTCTCCCTATCTTTTTCCTAATAAGGTTGATACTGGGAAAACAAATTCAATTTTTATCAGAAAATGCTAAGTGAAACCACAGCATCTACTGAAAATAGGCTCATGCGGTGTTTTTTCTTAGGATAATTCAGTAAATAATAACCAGTTAGTTCGTAACTAATTGTCATATTATTTATACAAATAACAATTAAACAACAGACACAAGTTTTGATTAATTTATTGAATTTTTGTTAGAACTATCAACAATAAACAGGAAAAGAATCAGTTTATGAAAATTAACTAACTACAAAAACGTACGTACTATGTATCACGTGAGAAACATGGTGGGATCTGCAAAAGATGCCGTAGTAGCCGCAATGAAAATACCAAACCAAAATTTCGTCTTTCCCTCCCAATATGACATCGTTAATAAGCAACCAAATGGATTAGTTGGTGACATTAACCCGAGTGTTTTTTCGAATAATGATTCAGGAAGAACCAGTGTCGCAGCAGGAAGTGAGGTCGATCCTGTTATAGGCACGTTCCAGCAGGCAAGCATTTCAATTCTCTACAATAAATGACATGAAATTGCATTATACAAAAAAATACAGTCGCGTTTTCGAAATATTTCATAAAATGATATTTTTTTAAATGGAATACTCTATATTTTATCATGCATTTCGACTCGTAACTACATTCTCAATAACAAAGCTCCCATGACTTTTTTTCCTAAAGTTGAAAATAAGTCAGTTTTGTCAATAGGAAACATTTATAAAAATCGGATTTGCATTTATTATCTTCCTCCTCAAGATTTTTCCGGAATTGAAGCCTATTTGAAGGAATTATAGTTTTAAAGTGTTTGAAAAGAGATTCTTTTTTACTTCTAGGCACTACTTCTTGGGACTGGGAAGTCTTTTTTCAAAATTTTATTTTGAAGAAAATCCATTTCATGTACAATATTATCGGAGTTCTTTGTCAACTTATACTTCAATGAGAAGGATCCCCTGTTGGCCACAATTTGTGTTATTTTTGCCAAGTAAGGACGAGGATCAATGTTTTTTATTTTTGTTTGTGACGAAAAATCTTGCCACTTAAAAAAATCTGTACACTGCATAGTCTTGACTTCCACTTTTTTTAATTCGATTTTTTGACAGCTGTTACGAAATCATCAAAATCGTAAGTTTTCTTTTGCTTTTTCAATGTCAGTTCCACCTGATGGTGGAAACTGTCGGCAGACATGAAAGTATGTCCCGGTTCGAAATATTTGACATAAATATCTTCAGCGGCTATGGCGTCGGAATTTACAATATACACCAGGAAAGATAACAAAGTTCAATTTTTGTTCTGTCCTGAGCAGTTATCAACCCAAAGGACAAAACGTTTAATATCCCTGTGATGTAAAAAGAACGCATTGAATGAGCTAATTATCTCTTCTTTTCCCCGTCCAGCAATGGCGTCGTGCCATAAGCATGCAAAAGTCTTTTGATTTTTTGCTTTACCTAGGGGTACAAAGCTTTCGTTGAATACAGAGATTCTTTGAGTAAATATCACTTTCTTGAACATGTCAAGCCTTGGCAGCATTATCGCTTTCTGTAAATCAACGGATACTTTAAGGGTCGTTGGTGAATCTTCTTCGGTTGTATCCATACGGTACGAAGCTCTTGAGTCATTAGCTCGTTGAATGTGTTCATTTCAGCTATTACAGTCAGTACACGCTTGATCCAAGTTCTCAGGATTGTGCTGATTATTATGTAGTTTGAATCCCTCACACAATTCGCACTCCTCGTGCCCAAGGTTTGTGAATGAAATATTTTTGTGTTTTAGACGTTTACGATATACTTCGTATGAGCATTGGTTATGAGGGCAAGTCTCTAAATAATCTTTGTACATGCTTTCTATCGTCAAATCACTGGACAGGTATCTACGTTCTGGTGCATGTTCACATCTGTAATGTGATACACTTGGATTAAAGCTTTCAATGTGGGTATGAATATCTAAAGTAGGTATTTTGCGTTTACAAGCCGCTCTTCCTCTTCCATCTTTCTTAGGGTAAATAGGTGTAGATGATTGAAACACATCCTGTTTTACAAATGCGTGAATTGGCCAATCGTTTTTTCTGTGATATCCAAGAGTTGTCAGAAAAAAGTATTTACATACCAACATTTTTCATTTGTCAAAAAGTATTTGAAAGTATTTTTTCTTTGCGAAAATTCAGCTTCGGTGGGTTTTTTCATAACGTCTGTTCGTGACAAGCAATTTAGGAAAAATGCTTTTTTTTGTCTAGTTGCCAATACATACTATTAATGATTTCTCTTCTTTCTGCGCTTATTTTGTTTAGACATTTTAACCTACATTTTTGTATGCTGCAAGGTAGTTTTAAAAAATGCTTACTCTGCATGTCTTTTTTTTTTGTTTTCTTTCCTTTTTTCCTAACTTTCTTCAATTTTTCACCGTTTCCTTTTTTCATCTTTCTTGGTGTATCCTTTGCAACCTAGGAAAAAGAATGTTACTTTTGGATATCTCGTAGTTTTTTAATGACATACCTTCATGTTGTAATTCCAAAGCTCCTACCGCTTGATCCGGTTGAATTTGTGGCTCTTCTTGTTCTTGATGTGGTTTATGATGTCGTTGTTATGGGTTTAGAATTATATTTTCTTATACATTATTATTGTCTACATTATCCGTGTCATTTGCTAAAATAAAATATATATCTTTTGAGCTTCGTTATTGTAAAAGAATACGAAAAAATATACTCCTCTAATATTTACGGACTCAACTTCGTTCATATTAACACCTTCTAAGGTTGTGGAGTCATTATTTGAAATTGAATTAATTTTTGCAGCTTCCAGATCAATAAACATTAATTCAATGTTATTTTTATTTTGATTTTCACTCGACGTAATAGAAAAACTCTGATCTAGCCTAATAAATTCCTTAGCATTATACGTTCTTACTGGTTATAGTTCATTTGTGGTATTTGTTGCTTGAAATAATAGCACGTCTTGAAGTATTTTAGCACATGGTTTTGTATTATCTTTTTCAATGTCCTGCAACTCTATTCCATCTTCTGTGAAAACTGGAATTTCTCTAAATTGATCATTACTTGAACTCTCATTTACATTTGAGTATTGGAAGGAGACTGAAGTTCTTTTTCTTCCCTCAGACCAGTCAACATTTTGTAACAGGGTTAGTTCATTTTCAGGTTGATCAGGATGAGTTCCCATTTGCATCTTTAGAGCCATGCTGACTAAAAGTTTACTCCGTTTGGACATGTTCAAAAATATCCTCAAATAAAATAACTGAAAAAATGAATTAAATTTTGTAGCTTAAGTTATTTTCGTATCTCGCGTCGTTTTCAAAGAAAAAAATAAAAACCATTTTATTATTTTAATGTTTGGCTTCCTCCCAGGACGCCACTGAACTTAGTACTTTCAATCTAGTTAGGGCTAATTAAACTAGCCCCTCATTACTACAAATAGCTCCACCAAATTTTAAAACATAGGTCAAAGCATCTTTCAGATATTAAAAAAAAAACAGTTATTAAGAACTTTAACACTCTGTATCTTGGAAACCATGCATAAAATAGCCTAATGAAGGGGTGACCCGTCCGTATGTACGTGATATTTATAAAACATCCTGTATTGTTTTCATTGAAGTAAAGCAAAGTTATAAAACGATATTAAATATGTCCTTGTTCTGCCTTACCTTATTTGCTTTTGGACTCTAAAGATTTTACGTCTTTTCTTTATCAATTTTGAGAGACACAAGTTAACACAAAACAACTAAAAACACATCGAATTTGAGAATAAACTAAATAGGTTACGGAAATACGCGCCAATTACGTAGCGTAACCACTGCATTTGCGTTTTACTTAGACAAAACACAGAATCTGCAGGCGACGACAAGTATATGCCGTGCTTTTTCTAAGTAACGTTGTAGTTGCGGGGATTTTCTTTAGTTTAGCTAATCTTTTTGTAGATGCTAGTTTACAGATTCTTTGACAAAAATATATTTGAGGTTTTGAATACGGTATTTTACCTATGTAAATATGTTATATAAGCTGTCTAGAACTGATTTTAGCGCTTCACAATTTTGGCAGATGCGGTGGTCTTTCTTAGGACGGCAGTATGGTTTTTTGTTGTTGTTGTTTTTTGGTTTTATTATTTCATCACGAAACACATTGCAACCTGATTAAAATCTGTTCCGAATAATAACGATAATGATAATAATAATAAAAATAATATAAATATGAAGAACCTACGGCTCCTTGAATCATCCATTATTATCATTAGGTTATACGGACAATACTGTCCTTCAAAATACATACTGAGTAAATCGTATCAAAAATCTGTCATCTCAAACTGTTGAACATGATCAAATGTGCCTGCCAACTGCAGTTGAAGAACAATGTAACACCATGAAAGGTAAATATTCCATATGGAATTTCATGTTCAATAGTTTGTGAAATTGTTATTGATAGTGATGAAGGTGAAGGGGCAATTTGATTTTATACAAACCGACTTTCATTGTATACAGTTTCCTAACTTTCGATGCTGTTCGATGTGGAGTTGAAAAAAAAAATTAAATAAATTTTTTTTTGTTTGACTATATTTAAATTGTGAGCAGAATTAAAGTCGCTTAAATGAAGAAAAAATGTATTTTAATGCACTTGTTCAGTCATTTTTGTGTAATTACCTTTTATTTTTCAAAATAAATAATATTTCCTTTTTCAACATGAAATAATATCCTGTTATTTGATACCCCACATAATTTTTCACGATTTCTCTGAAACTTTTTAATTTTTCAAAGATGGTGGCCAATAAACGAAATTTTGCGTAATTGTACGGATGTATATTTTTAGTAGTAGTTTGGCAATCGTATGTTGAATCATTTTCTGTTCAAACTCAACAAACAAAACTCTTGTAATATAGGAAACTTGGGGAAGGCTGGATTATTTATAATGAATTTTCATTTGTTTGAATCTTTCAATATAAACACTGAATTACAGAAACGATGTGTTCAAAGTCCACAACATTGAGTTATCATATGCGAGCAGTCAGGGTCGTCATGTTAACGACTCTTTTAAACCTGCTTGTTTCTTCTTATTGTTTGCGATTTCATTTTGTCAGAATGGATTAATAACTCTGTGTTTTTTTATCTGTGTCCCCTTAGTAACATCCACAAACTCATAAACCTTATAAATGGACAAATACAAATTTAAACACAACAAGACTTCACGTTTGATATACTCCACAGAACAATACAAAATTTAGTAATAATGAACCCGGTGAACACCAGCCCAGCAAATTCTACTTGAAGCGTTCGAATGGAATAAAAAGACAAACACCCACACAGTAATTATTGAAACACAGATAAAATACACTGAAGCGTTCTGACAGAATCAAAGGACAAACAGTAAGAGAAAACAAGCAGTTTGAGTAGAGCTGTTAAGATGACAGTACCAAAAGCCCTCGCAGATAATAACCTAACTATTTGCAACTTTGGACAAATCCTTTCCGCAATTCTGTGTTTATACTTAACTATTATTTTTATTCCAATCACAGCACAAATCGAGGTGGATGTTTCGGTATTATTATAAACTTGTCTCAAAAAAGTGTCAGTTGTAGCTGAATCAGTTTCAACGACATTTTCCACACCCTCACATTTTCATATTGAATCACAAAATGAACACCTTTTTGGCCAATATCAATTTAAAACCAAACGTGTGACGTCTGCAGTCACTAGTTGACACTTAATTTCAAATGAACCATGGAAGCCAAGATGATTACTCAGACAGTCAACAATTTAGTTGTTCTGACCAATTCAAGGTTTAATCCAGGTAAGAGGAACGCAAACGAAATATAAAGTGAAGAGAGTGCTTTCGTCTTAATCCTGAGTTCCATGATATGCCAGTAGCTGTTTCATACTCTTACTCGTTAGGACAGCTTTGAGGAATCTATCGAAATCAGAATGCACTCTGAATTAGTACCTTACTTGTAATATCTACAGTCACTAGTTGAAACTTGATTCATCTTAAGGCATTAGAAACTGTATTGAACAATGGATTGATCGGCAGATGATGGAACCCAAGGATTTAAATCGAAGGCACTCTCCCTAAATGTTGCTTTCATTAACAGTTTCCGTCACAGATCAATTTCTTCCCATGGTGATTCCCACAGATGTTTTGCTCTAAGTAAGACACTTTTACCATTTCCTTGTTATTATTCCGGCTTTGAAATAATTAATGACTTTATTTTGTGAACATATCTATAATGTATATCATATTATATTAGTCATAGATAAAATCTATTACTGCCGATATATCACAAACCTTTCTTTAATTTTCACTTATATATTCGTTTCATTTCAGGTAAGTCTTCCAATCATGGAAATATTCTAGAAACGAATCAGTAAGTACACCATTTATCATTTGATTAGAAGAAGAGTAGGTACCTTGTTTTTTTAGTCGTCCGAAATCATCTGCTCATGAATAATGAAACTCACTTTATCCTACAATCTCAACTCATGTCATCCGAAAGTTAACAGACAGGTTCCCTTGTTTCAAAAATAGCTCAAATACTGTTCGGTCAGGCTATTTTGGCTCTTTCATCCGTTATCATCTCGAACGAATGCAACGCGGGAGACCTTGGCCGTCATTCCACTTTCCAAACCTGCCTTCAGCCAGTTGGACTGGAATAAAGCACCGCGTCGTGACTACAAAAAAACAGGGTGAGAAATGGGGAACTGATACTCGGTGGTTATTGATTCAGCTTGAAAGACCTGTTGCTGGAGCTTGGTGTTTAAATATTCATTACCTGTTGTTTGTATACAGGGTGTTTCACTTACGACAATGATCTCAATGTCTTTCAAAGGTATTAGTCTAGAAACCTATCGATAATGTCGGATTCTTTGAGAGACGAGAAAAAGTATGTAGAAATTACCGTTCTTTCTGCAGGTTGTATAACTTGGGGAATACCTCACAGTAGCGACTTCCAAAGCTTTGCCATTCGTTGGAAGAACGAGACCTGGGAAATAAATGTTCGGCATGTCTGCAGAGTGACGGCATATGGATGTGAAAGCTGAGGTCGACGGGTCAAATATCACTTTGGGGAGTGCATCGTCAGAACGTCAACTCCAGAGGAAACAGCGAGCTTGCGAGCAAAGTCTCCTCGTCAAGATGAATGGCTCTTTTTTTGAACATAAATTGGAAGTTTCATGTTTGGATGTTGCACTCCATATATGGGAACAGTGTTTCAGGAGGAATTCCAGGATGAGTGCCATATAAATCACAATCAGTTGGCGGGAAATGAACTACTTTTTGGCACGAAACAGAAAATCAAATTTTAGAGAGACACTTCTGATAATGACACTCACGTGGTGTTCCCATGAAAGGGTTCTGCTGATAGAGCATTGAAATGGAAGTTTCAATTGGTATGGCTACTCCTGATATAGTAATGCTGGCCACTGTGAGATCGGCCACTCTAGAGAAATAACATGCTTGTGTTTTATCCGCATTAAATTCTACCAGATTATTGCATCCCCATTCCAATATTTTTGCCAATTCTGTATTTATTTCGTTCACCATTATTTCCTGTTAATTTCTGCTTTCACTAGTTGATATGGGAGATTTGGAAGAAAAAGCGGTATGAAGGACAATACATTCTCAAAGCAGGGCACTGGGCATGAGGTAGCTCACAACAATCTGGTGCTAGAATGGATCCCTGAGGAACATCCGCATTTATTGGTAGAGTGTCGGATGATACTCTATCGACCATCATGTGGAGAGATCGGTCTGAGAGAAAACTAGATAGCAACCCAACTGGGGAGGCAAACCGTATGATTAAAGTTTGGCAAGGAGTCACTGGGGCCAAACGCCTTTGAGGATATTTGATACAAATGCCAGAGTTTCACCATATTTTTCGATAGATTGTTGCTAAATATGTCAGAAATAATTAAGCAGATCACTAGTTAATCTCTGATGCCGGAAGTAATATTGTCGATAATTGATTATTCCTAAGCCTACTAGATATTTCATGATGGTTCGTTGGCTGAAGATAATCTCAAGCATATGACTCCAAATGAATAGAGCTTAGAATCTACAGCAAACATGTGTGTGAAGATTTTATGAATATCCTATTCATATTTTCGAACAAAAATTTTCGAGTATTTGAAGATGTTTCTTGCTTGAACATATTCCGATCTGGTCCCAAAGTCCTGATTTTCTAACCATCGACATCTGCCTTCTTGAAACCGATGAAAATTATGTTCTTCTTGACGTGTTAGATATATGTTTGCAACCCCAACATCATGATCTCAGAAATTGTATCAGCGCATTGTGTTGGATATCCAAAAGAGAAACACACTCTTTTCTTCGGAAATGCTGGGAAAACATGTGGAGACTATCAGTCAGCTGAATGATGGTGCCATATGAGAGGGGCAGCCTTGTGCTGCTGAATGGTGTAGAAGAAAAGTAAAGAGTATATTTGAGGTTTTGGTTGAATTTGCCAAGTGAAGCACAAATGTCTTTACCACATGGAAAAAAGATCGGTTGTATTGGCATACTGGTTGTTGACCTCAGGTATGCTTGAAGGCCCCAGCTTGACCTGCGTCGTCTGTTTTGTTGGAAAAATTGACCCAGGTAAAGTTGAGTACGTTGAAATCTCCCAATAGAATGACATCAGCTGTTCGATGGTTTTGTTCGATAAAATTTAGTTTGAGTGATTAAAACCCAAAGAGGTCACTCTAGTCTGGGTCATTAGGAGATAAGTAACTGGAGAAGAAATTCAATATGTTTGTTATTGCCCAGCTCAAACCTCATCACGGCTCCAAACACTTATCGAATTGGAATAAAAGATTCGTCTTATACCTGTGAATCTGAACCAAAAATGGAATTCTTAACAAGGACCAAGCATGTGGACGTTGTTGGAGGGGGGTTACGTGTGTTTCTAGGAGAACCAGATAATCGGGTTTGTTCGCCAGTAGATGATGATGGATATCATTGATGTTCTTGTTGAGTCTACTTATGTTACAAAAGTGAATCTTCAAATTGATGTTCTTGTTGAGTCCACTTATGTTACAAAAGTGAATCTTCAAATTGTTTGATGGTGTGTCACCTCGAGTACCTCTCGTCCAAAAAATTAAATGGAGAGGTATTTTATTTTTGGAGTATTTTACGAGAAGACTTCATCATCATAACTGTTAGACTACAGTAAATTCAAGTTAAACTCAAGCCAGTAAACAATAGTGGTCAAGACTAGTTCAACGCGTGCTTTGCTCATGATCGAGGAAAGGCGGGCCGCTATTGGTCTATTTTTCTCAAAGTTGAAGGTCCGAGATCAAAGTTGAAGATCCGAAAGGGGATTGTTTCGAATGGGAATCAGGGTACTCCACAAAGTTATTCGAATGCGCTCAATGTACTATTTTTACTGATGATCCACTAAGAATGAAACAGTGAACATTTTCTCACAATTTTTTTTTCACATTTTTTTTCAAAACAGATTTTTTTGATATTATTATTGCGATTTGAAAACTAGACACTGCAAAGAGTTCCTCCAGAATGCTCTTTGTAGTGATGTGCCATTCGGCATGCAGTCTCATTTAAAATAATAATTGGTCTCATCACCGACAAAAATCACGTTAACAATACTTGCGACCAATAAAAAAATATCTGTTCGAATTAAAATCGATTGATATGTTCTGGTATACCGATGCAAGAGTCAAAATATGAATATATTGAGTTCATATTTGGCTGACACATACTGTATGTTTTGGGGAATAAACACCCAGCCACGTTATTTTGCCTAGTTTCCCGAAGTGTGTTGAAATCTGCACTCGTGCGAATAAGTTTCCAGGAGTTCAGCAAGTCTTAGCAAACAGTTCGTCCATATTATCGGTTCATGAGATACAACGGTGGAAATAAATTGTCTCTGCATGCCAAATTCGCCAAACTTTTCCAATTTTCTGCATTACGGGTGAATTATCCTATCGACACTTTGAGATCCTACAATAGATAATGAAACTTTATTGGATTAAGTCCTGTTCATTCAAACTGTTTTTGAAGTTGACAATATTGATATGAACTGGATTTATACGCTTTTCTGAGGAGATACTCCATTTCATACATACCAATATCCCACTTATGGGATGGTTTTTCCAATATTAAACTATATCAGAGTCACTCGACATTTTGCCAACAAAGATGGCATCTTCAGGAGCAGTAGGCATCCTGATGATTAGAAGCAGTAATTATCTTGAACATCAAGTGCCATTAGGTTCCAACAACCAACATTTAGTATGAGTGATAATTGAAAAAATTATTTAAAAAAATATAAGCCTTCTGCCAACAAAATCTCATACACATGCGATTCAATCAAGGAACTGTTTTCAAACAGACATCTGTTCGCAATGTGTTTGATTTTAGGGCTTGGAGATGAATGTACCAAAAATATTGGGATTTTTTTCATCAGAACTAATTATATAGTATATTACTTATGGATAGTAAAGCTTTTTATTCGTGGTAATTTTACTTTAATCGATTCAATATTTACAAGACTACTTCATTAATACATTTCGAAATTTATTAATTAATTAATTATATCCTATATCACTCAGAGATTGTCTAGCTCTTCACCAGAGAAAATATGTTCAGAAACGGTTCAGTTACCACTATGACCAAAAAAATAAAACATAAGTTTAATTGTGGTGTAGTAATAATGTAGTAATAATTCTATTCAAATCGATTGAGTAGTTGCAAGCCCACTGAAAAACATGTGGTACGTTATATCAATAAATGCCGTTCATTACCTTTCCGTTCATTAGCAATGAATAAAAATCCACTGACGTTCGTAGGTATTATTGATACAATGAATTCAAGTTTATTCAGATCAAAAATGATCATTTTTTACATTCATGAACAGGTTTTGTTGCTACAATAGAAAAATTCATTGAGGTGAGGAACACAATTCATGGTCCCAGAGCACTGATATATACCGGGTGACCACGAAATGAGGTACGCTTCCCAATTTTTCTATGGTTTTGAAGATACAGGTTTCAAATTTGGTATGTTGCTTCTACTGAAAATTCACCACTTCCGGTTTAACCGGAAGTGATCCCAAACTTTTTTTTTCAGATGACACTGTACACATTTATTTTTTTACAATCAATGTAAAAATAGAAACCCAGAAGATTCCGAATTGAAAAATAAATGAGTCCAATTCATATTCTGGTGGTTTCCACCAAACTTCCATCCAATTCAATGCATTTATTATTTATCATAAGTAGATGAGGAACTGTAAGTCACAACTAACTTGTTTATTTCAGTAATGAATTTTGAATAACAGTTTAAATTGCAACTCTCATTTTTTGCTATTCAACAAAAGGAAGAAATCACAGCTGATGTTACCTACTGGAATGATAATAATTATTATTCATCGCATATTTTTCTCGTTATAATTTCTATTGGGAGTACATAAGACTTGTCTTATACTGTTGAATTCTTTTCATGAAGATTAAACCAGGAGTTCTCTCCTGATTGTACTTGTTTATGTATCCACTCCACTTCGAGAAATACCTATAGACCATTTTTACCATCATGATTTTCAGGTGTTATAATTGAACGACATTGCAATAATCACCCCAATAATTTTTTCAATAATCAACCGTGGTGTAGTAAGAATGTAGTTAAAATTCCATTCTACAACATATTTTTCAAATTGTATTCCCTTATAACTTTTTTATTACTGAACAGATTTCGATAAAACTGTGACTAGTAATATTTCAAGACATCCTGACTCCAGTGGTGTACTCAGAATTTTCGTAAAATTCCTAAACTTGAATTGGTGGGTTGAATAAACGGCATATTTTTCAAATTTCATTACCTGATAACTTTTTTATTGATCGACGCATTTCAAATTAATCTAAATGTTAACCATTTGGATATATCACAAATCCAGTGGTGTAGTCAGATTTTGTCTAAAAAACATTGCTAGTAATTTTTTTAGATTTTTACCTTGAAAAATAAGATTAGTTGGCCATGGAAATCGAGATTCATTCATAAAACTTGGTGTCTTGATAGACTTTTTGAATATCTACCTAACAAAAAAAAAATCATTCCAATCGGTTGAAAAATGTAAGTTTTATAAGGGTGCTTCCATCTTAAATGGATCACACTGTATATACCTCTTCGTTTATTGGCACAATACATTTTTCGTCGAGTCAATGAATAGCCATTAAGTGAAATATTTATGTTTTTATTGTTACAATGAATTCAAGTTCATTGAGATCAACGATGATCAATTTTCAGACCTATGAACAGGTTTCATTGCGGTTGTGAAAGATTTCATTGAAATTAGGGAAAAAGTACATTGAAACAATGTGTTCCTTTTCATGAAAAACATGTGGTACCTTATATCAATCTTTGTGACAATGATTAAACATTCACTGACGTACGAAAGTATTTATTGATTCAATGAATGAGTTCATTGAGATGGAAGTTGATCGTTTTTTGAGCAAGGGGGTACACTGAAACAATTTTGAATTATTCATAATATCAACGAACATAATTCATGGTCCCAGAGCACAGATGTATATATTATTAAAAAATATTGTACATTATATTATTGAATACCTCTTCGTTTATTGGCTCAATATATTTTTCGTCTAGTCAATGAATAACCTTTCACTGAGATAATATGTAAGTTTTTTTTGTTGAAATGAATTCAAGTTTATCGAGATCAGTGATGATCTATTTTCAGTCCTATAACTATGTTTCGTTGCGGCTACAAAAAAGATCATTGAAATAAAAAAAAAGTACATTGAATCAATGTGTACTATTTCGTGAAAATAATGTGGTGATTTATATAAATGAATGCCGCTTAATACCTTTCCGTTCATTGGCACAATACATTTTTCACCGTGACAATGATTAAACATTCACTGACGTTCGTATGTATTTATTGATACAATAAATTCAAGTTTATTGAGATCAAAGATGATAATTTTTTTACATTTATGAGCAGGATTTGTTGCTGCTATAGAAAAGTTCATTGAGATGAGGAAAGCGGCACACTGAAACAATTTGAAATCGTTCATCATATCGACGAATATAATTCATGGTCCCAGATATATATATATATATTTATATATATATTATTAAAAAATATTGTTCATTATATTATTGAATACCTCTTCGATCATTGGCTCAATATATTTTTCGTCTAGTCAATGAATAACGAGCGAACGAACGAACGAACGAACGAACGAACGAACGAACGAACGAACGAACGAACGAACGAACGAACGAACGAACGAACGAACGAACGAACGAACGAACGAACGAACGAACGAACGAACGAACGAACGAACGAACGAACGAACGAACGAACGAACGAACGAACGAACGAACGAACGAACGAACGAACGAACGAACGAACGAACGAACGAACGAACGAACGAACGAACGAACGAACGAACGAACGAACGAACGAACGAACGAACGAACGAACGAACGAACGAACGAACGAACGAACGAACGAACGAACGAACGAACGAACGAACGAACGAACGAACGAACGAACGAACGAACGAACGAACGAACGAACGAACGAACGAACGAACGAACGAACGAACGAACGAACGAACGAACGAACGAACGAACGAACGAACGAACGAACGAACGAACGAACGAACGAACGAACGAACGAACGAACGAACGAACGAACGAACGAACGAACGAACGAACGAACGAACGAACGAACGAACGAACGAACGAACGAACGAACGAACGAACGAACGAACGAACGAACGAACGAACGAACGAACGAACGAACGAACGAACGAACGAACGAACGAACGAACGAACGAACGAACGAACGAACGAACGAACGAACGAACGAACGAACGAACGAACGAACGAACGAACGAACGAACGAACGAACGAACGAACGAACGAACGAACGAACGAACGAACGAACGAACGAACGAACGAACGAACGAACGAACGAACGAACGAACGAACGAACGAACGAACGAACAAACGAACGAACAAACTAACGAACGAACTAACGAACGAACGAACGAACAATAATAATCAATCTAATCAATACAGTTCCATCAGTTGAACGAATACAGTTTATTGCTTGGATGAACACTCTTCATTCGTTTGACGAATGAAATTCATTCCCCTAATGAACCTATTCAATGTACTCGATCATGATATCAACGAAAGCATTCATTGATATTATCAACATCCGTATCCATAGTATGGATAACCAGTGGTACATTGACATAATGATTGTGTTCATTTGACCTATATCGATAAAAATGTTCATTGAGCCAATAAACTTTTTTATAATAATTATTTAATCTGATGAATACAGTTTCGTCAGTTGAATGAATAAAAGTAATTAGGGTCATGTAGCTCAGTGGTTGAGACTTTCACGTTCGAAACCAGTGATTGCTGGTCGACTAGGTTCGAATCCTAGCGAGTACAGATTTTTATCTGATGGCCCAAGAAAGTGCTAGGAATCGCACGTTAAAAGGTAAGACCTCGTTAATCCTTGGCTCGCACAAGTTTCGACTTTTGAGGGCTGCCGTTCGTAAGGGGACGACAGCTGGTTAACGGAAAAAACAACAACAAACAAACAACAACAATTGCATAGGTGAACACTCTTCATTTGTTTCATAAATGGAATTCTTTTCCTAACGAACCTATTTAATGTTCTTGATCATGTTATGAACGTAAGCATTCATTGATATTATTAAAATACGTATAGATAGTATGGATAACCAGTGGTACATTGACATAACCATTGCGTTCATAGGACCAATATTGATGAAGATATTTAATTCAATAAAAACTAGAGACAATTAAAAAAAAATAAAAAAAATCAACTTTCTGAATGAAAATGCGAATTTTCACTTCCAGATTTTTTCTTCTCAGTTATAATCTTTTCACAATATCTGTCAGATCTAGTTCAATGTCCAGCGTGGCTTTAGCCGGGAAAGTAGTTGTTTTTTTGTAACATATTACAAAAAAAATCACATTTTTCAATTTCAAAACTAGATGTCCTGCCATACCAGGATGCTCACTGCAATAATCCTATACTATAGGAGTATTTGGGTCAAAAATCCATCAGAAAACAACTACTTTCCTGGCTAATACCACGACGAACGTTGAATTACATCCAATGAATTTCCGTGCAGAGTTCCTACAAGGCTATCTCCGCAATTGCTAAATGCATGGAAATGTTAATCGAAACATTTGGACCACCTATTGATTGATTTCTGGGTTCTTGCCCTCATCAGTATAGGGTAGGTCTCTGCAGACAATAACTAATGTCTGCAACAAATGATTCGATTATCAATCCATTTCTTTCTGTTTTCTGATGGATTTTTGACCCAAATACTCATATAGTATAGGATTATTGCAGTGAGCATCCTGGTATGGTAGGACATTTAGTGTTGAACTTGATTAGCTCATTGTTAAATAGATTTCTTCTATTTTTAACATTTTTCAATATTGTTAGCGTTAGAAATTCCCGAAGATATGGAAGAATGCTAACATCCAATGGATACCTGAAAAGAGCAAAGGGCGACGACCAATCTCGCTGCTGCCGACATGAAGTTAACTACTTGACAATCTGGTTACGAAAAGACTGACATTCCATATGGAAATCTGTAATGACATAGATAAAAAGCAACACGGCTTGATATAACAAATGCTTTCAACACCGCATAGATCCCCAATATACGGATAATGCAAAGGATAAAAATCCCCAACAAGCTACAGGAAATAAGTACAGATTTCCTTATGGATAGACAAATAACCAGCGGACAAACAATAAGACGTACGGACCGAGGCTGTCCTCAGGAATCCAGCCTGGGACCGATACTCTGGACGATAGTAATGGAAGATTGGTTCAAGGCAATGGACTCTGAGACAGCCAAAGACGAACACACCATTATCCAAGCATTCGCAGATGACCAGGTTTTGCTCATGGCGGGACGCACTACTTTCCAAATCGAGAGACGATGGAACAAAGTCTGGACCGCGTGCAAAGCCTGGGCAAATACCAACAAACAGACATTCAACACGGACAAAAAGGATACCATGTTCATAACTGGCACAACGGATTACACAGCACCCCACATCGACCTAGATGGGTACGTTCCAGAGAACAACGAAAGCATTAAATACCTGGGGCTCACTATCGATCAAAATATGCTGTGAATAGAACACATCAAGAACATACGCGCCAAAACCCACGACATAGCGAACAAGCTATTCGAAATTGGGAGCGAGCAAGGAAATACAGAAGACCATATTACTGCACCAGGGCCATCAAACCTCTAATACTCTACGGTGCCAATATCTGGGAACACAGAGCCACCGACACCAGGATACAGAGGCACCTGAAGGCAACAGAGAGACCATTCCTGCTGGCCCTGATGAAGGCTCACAGAACCGCGCCAACAGATGCACTCCGCGTAATCATGGGAATAATCTCAACACAGATAGATGCTCAAGCAGGATACCTATATCATCAAGAACACAGGAAATAAATTACGTACAACAAGATCACCCACACAGGAAAAGGACACGGAGACACTGGAGGCATAACAACACAACAACATATACACAGATGCAACCAGCAACGAACAAGACCACAGAGCATACGGTATAGCAAAGACAAGAGACGAAAACATCTGGAAAGAGAAAACAGAATACACAACGGCAAAAACATCCACGACGCCGAACTCTTTGCTATCCTAAAAGCCGCGGAACTAATAAGTGAAGAACAGGAAGACACGGTCATTTTTACAGACTCTAAAAGGTCAATAGATAGAATCAGCAACAGGGAAAGCAAGGACAAAAAGGTAACATTAATACACAAGAAAATGCAGAAGAGGCTAGACAACGGACTAATGACAGAAATCAAACACGCAGACAGGAACAACGCAGGAATCAAAAAGGCGGAAAAGGTGACTAAGAGACATCTGCAAGATGAACTCATACACTAAATCACTACTGCTATTCATGACACTCGGATGAAGATAAATAAAATCTCTGGTAACTGACGAATTTTATGTTCACCTCCCCAAACTGAAATCCTGGCTGCGCCACTTATATTTCGCAAAATAGTTGTCTTAATCAGTAAAAAAGCCAAAAAACCGTTTTTTTCACATTCATGATCAAATAATTCTCATGACACCACGATTTGAATTGCTTGATTAGTATATCTGCTTCAGTCTCTCTCGTTCTGTCAAATTGTTGGCATGAATGATTACTGATGTATCATCAGGACGAGTACCTGTAGGGCCGTCAAGACCCTAGCACTCTGTTTGAATCCACCATTATTTCCATTACAATTCGAAAACAGATTTAATCAGAGACTCTGAAAATATGATTCAACACAACCCGAGCTCATAAATAAAATAATTCAAATTAATCAACAGGGTAATACGCGCTTTCTCCGTACTAACGACATTCATTACGGCCGTTATGCCCAAGTGCTTTTTGAATAATGGCGAAAGGACCGGCATTCCCACCACAGTCTGAAAATATGTTCAGTATAACCTGTTACTGGTGAGACACCACCGTTATTTTATTTTTCCAGCACGTTCGCTTTCGTGAAAACCTGATTCCTCACCGAGCAAACAAAGGGACTGTCTTGCTTACTTCCCCTGAAAAATGTAATCTTCATGAGACACAATGAAAATGTATGGTAACCAATATCGAATAAAAACGGTCCATGAGCTTAACTTGAAAATATGTATCAGATTACAAACCAAGAATTGATCAGGAAATTGGAAACGATCACATTAAAATCTATCAACGATGCGTCAAACTAAAAACTTGAAAATTTAAAAAAAATATAATAAAATTGAAAAGAAAATCGCTCACATTGGACGAGAAAACAAAAATAATATTTTTAGTATAACAACAGACTAGAAAAAATTGAGAGATAACATCAATAAAATGTTTGGCTCTCATGAAGAAATAATGAAATACAATGAATTCAAGATGCCAAAAACAATATAAATACTAAGATGAATAAAAAGCAAGTATTTTCAACAACACCTTCATATAATTTGGAAATAAATTAGCAAGAAATATTATCAAAAACGGTTCAAACATACCAAAAGGAAAAAACCACAAATAATTGTTCCGTTTTGGTATCGATAATATAGTGTGTTTCGAAAAGTTTGCACCATATTATGGGAAACTTTTTTCATATGCATTTGTCTTGTTGTTTGAGTTTTTTTTATAAAAGTTGGTGTATGGCGAAAAACTTGTATTGGACTCACCAAAATTCTGAATTTTCAAACGGTGTACAGGAGAGAACAAGAAATAGGAATTTCGATTAGGGGTAAACCCTTATTTGCGATCTTATCAAAAAGTTCATTTAAAAAAGTTGTTCGGAATCAAAAACAATGTTTAGATTTGGAATCACATTTAACTACTCAACAAAAATTTTTGATCACAATTTTCAATGGTTCTAGCCTCATAAAGAGTACTAAAATCTCGTATGCACCTCAGGCGCCTCCCTCATATTCCTACAATGATATTTGAATGCAAAATTCCGTCTAATTTATAATTTGTAGTATAATATCGACGTTTGTTGAAAATTGTTATTAGTTTTTTGGTGCTAATTTAATATTTCACTCTATATGTAGGTATGTCCCTAATATCTATCAGTGTAATTCTATGGAAGAAAATCATTGAATAACTCAATTAATTATTGGTAAACGATTAAATAATAAAAAATCCGCTTCTTTACGATCACTTTAATCATAAAGAATGTGGGTTTTCTATTTTTTTTTTTTTTTTTTTTCGTGTTGTGGCTATAATTTCAAATTTGTATGCTGATTTTGAATCGAAACAACTTTTCCATATCCATTTTTTCGACAATATATTTCCTTGCTTACCAACCAATCATTGGATTTCAAATTTTTGAATTCAGCCAATAGAATCGGAACTACAGTGGAAATATAGCTTGTCGCTGTATTCTCACGGTGATAAACGTCAAATTTATGTTATTTGACTAGTTATCTTTATTTATCAATATGAGCGATCGTTGCGGACAAATGTCCATTGGTATCAGAGATGATGCCGTGGAAAAGAGTATTCCGTTGAATACGGCTAGAAGTGAAGCATCAATTATCAGGTGACACGATTTTTCTTGATTTCAAATCGATATATCGTCCTAAATATAATTCGTGGTATGATTAAAAATCTATAATTTTTTGGAATGACACTAAGGTAAAACACGATTAAAATTTCCACAAAATTTATTGTCTTTGCAACATGTTTCGATACACAGTATCTTTTTCAAGTATAACTATGGATTTCAGCGTTGGGATTGCAATTCATTAATATTCCAAAAAATTATCGGTAATAATCATACCACTTATTATATTACCCCTGATAATATTAAAAATAAGAGTAGTTCAGAAGTGATCGAATTTGCGAGAAATTACAGGCTCATTTCACTCACCGCCAATTTGAGAATTTTTTTAAATATATTTGCATGAGTATAGAGTACTATCTGAAATGCGGTTCGGTTTTAGGGAAGGCAATCAACCGAAGACGCTTTGATTGACCCCACAAATTATCTTTATGGAGCTTTGAATTAGGGTTAACGGTTTTGTAGGTCTTGCGAAGGCATTTGATACCATTGAGTTGCATCATATTGCTATCGATACTCGTAAAAATTGGGGTACGAAACAATTGTCTCGAACTTTTCAAAACCTACCTCAATGATCGCCAACAATGTGTTTAACATCAATGAAACCTGCACTGAGCTCAGGAAAATCGAGTGTGGTGTGCCTCTAGGTACAGTGTTGGGACCTGCACTCTTCTCGATTTGTGTGAATGGATTATATTCAATACAGTTTGATGAGGAAAATAATAAGCTCTGCTGATAATACAGTCAATCCTCAAAAGGGAGAATATTGGACCAGAAGAAACAATGTGGAAGTGGACATTGTTTCTATAAAAACATTCTTTGATAACATACAGACTACTAACTATCAATAATGATAAAACATTTGTCCTACCCTTTTGATACATAATATGGAAAGACTTTGCCATGATTTCAATACAACTCACTTCACCAAGTAACCTACAAATTTCTTTTGTAATTATCATCAAATACCTCGGAATTATGATACTCATATGCGATGAGATGATCATGTGAATTTGGTACTCAAAAAGCTTTGTTCGCTATAAATTTCGTCAATCGACACAAACTTTTTTGAAATGCACTCCAGATTTTTTAATGGCTTTTGCGATTCTGCATCAAATTTTGAATTCAGCCATATAGCACACTCATAGTTTCCCTTGAATACCACAGCGTCTTCATGGCATATTATAAAGAGGGCCATGAAAGCGTCAAAATAAATGCAATAATATGAATATTCATCGATCTATCAGATTTTACGGAAGTGTATTGAGTTTTGGCCGATTTTTCGTGATATTGAAAAATGGTTCAATTTTCACATTCACAGCTGGTTTTTTCGCCATTGTTATGGGAGTTAACGCCATGCTTCCAACCCCAGTCTTCAAGATTTTTCTCTATGCCTCTCGATTTCATTTCTGTACTTGGTGTTACGTCCTAAAGGCGTGGAATTACGTTGCGTCTTTTGTAGATGGCAAAAAAGGCAAGATTGATTTTGCTTTTCAGAGTAGATTTGGGGAAGCGTTGAAAACGAATCTCTTCCAAACTGTCTTTATCCATGTTGCCACTATACAGGGTGTTCCAAATTAAGTCGGCACCATTGCCAACTCCGTTATTATTGATGCTACGAATTCGGTTAAATGGGTAAACTAGTAGCATTTGTAATGGCCTTCTCGATGCCGAAAACAAACAAAAAATTGACAGTCGCGTTTTCGAAATATTTTATAAAATGATATTTTTTTAAATGGAACACTCTATATTTTATCGTGCATTTCGACTCGTAACTACATTCTGAATAACAAAGCTTCTATGACTTTTTTTCCTAAAGTTGAAAATAAGGGAAATAGGAAACATTTGTAACAATCAGATTTGATAAAGCGCTATAAGATATCGAGTGAATGTTCAAAAAACACCGCCTTCTGTTTGGTGTAGAGGCTAAGGCTCCTTCACCTCACGCTGGCGACCCGTGTTCAAATCGTGGTCGAGCCATTTTTTTTTATGTGTTAGATATATGGATTGTATTGCCAGTAATTTGGATACCGACTTTGGCTATATCTATTAAAAATTGTCAGAATTGTACATTCAATTTTAATCTAGTAAATAATAAAAGAAATGAATATTATTATAAAATAATCAATGATCAATAAAGTATCGAGTGTATTGTCTGTATCTGAGATCTGCGTTTGTCGAAAAAATATTGTGTGTATTTCGAGCACAAAGTGTAATTGCCGCTCTCCAAAGATTACTCTCTTTGTTCGAGCGGCAATCCATCACTTTGCGCTCTAAATACACAAATAGCTATTTCCAACCGCATTAATATGACGCTCCAGCATTTTCTGTTCTGTACAAAAACGGCTTCAAAGTTATCATTATGGCAGAAATATTTTGATTCAAAAACTAAATACGGCTAGTGGAATGGTTTTAAGATGGAAATTGTCGTTTTGTAAATTGACGGGTTTCACGACTTCAAATCCCAGCGCAATTTTTTCTTTTTACTGTCTTATTTTGCTGTTAATAACAAAATATTGTCATTCGTATAAATACCAAAATGGGGAGTTTGGACAATCATGAGGTTTTATTGGCCAAAATAAAGAAATTTTTTGTACTAGTGAAAAAAATAAATATTTCCACATAAGTCGCTCATTTTCAACTTTAGGAAAAAAAGTCATAGGAACTTTGTTATTGAGAATGTAGTTACGAGTCGAAATGCATGATAAAATATAGAGTGTTCCATTTAAAAAAATATCATTTTATGAAATATTTCGAAAACGCAACTGTCAACTTTTTTTTGTTTTCGGCGTCGAGAAGGCCATTAAAAATGCTACTAGTTTGCCCATTTAACCGAATTCGTAGCATCAATAATAACGGAGTTGGCAATGGTGCCGACTTAATTTGGAACACCCTGTATAAAGCTACAAGAAAGTTTACTCCGGACTCGGCAATCTCCTATGGCGTGGCATTTTGTTGGTTGAAAATTTCAATTATATCATGAACCGCTCTGTTCTTTTCTATCAGCATACAAAATTTAGTTTTTCCCTGATTGAATAGGGATGACCTAGTGTCACAACCACTGAATGCATGCAAGAACGGAATATGCTTGGTTACTTTTTCATATTTGAGGATACTTGCTGAATATATCCTCTCAGCAGTTTTTCCTTTTCCAGGTTTACGGAAGCAGATAAAATTTTCGGCTAGTGCTAATGCTGTCAGAAGAACTAAAATGTCAACGTCTTTCCCGACCACAAAAACAGCATCAAATATTGATTCACTTCATAATGAAATTTCAGTGTTGACAGTTAGCACATCTGCATCATCTCCAGCTTGTTTGACTATAAATGCAGCCAGCTCAGATTTGTTCTTTAGCATCGATATGGGACGAATTTAATTTTTTTCATTGGCTAAAAAACGCTCCAGCGAAACTTGCACCACAATTGTTTCATCAAAAACGATATCGGCAGACACGTGCTTTTTTTATCGACGAAGTCTTTCTGCGGACTTTGTATTTGTATTTACACCACCATCAGATGGATATCCACCAAAAACACCAATTGCATGGAAACAAAATGATCTTGCACATATCAAATATATTTGTCACAAATCGCTCCAAACGAATCATTTTGGTGCCTAACAACTTTGCGTAGATGATATCCCCCATCCATCACATTGATATGGTTATCTCAGGATTGAAATTTTTCAGAAATTTTGTCCCCTTCAAATCTGTATAGATCATCTTTTGTCGTGAAAGCCACCGTTTTTTGAGTTATTATCAATAAACCAATTTTTTTTACAAAAACTTGGATTTTTGATTAGGGACTCAAGCCTAACAACATACTGAAAAATCGCTAATACCTCACCTTTTGCATTCAAACATCCCTTTTTAATACCCACATACTGGACTGATAGACCTTTTTTCCTGAAAAAAACGTGATTTTACAAATAATTATGATGATAATATGAATTTTTGGTTTTCGGAAACAGCTCTAACGATTTTGATTCGTCCAAATAATCTGAAACTTGGCACACATATCAAGGTCCGATAGGCATACAAGGACCTCATCATAAAGAACTGACAACAATACAAGAATTTTATAATAAAAATGTTATAATGATAACAATGTGACTTTCTATATTCAATTTTCACCTACTTTTGTTTGGATATTCTGAAACTTGGCACACATGAATATAAACGTTCGCAATGTATTGCAATAAATAGGTTTGTATAAGAAAACCGGGAGTTATAATTTATTGAAACTACGTTATTTTCTTCTTCGATCACATTTTCGTTGGCAAATATCAACACACCAGTATCACCTGCATAAAAAGTGAACTCTGCATTCTCAATAAAATTTTCAAACTCATTGATGTGAAGAAGAAAGAGAGCTTGGCCAATTAAGAAACACTGAGGCACTCCTATGTTTTTGAGAATATTGCTGATATAGATAGAGCTGATTTTGTAATTATCAGTCAAATGTGTTACATTATAGCCATCAATGTAACGAGATTATTATGCGAATTATAATAAGTAATCGAGGATGTTGAAAGGCGACGATGCGCTCTGCGCCGAGTCGCCTGTACAACTTCCGAGCTTTATCGTATCATTGACAACGATTATGTGAAAATAAAATCAACAACTTTGATTATGTCACGTCATTGTCACGCCATTGGCCACTTTGTATCTAGGGTATACAGTATCGGAAAGTTTTCATCTGGGGTATGGTGGTTTTATGAGAGAGTGAAGAATAGCTTGCTATAATGTTGAGAGAGCATTACAATTTCTCCTCTACTCGCCCGAGGAAGTGATGCTAGTGATAGTGAGCTTTTAATTCGTCGGGCGAGGCAACAGGAGAGGCGCACAGTAGTGCGTCTCTCTTATTTATGTGGTATTATCATGTCACCGCGTTCCTTGTTGCTCGCGTAGATTTCTGTCTATATTCCAGATGAAAAGTTTCCGATACTGTATAAAGTAAATAACGTATTATATTGTAACTAATTTATTGAATTTTATTTTAATAGAGACTTAAAGGAAGCTTGATATTCGACGATACAATGAACTCGATTAATCAGAAGTGTTTATTTACAGTCATAAAAGAGGGTTATCTCGAATTCCATACAGTTTATTGAGCAGTTTCTGATGATCGACAGATTCGAATGCCCTGCTGAGATCACAAAATATCCCAATAGGATACTCACTGATGAAACCAGCAATCGATAACAATACAATAATTTAAAAAAATGTGAACCCCTACGCCCCGAAAGATAGGAGCAGTGTGGAAATCTGGAAAAAATTCCGAATATTTTGGACGTCGAAAATACGATCAGTGTAACTTGTTACTGACGTGGTTAGGTATTTGATTTTTCCAGCCCGTTCGTTTTAGTGAAGATTCCTCACAGCGCGAATAAAGGGACTTTCTGCTTACTTCCTTGGAAAATAATGTTCTTGATGAGGTGGTGTTTCATACGGCGTCGTGAATTATGCTTCGAATCGATATCGGCAGCAGAACGGCAGTTATTACATTCCTTGAAGTTTCTTGTTGGAACTTACAGCCTGGTTGTGGTGATGTGTACCAACAATTTGACTATAGGCCAATCAATAAAGGACTTTTTGTGACGAAAATACTAGCAGAAAATTGACTGCTATCATATGGAAGGCAGTCTGTAACTATATTCTGTTATGTTACAGATTCGAAACTGTAGTTCACTTTTCATTTTTTATAAACAATTCAATAAAATAAAGCTGTTTTTCCAGGTTTTTGCTTTGAGAAACAAAAGTAATATAGCATTCTTACTGTAGAGAATTCAAATAGAAACAAAATGAAATTTATTACTACACAATCGGATATTAGTAACGGAGAAAACCTGGAAAATATTGCACTTTGTTTTTTTATTCAAAATCCGTTATTTACATGGTTTTATTTAACTTGCAATTCACTTTTGAACCACTTGCTGACATCCAATTGAGATGGAATTTTGCACATGTATCAAGAACTGACGACAATACGATAATTTGAAAAATGTTCATCCCTTTGCCACCCCCCTGTAGAGCTAGACAGAAAAAGTGACAAAATTCAGAAATTTTTTTAACGATTTTGGGCGTCACCAATTACGGAGAAAAATTCTGAAAAACGTCCAAAAATGTCACCTCTTCTTCCCTGGATTGAAAGGATTGATAGGTAAATTCGAAGACAATCCAAATACGTGTCGAACAGCTGGATTCCAAGAGATATAAAGGAATATCAAACATATGCATGCCACTTTCGAACCAACCTCTGGGCACTAGACGCACCTATTCAGACAAATAATTAAACAAATTTTAATGCCTGAAAATAAAAAAAAATATTATCTACTGGCATGTCATAATGACATCGATATGTTAATGTATTTTGGTGACATAATGAAGTTCATTATGGGCAAAGTTCTATAATGAAGTTCAAAAAGTTCTAGTTCTAACCAGAGCTGTGCCGAGCACTGACAAATAGTGTTTCGAGCACTAAGCACTAGGCGTTTTTGTGAAGTGCTCCGGAATCTCGAGCACTGAGCACTATTAAAAAGTAATTTTAGTCAAGAAGCACCAAGCACTTATCATCAGACTGTTAAATACTTAAGTTACTGAAACTTGATAAAACACGTAAGATATCCACAGATATCCACATGGTTGCGATACAATATAATTTTTCAAAATTCTCTCGTGTTCAATTTCACAATCTGTATCTGAAGGACATTTTTAAAAACATTACTATAGCAACTCTATTTTTTAAATGCGTAATCAATGTTACTGTTAGACTTCAGTGGTTAAAAATCATCTTGACAGAGTAGATCAGTTGAACCTATTATAACCTGTTTAGATAAAAAAAAATATTAACTCACAAACATGCAATTTTGTGGTTATGATATGAATTCTTAAAAGGAGTACGGTATGTAAAGCGGTTATAAACTCCTGTAAACACTTTGTTATTTGCACTCATGATCAAAATACTCGTTACTGAAAGGACGTTCATAACACCTGTTACATAATATACTATTGTGAAATAGAATTGTTGAAATAAAAATGTTAATTCAAATGCGATAGAAATATTGATTGAATGTTTGATTTCATGGTTTTCTTGAAATCGTTCTTTTGGACAGCCTGAAAATGAAAATAGGTAATATCTCGAATGTGCATAATAATCCAAGCGCTGCACCTGAAACACTAATACAACCTGACAATAAATCTAATAGAAATTTTTCGTACACGGGCAGATTTTGAAGATTACTTTAAAAAAACAAAATGCTCTGCATGCGAGCACCTCTGGGAAAATTGGGGAAAATTCCCGGGAACTCTGAAAATCAGTAACTTGGAAGGGGTTGGAAATTTTGATATAATGTATAGGAACAAAAACTTGTATAGAACGTAAAAATCTCTATAAAAGACATTATCGCATATTTTTTTGAAAACTGAGAGTTAATGAGATATAACTGATGTTTTTAGATTTCGGTGCGAACAACTTGGGATATCATAAGATTTACCTCGACGCTCTACTAAAATCTCTGTATCTCCCTTGTTTTTGATCTATGAATTGAACGGAATTTCAAAGAAAAATCCTTCAGCAACAGAGCTGTGCCGAGCACTCACAAAAAGTGCTTCGAGCACTAAGCTCTAAGCACCATTGAAAAGTGCTCCGAAATCTCGAGCACTAAGCACTTTGATTTATGAAATGCTCGCAATTACTTAGCACTTTCAAATAGTAATTCTTGTCCGGGAGCACTAAGCACTTTTCAGACTGTTAGATACTTAAGTTACTGAAACTTAATCAAATACGTAAGATTTTTACAAATAATGATACATCGCGACACGTTTTGCTACAATGTCGCTTTTTCAAGCAGTTATTATATTAATCGCTTGGAAAACTCCAGTGTAGCGAAACATGTCTCTACCTCACGTTTCCAACAGTCTAAGAAGTGCTACAGATTTCGATCAAGTAACAACCGAGTCAATTAAAAACTTAAGTTACTTTTTCTACTCATACATCACATGACATATTTCGCAATCTATATTTAATTTTTTTTTTAAATATTATCATATCTCCATTTTTTAAAAGTACATTGCTAGGGTTACTGGTCTTTCTTGACCTGTCAATTGAAACTGTTATGATAAAAAAATATGTCAACTTAAAAACAAACAACTCTTTGGTTATAATATGAATTTATGAAACAATTGTTTTTTAAACAGTCGTTCCGCAACGCTGCACTCGTGAATAAAACACTCGTTACTGAAAGGACGTTTATAACACTGCTAACATAATATACTAATTTGAAATAGAATTGCTGAAATCAACAATTTGATTCCAATAAAACAGGAATATTGATTGAATATTTCGTTTTTCGGTTTTCTTGATATAGTTTTTTGAGTGTTTAACCTCGCACAGTCTGAAAAAACCAAAACATGTATCAAAATCAAATAGAAATGGGTTATGATTACACAGAAAAGAAATTTGAAATAAAATAATGGTAATTGACATACTGCACATCCCCTGTAGCAAGATAGCAAATGTCATCCATACCAATTTTTTTTGAATTTCGTCAAAGAAATAACAATTAGACTCAATAAGGGAAAATATATATAGATAACGGAGAAAGATTTGGTCTCCGATATGTCAACGTAGTTTGAAAATGAGAAGAAATATTGAGTTATTTTGAACTTATTTTTTTAGATAGGAAAAGTAACTGACAAAATTGTACTATTTTTTAAATGCATAACTTATCGTAGAAAATTGTTTTTTGGTACGGGGGTGCCGCCGGGTGCCATCTGCCGCGACTTCATGTTTCGACAAGATACATTTATATGGAAAGGCTTAGTGCTTAGTAGCCTTTTCGTTATATGCTTCGGAGCACTGAACACTAAGCACTGAATTACGAAAGTGCTCGGGAGCACAGTGGTTAGGACCACAAAAGTGCTTCGAGCACTTTCACGAGCACTAAGCACTGTGCTTTGGGACAGCTCTGTTCAGCAATAGAGCACTGTCAGCTGACGTCATAACATGGCGGTCATGAGGGTACAACCAAAGCATTCAACATTTGATGAAATTATTTTTTTTTTTTGTGGGTGTTAGGGGATAATTGAAGGGGCAAGTGGAAGAAGGGGTTATGTTACAAATATGAGTTTATGAGAAAAATGGGTTTTAGTAAAATTTGCTGGCATTTTTCAATTAAAGCTAGTTTGATAATTTGATTTGTGCAATTGTGAGGAATAATTTTTGAGTGTTTTTTTGAAATTTAGAGCATTTTGCTATTACATCATTATTTGAAAAAAATCTGAATTTATATGTACATAACCCCTTCTTCTATTTCATGTCATGAAGGTAATGGGTAACAGATAGTGAGGAAAGTGAAGTACTTTAATAAATATAATAATACATAATAATCATACATTCATTCTTTAAGGATTTCAACAAACGAACTTTTCAAAAATAAAAAATCCTTCAAAACCTTAAAAATATGGGAAGGAATAAATAAAAAAAGTTCAAATAAATCATGGGATTCACTTGGTACACAGTCGTTGTGAGGAGGTTTTGACTTTAATCAATAATATTTTCATAAAATCCCCTATGTTCTTATGAGGTGAAAGGTAACTGCTCCTGAATATTCTGAATTCTTTTCTCATTACATATCCTGATTTATTGAGAATTCTAGTGAATTCGATATTTGTAGGAGGCGAATAGTGTTTTAAAGGGTTGTTTTTTAATAGTGAAACTTCATTGAAGATAAGATACTCTTAGTATGCTGAATACTGACCGTCAGTATTCACCTGACGATTTCGGATTCAAGCAACTGGAACGTTATGAAAAATTGAAAAAAGTAGATATCTTTTAACTATTAATACGATAAACGCCCGAAATGTTAGTAATTTGGTTGATCGATATCTTCATCAGAATCCTTTCTTTTGATTCTGAATGGCTTATTGGTTGGTAGTCGCTACCACTTCACACTGTAATCCTCAGAAAAAACTAAAATTCAAATTCTTCAATAAGTATAGTATTCTTTAAATAATTTCAAATATAGAAAAATTTTACATCTTATTTCAGGATTGTTTTTGAAAAAATATATATTTATTTTAATCATGACGTCGATTTTTTTACCTGATAACGTCTCAAAAATATATTATTTTGGAAAAGAGTAATGATAAAATGAAACGTAAAAAAATACTTTCGTTGATTCAACAGGCCGCAAAACCAACAAATAAACGAGAACCATATACAAACTTGGATCACTGAAACATTACACACACGTAACATTGAAATTTTGATAAATGCGTATCTTCACTTGACCAGGTGCCACTCTACGTCATCGTCTTGTAGTGAAAAATCGGTATTGCCACCAAAAGACCAGACTAGAAAAGAATAATAATGTAATGTTGACAACGAAATATGATGCTGCAGTCCAGCCCAGGCACTAAAACGTGATAATGTGCAGCAGATTATGTGCCCTTAACCCCTTCTTTCACAGCGTTCTTGATGTTTAATGTAACATAGCCCCTTCTACCACTCTGTATCTGGTCAGATATAAAGAATAGAAGCAAATCCTAAGAGGGCAAGTTACATATGCACATAACACCTTCTTCCATGACAGAATCTAATATTTTCAGAAAATGTTACTTGACCCCTTCTTCCACTTGCCCCTTCAATTGTGATTTTTTTATAAACTTTATAGACATTAAGTGATTCACGCAGCCTTATGAAAAATGGGTTCAATGGGTTTATTTTTGTTCAGTTTGGTTTGTTTGCTCCCCAATGACATTGTTCCGTAACTGTCTTATTACGTCACTGACAATGCTCCATTATATACAGGCCGATTCACGGTGGATGGCACATTAGACGTTTCTGGTGAACCAGACAACGGATCACTTTGAAAATTTGATGGAGGGCATATTCGGACATTCTCTAGCCAACTAAAATATTTTCGACAATGCGGTGTTGCCGCTTCTATTAGAAAGCAGTAGCAACTTTGATTTTTCAAATGAAACACTCTGTATATAATATTATTTTTGGAATCTCCAACAATTGCCCGACAACTTTTCTTGATATTTCCCTATACCTATCTGTTACCGTTTTCGAAATAAAAATTAATTTCAATTTTTTTCTTCGAAAATCATGACTTCTAAAAATGCCGATATCTTTTAGTTAAGAAGTACTATGATATCGAAATTTGGTTTGGAGTTAGGTGATACTTGGACACTTCCCACACGTTAGCCTAATCTCCGTTACTTCAATACAGGGTGGTAAAAAAATACAGTTTTTGAGTTTGCTTGAAAAAGTTGCTGAAATTTGATTATTTTAAATGGAACACCCTGTATATTATTGAAAATTCGGAAAGCTGCTGAAATTTTCTTTCCTTCTATGTATATCATACCTATACCTAACTAGTCAAGTTTCGGACTTATGAGCATTTATTTGTGAAAATGTCCCTTCAGAATGGTATTTCCATTCGGTATTTGGTAAGCAGGCCATGATTACTATTTGACAGTAGCGTTGTGACATTCTCCTAATAATATCGACATTTTCGTCACTTCAGAAGTTGCAAATACCTTCAAAACGATGGAACAAAACTATTCAAACGAAGTTCTTATGAATTTGTTTATTATTTTTGGACAGTGTGATAAAATTATCAGCAGAACATGTAGAAAGTTCAATGAAATGTATCCGAATCTACCGCCAATGAACCTCAAGAAATTTATACGAATTCAGAACAATTTCAATGCATTTGGATCAACTTTTCTTATGCCATGAATATACCTGAGACAAGATTTTTGTACCCGCTGAATCCGATTAATTTCTGTAGTATCCAAACAGGGGCCATAAATGGCGTCACAATAGTTAAAATGAGACAGTACTAAGGAATCGGTGACCAAAATTTTTGTTGATTTTTCCAGAACGTGACGATGGGGATATAACATTTTCAAATCGGCATAGGCTCGTCTCACGCATTTACTAACATGATACTTAAACCGCAAGTATCTAACTCCAAACCAGAAATTTCTGGCGACTCTGACACAAGATATATTATTACCACCAATATCAATATCATTTTCAGTTTTTGTTTCATTTTTACCGCATATCAAAGTTTGTGTTTTAGCAGGATTAACCTGAAGCTGGTGTTGTTCTGAAAATGATATGAGCTTAGATAATTCTTGATTGATCAGGATATTTGTTGAATCAACATCAGCTTCTGATAGCATAAATTTGATTTGGGTATCATCAGCGTACATGAAAAGTTTATATCTATTCAAACAACTAGTAATATTACATGTGTAGATGAAAACAGTATAGGATCCAAAATGGAGCCTTGAGGCACTCCACAAAAAATATTTTTCATATCAGATTTTTCTGTACTGGTTTCAACAAATTGTACTCGATCCGTAAGGTAGCTTTTCAAAAAATGTATCGAAGTTGAAGAAAAACCTATGTAAAGTAGTATTGCAAAAAGTAATCGAAAGCTTTCGAATAATCTAATAGAAACAAGGCTACAGAATTCCCTCTATCAATATCCCAGAAAATGTCATCTATAAGATCCAATAGGGCCGTAGTGCAGCTTTATCCATTCCTGAAACCGGACTGGTTCGTGGGTGAGATATTATATTTTTCAATGTATGAAATAATCTGAAATTTCATGATTTTCTCCAAAACTTTGGAAAAAGTGGTAAAAGACAGATCGATAATAAAAAAGTTTTCCATATGGTGCAAATTTTTTAAACTCACTGTATGTAGTCTGGACCACATTTTGATAGGCAACCCATTTTACGCGTATTTGTCTATTTATGAAACTCCATAAGAAGTATGTTTCATTAATTAAACAGAACGGTGAACGTCGACCTCTCTTCTGCTCTTTGACTATCAATAAAGCGGTCAGGCACAGCTTGCTCATAATTTTTCATATTGATAAATCGAAAGTATCTGCAGTTTCAAAAATTCGGATCATAAACGCTCATTATGGTGCACGTGCAAGTGTTAACACTTATCGATTCATCAGTTTGCCATTTCATAGTAATTTCTTTCAATTTGATGCCATACCAGTGATCACGAGAAATGTTTCAAAATTGATTTTCAGGTTGTCACATAATCGATCACTTAGAATCATTTTTGCGACATTCTAATGACATAGTTTTTTCCCATTTGTTGCTTACGCACTTTTTGGCGGGCACTGTACATAAAATTCAGCTTCCATACTATTCTCGTAATTTGGGGTTCAATCACGACTTGCTAGAATCCGACCCTTATTTTTTATACAAATTGACTCCCAGCTCCCCTCATTTCCCTTGGGCACAGTCGATAACGAACTCCCCGATATAATCATCAGTAACTTTCAAGAAAACTCGTATTTGAAACATGAAAACTACGAAAATATAAAAAAGGCATGATCCGAAAAATAACATTTCCTTGACCGGGTGGAAAATTATAATCATGAATATACATTTTACATTTACGGGGTGTTCGGACTTTCACGACAGTATAACGATAGTATAGTTCCAATTCATTAAAGTTTGTTACCTATTACCTGCCAAACTCATGTTGATCTATTAAAAGCTCATCGTTCTGACCTGAGTAGCGCTGAGAACCTTTTATAAAATGACTCTAATTATGGCTCTAATTATTTTCAGTTTCAGAGTCTAGAAGAAACACCCAGAAACAAAATTCCCCACAACATAAAACTTTCAATATCATTACTTTCCAGAATTCAACAAATTCTATGTTTTCGACTAACGAATGAAAATATTTTATGACGCAATTACATCCCGCTTGTCAACGATCAACGACCTTTGACCTACAGAGCGCCTGGCAGTACAAACAATAGTTGGAGTTACCTGGGATAGAAATAGAAAAGCCGGGTGTTTGATTAACTCACTTGTTGCGCCAGGAATATTGGAAATTTTTCAGATGAAACTTGTATCCTTCTACATATGCATCTTTCCTGAAAAAAACAAAATTTTACACAAAAATTATGACAGTGCGTAAACTAGTTTTTACGGTTTTGTTACTTTTACTTTCGCCATTTAAATGCATGCAGATCATATGTGGGTAGAATTCCAAAACAACTGAAGCTCGTCACCCGGGTACTAGTCAATAATATGAGATACTCTTTTAAGACCGATTCAGATATATGGGTGCCCACCCAGGGTTTTTGACCCGGCATTATGAAATCCTCCAGTATTCATAAAATTAAAACTTCTGAACCAGCAGAAAATACGACTTTGTGATAGAAACGCAAATAAAAGGAACGTATGTGAACTGTCTTGCAGTTTATAGGAACAAGGGTCAAAATTCATTGCTTGTAAATTGCACGTGCTTGAAAAACCCGTTTTTCGAGCAACGTCCAATTTACAAGCAAATATTTTCGACCCTTGTGCCTATAAACGGTAAGACAGTTCTCAAACTCATATTTTCTTTGGTTCAGAAATATTAATTTCATCAATACTGGAGGAATTTATTATGCGGGGTCAAAAACCCATGTTTCTGAATCGGCCTATATAAGAATTGTTTATCACTTCATGTTGATGATGGAATTGAAAGACAATCAACAGGTGGTAAATGGTAACCATCATCGCCGGTGAAATACCGCCGCCATATCGACTTGATTGTACCGAGCACATTTGTTCTTCCCTCATTTCTTTTCCAGGTCTTATTCTGATAGTAATGATGACGTTTTCTCGAGTAAAATATTCCGAAAGCAAAATACTTCTCTATTCGGATTTTTGGGCACAATAAGTGAAGCTCTGTCAATAGTCAATAATATGAGATACGTCGAGAAATCATTGATTGAATGTTTGATTTTGTGAAGGAAATTCGGTTTTTGATATGATTTTTTGGGTTTGAAACCTTCCACAATCTGAAAATGAAAACATATTAATCCAAGGAAATCTGCAGGGCAAATTAATTAATTTAAGTTACTGCGTTCACAAGACTACTGTTTTTAACATTTTTTCATTATTCAATTATACAGTGGGTGGGGTGAATAAAGGTTAGCAAATGCTTATGCTCAGGTTTTTCAAAGATATATTTATTTGTATTAATGAGGTGAGAGAAGGATAAATCTGTAGTTCGAGCATTTACCCAGTTTCATTCACCAGGCCCAGTGTGTTCCAGCTAGTATGAGTCGAATTTAAACTTTATGTTGATGAAACACAAGGATAATCAGAGGTGGTAGACGGTAAACACCGCCGCCGGCGCCGGTGAAATACCAATTAAATTAACCTGATTGTGCAGTGAAATGTAATCCTGTCACCGTTTTTCTTTTCCCTTTACCTTTTCCATTTTTATATCTCATTCTAATAGTAATTATTATGAGTTTCCTCGAGGAAAATTTTCTGATAATAAAATTTTTCTCTATTATTCGGATTTGGATTTTGCTAGACAAACTTGAGGTGACATATCATCGAACAGTTTGAAGATCGAGTTTTGTACAGGCAGAAAACCCGATATTCTGGCTCTAACAGAAACACAAGTAAACTTCTACGTCCTGAAAAAGAATTCCGTTCTCGGTTCAGATTTAAAGGTGTTGTTCACCTCTAGTCTAAGACTAGCCCTTCGTGCCAACGAGAGAGAGAGAGTTTGGAGCTCTAAGATTTTGACATGGTGTGGTTCAAGCTGTCTAATACCAAAGATATCCTTCGGTATTTATAGGTGTCAATACAAATGGGTCTATGAGATAGATTGTGCTTCCTTCTGCTGCTCAGTCGTTCAGGATATCAGATTGCTTCAGGTTAAGTAGATCTCCTTCTTCTATTCGGTATTCTCCGATGTATCTTATCCTGAAGTTTTGCAGGGTGATGCATTCTGATATAACGTGGATAGGGGTTTCGTCCTTCTCGCAACATCGGCATTCACTTCCGCAACTAGTCCGAGTTTCCTAAGGTGCTGTCGCAACCAGCAGTGCCCTGTTAATATTCCCTTTATCATTCTGAGTTTGTTTTTACTTTTGCTGGTGCAGTCATTTGATTTATTCTGTAGTGTCTTGGCCTGCCTCATTCCTCGTGATTTTATCCAGTATTGGGATTATTTGTTCTTGTATTTTGCTGTTACTCATTCCGCAGAAAGGTTCAGGTCCCAGAAATGGTGCTTCAGCCGCTTTTTTTGACAGTACTTCTGCTATTTCATAACTCTCTAATCGAGTGTGTCCAAGAACCACTCTATTGCGACCTCTCCGAGTCTTCAGTCATCTCCTACGAAAGCGCTGAACGGACATGATGAAAAAAAATATTATAATTGCCAGTTTAAACTGACAATTATACCTCATTGCGAGTTTGAACTGACAATTAGCTATAATTGCCAAATGGCAGCTGAGCGCCATCTTCAATAATTTTTTTAAATTGAACACCCGGTATATTATTGCATGATCGGTTAGGGACGATCATAAGGAATCCAACAACACCAAGGTTGATGCTATTATCTCCCAGGACTATGGAGATATCGCCTATTATTTTTTCCATGGGCCGAATGAGTGTGAGAAAGAATTTATTTACCCGCCAGACAAAGTTTCTCTCTCCCACTCATTCGGCTTATGGAGAAAGTAATAGGTGATATTTCCATAGTCTTTGGACAATTAGCTATAATTGCCAGTTTGAACTGACAATAAGCTATAATTGCCAGTGTGAACTGACAATTAGCTATAATTGCCAGTTTGAACTGACAATTAGCTATAATTGCCAGTTCAAACTGGCAATTATAATATTTTTTTAATCTTTCGGAATCTCCACTCTTTGCTCTTTTTTCACAACATACAGCAGCACAACACTGCCTCGTCCCAGGTGGCTGAACCTTGATTTCATATTGGGCCAATTGTAAATGTAAAAATAATATTGAACCAATATGGGTGCATATTGGAAAAACAATATTTCATTCATCATCATCATTCAATATTGATATTGGTGGAAAGGCTCAACCTGTGCTGAAGGTGCATTGTTTCATGAAATATTGGTTCACCAATATCTATAGACCGATATTGCCTTCATATTGTTACCAGCATCTAACTGCAATATTGAGATTTCGATATTACTCTCATATCCATTTCAGAGATAAACAACAATATTGTATATCCAAGCATATCGGTGAAATATTATTTCGTCCATATGCGAAAAATTATATTGACCCTTTATTGATTGAGATTGTTACGAAAACCTCAAGCAAATATAACAAAATGAATTTATCATCATTATTGAAATTTGGATATTGGCCGAATATTCAATTAACAATTTTGAAACGAATTATGATCAAACTTGCGAAAGAAACCACTAGGTGGCCCCACATATGGAATGACAGTTGAATCATAGTAACATATACTAAATGAAGCTTCTCATACTTAGTCAACTCAGTGGTTATTGAAGTAAAAATTTAATTATTGAATTATTCGACATCTTCTGGAAATATATCAACAATGTTTCCAAGGCAACAATTAACTTTGAATATTTCACCAATATATACAAAATGATATTGTAACCAATATTGCTTCCACATTATTTTACTAATAATTTTTGTATAATGTCCAAGTAATATTGTACCAATATCTCGAAATTATTAGTATTTCATCTCACCAATATTATTTCAATGTAGATGTGCTACAGCGATATTGTACCAATATCGCTTAACATTATAAGGACAATATTGCTTCGAAAATATTATAACAATATTATTTGTGAAATATTGGACAAATATCGCCAAATGTTCACATTTTTTTTCTCGCCAATATTGTTATTTGAATGTTCTTCCAATATTTTCACAATATTGTACCAATACTGTCCCAATATGATTGTGCTACTTGGGATATGGAACTATATTTCACCTGATAGTGATGACCTTCGCATATTTTTCCTAGTGATTCTATGGAAAAACGTATTTTGTTTTATTGAAAATCCAAAACGAAGCGACGAAACAATTTATGAGATCATAATGCTGAAAATTCAAACCTCATACCAGAACTTGCTCAGTTTGGTCAGTTAGCAGAAACTGCTGCAGAACTGTCGCCATCGAGCAGGAAACATACGATCAATTATTCAAAGATAAGCTGCCTCAAAATAGATAGGAATATATCGGAGCTGAAAACGAAATAATGTTCAAGGAGACGATCCAATCCTCGTTAGGTATTCTGTGCTCCGCTCCTTTCGGTCATGTGTCAAAGATCTGGGAACACATTTCCCTTTCAGCTCATTTTCTTCTTGACCAAGGGGAACAACAAACGCCTAGAAAAAATAATATTTTTTCTCTGACCTCTTTGCAACAATTTCTACAATGAATTGATGGGGAAAATAATCCCAGAACATCACTTCCTCAGACAGTCATATATCTGAAACTACCTACAGACTATCAGACGCATTTCAGTGAGTCTCAACACCAAAAAATCAAATGGATCTGACGGAATTTTTTCAAACATTTTCAAGAAATGTACTCCCGAACTAACAACATTCTTTTGTAATTTAAGAATTTTTTTTTCCGTCCAGCTGGAAAATTGCGAGACTAAAACCAGTCCCAAATGGAAAAACAGTTGTCCAGAAATAGTAAATGGTTGGCAATACGGTTTCCGTCATCAGAGATGAACTGGTGATCTGACAATCTATCGAAAAATATGGTGAAACTCTGGCCTATTACATTATATATCTCCAGAAACTTCTGCCAAGTTTTCATCCGAGGGGAAGACCGCTGAGGAAATTGTGCACACTAATTCCCGAAAATCGTAAGTAATGCCTCTAATACCCAAGTGATTCCCGAGTAATACCCCCCAAGTGATGTCAGTAATGCCCGTTAGAAGCCTGTCAGAAAAGTAATAAAAATATAAAATAGTACAATTGTGGTGACTTTTTTTTTTTTCATTGCACAATCTGATATCTGCTGCTGCTCTCTAATTTTTCGGACAATTCCAATTCCTAAGTTTTGAAGACCTTTTTCTGCCCTTCAACGATTATTATTGTGCAGTAATTGTTCTTTCCTAACAATTTCTGCAATACCCATGTACTAATGCCCGAGTAATACATCAGTAATACCTGTGATGCCCAATAAATTTCAAATAATGCCTTCAATTTCTGAGTAATGCTACTAATACCCGAGACATGTACACCAAAATTCCCCAGCAGTTTTCTCCTCGCTTCCATCTTATGCCTTGCTGTGTTACTTCCCATCTAGCATTTTCTCAGACCTATCTCTCCACGTGGTGGTTGACAGAGTTTCATCTGATACTCTATCTACGAATGCTGGTGTTCCGCAGGGGTCCATGATAGAACCAGAACTTTTTTTCACATAATTGATTTTTTGGGATTTATGAAGCAAATTCAGTTCGCAGCACTGGGGATGAGAGTACTCTTCATACCGTTTTATTTCCAAAACTCCGATATCAGCCCATGAAATCAGAAAAGAACAGAAAAGATAATCAATGCGAACAAAGTCCAAGCATTTTTTTCTTTCGCTAGGAATAACCATATCATATTTACCAGCGTAATTATGTTAGGAGTATCTATATACCTGTCCAAAAAAGAGCCATCCATCTCGTCGGTGGTGCTTCGCTTACTAGCTCGCTCACTTCTCTAGAATATTCCAGGAGGGTTGGCAATTTGTCCTTGTTTTATGGGTATTTTCATGGAAGATACTCTTTTGGAATATCATCAATCGTTCCTGTTGGAAAACACTCTGTATTTTTTATATGAAAAGTTGTCTACAGGACAGTGCAATTTTTATGATTGATGTAACAATATCACTTTATTAAAAGTTATTTGTATTTGGAGTAGATTTGGCTGTTATTAAAGACCCGACTTTATTGAAGTGCAGAGTAGTATTAGAGTGTTGAACGAAAAAATGCAACAAATGACCGAACTGAATCAGCTTCTGTTTGATCTGATGCTAGATTCAGGAGATGATGAAGCAGATGTAAATGCAGAAATCAAATTGATGGATGAAATGAGTCTTCAATATCATAAAATGAAATGTAACTTTCACAAGTTAGCCACTCAAGGACAAAGTTCTAAAAAATCAGAATTGAAAAGCAAACTGAAGATCCCAAAAATTTAATTCAGGCAGTTTGGAGGCGACATAAAAAATTGGCTTTCTTTCTGGAATCAGTTCAGCAGGATTGATGAAGATTCTGATATAGAAAAGGAGGATAAACTGCAGTATTTGGTCCAAGCTACGACTCTAGGTTCACGATCGAGACAAATCGTTGAAAGTTAGCCTGTTACAAAAGGCAACAATGTGAAAGCAGTTGATAGTTTGAAACAAAGATTTGGAAGAGAAGATTTTTTAATAGAGGTCTACGTCAGAGAATTTCTCAAATTAGTTTTAACAAATCTAAATGTCAAGAATAAACTGTCAACTTTTTTTTTAAAGACAGACGGAAGTCTGAAGATGATAGAAATGCAGCTAGTAGCTCTACTGTACCCACCGTATCTGAGCTGTTCAACAAAGGAGCCCCACGATGTGTGTTTTGCAAAGGTTCACACTCTTTTGATCACTGTAAGGAAGCGTTAAAACTCAGTTTTGCAGAGAGAAAACAGGAGTTATCAGATTCTGCTTGTTGCCATCTATGTACCAAATTTGGGCACATTGCTCGTCAATGTCGTTTTAGGGAAAAATGTCCCAGCTACCAAGGTAGAGATTGTAGTATTATGTGTCCTAAAAACGATTTAAAGTCATTAAATTCTTATGATACAAATCCGAGGAAACAAAATCCCAAAATTGAAGAGCAGAATCTACATTTACATCGAGTGCCACTTTTTCCCATAAGTCGTACATCGCAAGGAGAATTGTTGAAGACATAGGCTATACTCCAATTCGAGAAAAACAACTACTACAGAACCCAAACTGAAACTCTCAGTCATGCGTGCTATAAAATGCGTCTCTTTAGCATTACTGAGTGCTGCAATTTTGAAGTTCTAGACCAACCATTGATTTGCAACCATGTGACTTCAGTAAAAAAAGGACCCTGGTTGGACGAACTGAAGCTTTGGTAGGAGCTGACATAGCCAAAATTTATTTTTCCTACGATTTTTACTTTTCCGTACGATTTTTACTTTTCCGCACGATTTTTGTATTGTTGAAAATGAAGATATTTAGGACTAACTAAATGATCTATGTAACTATTCTGTCTTATCAAGTCTTGTGCTGTCTATCGAGCTGTGCATCTCGAGTTAACGTCGTCCATGTGAAGGAATGCATTTCTACAGATTTTGAGAAGATTAATTGCTTGCAGACGTCGGCAATCAGTAATCTATACCACAATACAACGAATAGACTAGAAAACGAATTCTCCAACAGCCGCATGGTAGAGAGGTTGGTGGGAGCGCCTACTAAGATTGATGAAGGAGTCGTTACGTAAAACTATTGGGAAACACTAGTATTGATTTTGAGGAATTGCAGACCATTCTTTGCGATTGTGAATCAGCTTTGAACGCCCGTCCACTCACTTACATCTCAGAAGATACATATGATTTTATTGTCCTCCAGCAATGTTCTTACAAGATATCAAAGGAGATGGAGTGGCTGATATTGATTTGGTTGAAGCAACAGATTTCAAGTACAGTTTGAATTTAAAAGAAGATTTGATCAAGAGATTTAAAAAGGAATATTTGGGCCAACTTACTCTTTTTTCAAAGAAAACTTCTGATGAAACAGTCAAAGTTGGAGACGTTCTTTTGATATCAGATTTTGATAGGGAGAAATTTGAATGGCCAATGGATCGTGTAGTTGAAACTATTCAGGAAAGTGACGGAAATGTAAGAATAGTGAAGTTGAGAACTGCAACAGGTGAATTGCTGAGGCCAGTACAACGTATTGTTCTGCTATAAATGGCAAATTCAAAAGATTTTATTGAACCTAAACCGCCAAAAGAACTAAAATTGTTAATTCGAGAGTTGCAGAAGATAAGTTGTCAAAGAAGTCGCCTGTAGTGGAAACAAGTTCTGGAAGACATGTTAAAGTCCCTGAGCGATATTGAAATTATTGATTGTATCATTACTCCGGTGTAGGAATGATGCAAGGTGGGAGAGTGTTGGAAAACACTGTATTTTTTATATGAAAGTTTGTCAACAAGACAGTGCAATTTTTATGATTACAATTATCACTTTATTAAAAATTATTTGTATTTGAAGTAGATTGGCTATTATTAAAAAAGGTGTGTACATACTGCACAAGTGGACTCTAGATGAACTGAAATACGAGCAGTTTCAACAGCTCCACCGTTCACTGTCTCATTGTGATTGATCCGTCGAGCTCACTCCTTATAAAGTGCGGCTTTTAATAGTCCCTCTCCCCCTGTTAACTTTTGAACGCTTTGACGTAGAAAAACAGTTTCGAAGGTTTTACCCATACAATTTTTGAAATAAAAAATATGGTAACTGCTCAATATGGGGCGCGGGGGGCCTATTAAATCAAAATTTTTAAATGGCATGGGGGGTCAAGTGATACATCGTCGAAAAGGAAAATCAATTCTCTTTATAACCATCTATTTTTTTTAATTTCGTAATATTTTTTTTCAATTCAAATTCGAGAAATCAAATATAAATTCGGATCTGAATACTACTCATACCTCGATAAATTTTAATGGTTTGATGTGGAACATTGAAACCAAATTTTTTTTGAAGGGTATCATCGATACTACTTTTTGAGAGAAGAAACATTGCAATCACTCGAAAGATGGCGCTGGGGGCCCATTAACTTAAGAAATCGAAATTGGAAAAAATATTGTAATCAAAATTCAAAAATATTTAGATGGTTGTGAAGAGAATTGAATTATTTTTTCAACTATGTTTCCTTTGACCCCCATGTCATTTAAAAATTTTGAGTCGATGGGCCGCACACCCTATTGAGCAATCACCATATTTTTTATTTCAAAAAGTAGTATTGGTGAAACCCTCGCAACAGTATTTTATTCATGTTTCTACGTCAAACCGTTCAAAAGTTAACAGGGGGAAGGGGACTATAAAAAGACTCACTGTATGCATTTGTCGTCGCTTTGGATGTCTCCAAGTTCGGAATGTCCTACCAAAATCTCCTTCCAAAAGTTCGTTCCAACGACGATCGGCACGGCTATGGAACTGACCACCACAGAAGGTGCTGCCTGAGGCATACATCCTGTATGAATTCAAGAAGAACACCAATTCGTATCTACTCATCTTCGGCTCTCATGATCTTCCCTGAACATTACAGGATTATTGTTTTCGTGGGATGTAAAAAATGGTTACTTGGTGACTGAAACACGTGTTGATAATGGTGGTTCTGGATTGGGACAAAATTTCGAAAGGTTTACCAATAATGAATTGATTTATCCAAGAATTTCCTTCCATGAAATAATTCTGATAGTTATCATGTATGTCCATACAGAGTGATATATCAAATTTGCACCAGAAAACTAGTCAAAAGTCAAACACTTATCAAAAAACGTCGATATTCTAGTACAAATGATGAATTGTACCAAATTTCGCGTTGAAATGTCGTTGTAAGAATATAAGAAAGGCGACTAAGGTGCATGAGATACTAGTACTCTTTATGAGGCTAAAACTATAAAAAATCGGGAGAAATTTTTTTCTGCGTAGGTGGCTGTGATTCCAAATCTCAATATTGTTTTCGATTCTGAACAACTTTTCTGAATAAACTTCTTCGGTAATATCAGAAACTCCTAATCAAAGTTCATATTTTTTGTTCTTCCCTGTACGCCGTTTGGAAATTCAGAATTTTGATAACTCAAATACAAGTTGTACGCAAAGCACCAATTTTTATGAGGAATAAAATTTTCTGACAAATGCATAATAAAAAAAAGTTTCCCATATGGTGCAAACATTTTGAAACTCATTGTATAATTGTATGGTACAAATTAATCAACTGCATGCCATCTTCACCATCACTTTTGTGCCTGTTTCTCCACCACGACACCCGCTCATGTCACCAGCACCGGTTGCACACGAGGCCCGGACCAGTAGGTCGATGTTGCCATGGCAACATAGTACTCACGCTCCTATTTCCTTTTAATACTTCATTTTACACGTTTATACTATATCACTGGCACACTTTTCATAATAAGAAGGTGGGGATATTGCTCAAATATTACTCGAAATGGGTTCCATTTAGAAAAGTGAAGAATATAGTCAATGTTCCTTTGATACGTATTTCGTCCGAAGACGAACTGAGACGGGTGATAACTGCTCGCAATAAGTGATGAAACGTTTTCTTTTGCGAGTCTAACAGATATAGAAGCGTTGTTATGGACGTGATAATCGTTCAGAACGACTCGAATGAATGGATAGAAAATTCTTGTTATCACGTCATATGCTTAATATCCTCAGAAGCTCAAAGCTTACTGAACTATCAATTCCATTTTAATTTTTTATAATTTTGGAAATCATCTGCTCTACAACTTTTTTATGAGATTATGATGAGGACAGTTGTGTAACAATCAAGAACGTCGTGAGAGCCAACGGAAAGTAACTAGGAATTTGTGTTCTTCTTGAATTTCTGCCGTCTGTATGCCTCAGGGAACACCTGCCGAGGCAGCAAGTTTCAAACTGTTGCCATTTTGCAAGGAGTCCCTGGAGCCAAACGCGATCAAACGCCTTGGACACATAGTAGAGCTCCCAGAAGAAGTTCATGAAATTTAGTATGGGGTTAGTTTAATAATTCGCAGTCTGCGAGAAGGGTGTGATATCTATAATTATTTGGTTGAACTGACACAATGTAGATCAGGTTTTTCTTGTCATAAGCGGCAATGTATCTATTTCAACTGTTTTCTCATTATTAATCGAGTTTAGTTCTATTCTTTAGTATTCATAGTTTCAGAATAAGTCAACTTGAAATGGCGACAAAAGTCGAAAGTTCCATTACTAAGCGTATTTGCTGATGTACTATCAATAGTACCAAAGACAAAGATTATTTACATTATTTTCCATTAAATTACAAAGAGTTGTGTAAGACATTGCAATGTCGTCGTGGATAAAAATGTCTGATAAAATCAATTCAACTTTCGACACCTCGAGTACTTCATTCCAATTTGAATGAGACTGAAATGGAACACTATGGTCTCTTATGGAATTTAGCAGGTGATCACCATTATATTGTTTCGCGCCTAAACTTTTAGCACCACATAGCGGGAACTCATTTCGCGACTAGACGAACAGGTATCCAGGCCCAACTTTGTGAAAATCGAAGGAAAATCCGGTTTAAAGAATTTTCTGATGCTTTTCCGGTTACTCGGAAAAATCTTGAAAATTGAAAACAATATCTGGAGACCAAAAATCTATACAGTTTTCCGGAAAATATTACGTTTGATCGAAAAATTAAAGAGAAGAAAAAAATTTTAAATTCAACAGGAAAATAGAGAGAATATTCTGGTTTATATTTATGTTTATATATTCCACAATTTCAATGGCTTTCTGGTTAAAAGTTACAAAGCACGTTTCCATGCCGATATCTCTATTGTGTTCAGCTGCATATTTCAATACGGTATATACAGGGTGATTCACGATGAATTGTACATAGCCCAACCATAAGTACTATGGACCAAGACCATTTCATATTTGGTATTGAAGAATCCCTTGTTGCGTTTTGACGGGTATACAGGGCGATATTTGAAAACATGTGAACTATTTTACGTTAAATACCTATGTCTAAAAGTAAAAAACTCAGACATATGAAATTTGGCACACTGAGAATGCTTCCCGAGTTCAATAAAATAGGTTTTTGAAAAAAATAAATTTCAGGTCCGTAGTTTTTTTTTAGATTTTTATTTTTTTTTCTTTTGAAAACAACATCCTGTAAGCCAGATCATACAAATTTTATTTTTCCATACTTTAAAGCTCAAGGACAATACTAAGGAACAGTTAAAAAAAATGAACGAGGAAGTTTTTGTTTTCTGCAGAAAAAAATGAAACTTTCAAAAATAGTATAGTAAATAGTTATGACTGACTGAGTTTTCAACAAAAATCAAAGGAAAGTTCATATTACTCGAGATGAAATATTATGTAATCAACCGTTGAAATTACAAGGTCGTATTTTTCACGTTTTTATTGATCCTATAAAAACAACACCCTAAAAAGCAGGTCGAACAGATTTTCTTTCTGTCGCGTCAAAGCGGATGGTACTAACCGAAATGAAAAAAAACAGTTTGCCGTAGAAAAAACTTTTACTTTTGAAAACAGTGCAACTGTATGTTTTCTACACTACATCGGATAAAATATTTATTTAAAATAAAATCGTTAGGGAAGTATTACTTACTCGATTGAAAGAATGATATTGCAGATCCTAACTTAATTTTTCTCAACGTTTTAATTGGTTTTGTGAAATCGATACCCTGTCACCTTGGAGGATGGCTAATACTGAGTACTTGAGCAAAATTAATTAAAAAAGATCAACTTAAAATATTTAGAAACTAATTGATTTCTATGCTGCAAGTAAAACAAAACTTTGGATATCCAATAATGATGGCGGCCGACCAAATGTAAAACAGAGCTAAACACCGTTTTATTTTTCTCCGGGACAATTTTTAAAGTTTACTGCTGACCGTCACCATAAGAAATACATGGCAATGATTTACCAGTCAACTTCGGAGAGTAAGTGCAATTACAGACAGACATACAAATACTTAATTAAATGAACACTACATAAAAAATACTTGATCTGATTTAAGTTAAATTAAATACAGAGGTTTTTGTTTTTTTTTTATAGAAATATATTAATATTTTAAAAGTAGTACACTTTTAAGGAATTCACATTCTGCTTACGACTGATGCGGCACTACATCGATAGCACATCATCATTTTTCAACAAAAATCATAAGGAAAGGTAATATACTCGAGATAAAGCACTTTCAATCAACCGTTGAAATTCCAGGCCGTATTTTTTTTTACTGTTCTATTGATCCTGTGGAAATAACACCCTGTAAAGCGGGTTGAAAAAAATTTCTTTCTGTCACGTCAAATATGATGATGATACTAACCGAAATGAAAAAACGCTATTGACATAGAAAATAGTATTGTACAATGAGCATGAAATGACATACATTTCCCTCGAGTAGGTACTGTTTTCATTGGTTCGAAGTGAGAAAATGATGGCATTTGATTGGGCTGTATGATATGAGGAAAATTGTTGCCCATGGAGCGTGGGTTCAAATCCCAGCGCAGTCACCGCAGTCCACGATTTCAAGAATAACTCTTACTCGACTGATACGCAGAATGGAATATACATTTTATAGTTACAAAGTTCTGAGTGGATCATGTTTATAAAAAAACCGTTGAAATTTTGAAAAAACTCTGTTCATTTTCAGACGCCAGGTTTGTAACAATGAAAAAGTTATCAAATGAGTGTTGCATATTTGTTCTTTGGGATCGAGAATTTTCAGGGCGATAATCACATTTTCCAGATATCTCTGCTCTTTCTATACATGTATTGAAATATCTTGTTTAGTAAGATTCTTCGTCTTTTTCCAACCCTACTACTTCGATCGAATATATATAATACTGAAACTTTTGATATATTGATGAAAGTGTCGATAACTTACAACTATAAATTTTTTCTTTTTATCCCACACGTCAACGAAAACGTAGGGAAATTGAAATGAAGTGCTGACCAACCATCATTTTTCATCCTAATTTATTCATTTTGTAAAACTACGGGGTAAACCTTGTCACGTTCGATAATGGATGTGAGCCCATAGATTTTGCATTTAGTCCGTAGTTTGGAGACATGGAACACTTACAAGGATTTCTTGATACTATAATGTGATAGTCTCAGGCATATGTTGTAACAAAAAGGTTTGCGCCGGTATCACAGGAAAAATGTAGTTTATGCCAAAGAATTAATAGTTGCTTCAGGATGACGAATTTATTATGACAAGTCCAAATCTACGAATACATAAATAGCTATTTTCTACGTAAAGTGACACTTTTGCGCACAAGTGTTGACAGTGCGTAAAAAATCACCTATGCGTAATAATTATTTATGTATCAAGGGCGTAGAGTGTGCGTTCATCATAACACGCAATTTTTCTATCAGTTATGCTTTTATCAATTAACTAGTCTCAACAAGTTGAGCCATAACATGAAAAACCCTGTGAACTGTATAATCAAAATACCATTTTTTTGTTTTCTTGAAGCTATTCTTCGATGGCTTAAGAAACGATTTTCTTTGGAAAAATTGCAAAATTGTTATTATAAACCATCAGGGGCGAGCTTTTTTCATTTTTCTGAATGACTGATAAAAACGTTTTCAATTGTTAATTAACAATTTTTCCATGCTGGTAAATATTCTCTAGAAGGAACCTTTTTTTCTTCATAAATCAAAAATCATAATTCATATTGTTTTTGCATATTCTGCAGATTTTTTTTGGGTAGTATTTAACAGTCTTCCAAATATACCTAATTTTTTTGTAAAAAAAATATAGTTGATTCCCAAATGTTATAAATACTCACTACAATTAGGAAAATCAAATATTTACATCATACTAGTCTTTTTTATTATTTATTCCTAAAAATAACTTTTGATGGCTAAATATGCTAAATAATGTTCCACAAATTTTAATTGCCGAAAATGCTCGCAATAGACACACAAACCTAACCTGAGCTAGCTAACCTAGCTTGCTCAACACACAAACCTAACCTGACCAAGCTAATCTAGCTTGCAAGTTGAAATTTGGTGAACATTTAGTAAAATCGGTAGATCATTATTTGGGTTCCATTAAGATTTTTTGATGTTCACTAAATTTTTTGTCGGACAGCGCTAGGGATGTATGATTTGATTTAGTGTACAACATTTGTTCCCATTTTTTTGTGACAGAAAAGAAAGTTTTTTATAGAAAGATAACGATGGAAAAATTGCCGCTATTAGAAACGTGTGTGCCTATCAAACTTGAACTTGAGTAAAGAACAATCCTGAATCTTGAAGAGGAACGTAGAAGTGCTGGCCGGTCCAGAAGATCACGCCAATTACAGAAAACGGTAAGCCACAATATTGTCTGCCAATCTTTCGCCTAAAATTTCAACTTCATTCCTAAAAACCTTACGGTCCACGCTCAAAAAAAGAACAGTACAATTAGAAAAATATGTATAATGCCAGAAATTATAAAAAAATAAGGATTTTATCCTCGAGTCTTGGAAGACTCTCAAATAAAAAAAGAACAAACAAAATAAGATTTTGAAATGACAATCATCAGGATTTTTATGTTATTCAACTTGATCAGAATTGTTAATCAATAAAAGCATAAATAATGAAAAATTGCAGTGAAAATTTTTAGCCGAAGGCCTATTGTTCTTTTATGTATTCGAAAAATACCTGATTTTTTTTTCATTAGTTGAAATAGTTAATTTTTTTGAGGATCCGAATCGAGTGGCACGCACGCAAACTGAACCATCTGTTCTCATTCGTAATTTCTCAGCTCAATTAAAATTATAAATTCTGATGGTACAGTAACGGAAAGCGAAAGTTTTTTTTCAGGAAATTCCAAATAGCACTTGTGAACTAAACTATTTGATTATATTTGTCTGAGGTTGAAGAATGAATGTTCCGATATATTCAGCACAATTCATTCTCCACAATGGACTCAATTTCATCCTGAACATGAAGCAACACTGGTGTCTCGTCTATACCGTACGAGTGTCGTAGATGGTGGTACAACACTCGTAGAGCCGCATTATGCCTGTGGATATAGGCTGAGACGCGGACAGCAAATGCATTATGGTCTCAGGAGCCCCACGACATGCTCTGCATATAGTGTCCGAGACCTCTATATATCCTAGTCAGATCCTGTCTCTGAGGCTCATCATTCCACCGAGGAGTTCAAAGAGTTAAGTCTGTTTTTCTGTCTTTTATCGGGAGATATTTCTTTTGCCACTGTCACTTCCTGTTGTTTGGGGAAGTATAACCGTGGAACGGGCAAATTAGAATAAATATTACCATTTTACGAGTTTTCACGTCAAGTTTCCCCCACTCCAAACAGTACAGTAGGATCGGAACGGCGGCATATTAGTTACAGCAACTTTCTTCTGAATGTTCTGATAACTGTCGAAGTATATGCTGATACTTTTTCATTATTATCATTATCCGTTGAGGATAACCCTGTCGGGATCACTGTTCGGAGCCCCGAAACATCAGTAGGGCGCGCTGGTGTCATTTACCCAAATAGTGAATGGTACTTTTCTATTGCCAATTTTTAAATTTTATGAAAAATGCACTCAACTTAATGATAGATAACCTCAGATGAAAAATTCAATGCTCACATCTGTCAGATATAATAAAATAGGTTTTGTTTGAATTCTTGAAAATCCATATCCTTTAAATTACTTCCAACAACAGTTGTGAAATCCTCAATGGAAATCGAAAATGAAACCGAATTGAGAAAATGAAATAAAACGACAAAATTCATAAAATAATAAAAATTATCGACTACGAGAATTTCTTGAGAGTAAAGCAGATTGCGTTTTTTTGAACATCTGGACCTCTAGTAGAAACACTGGTGGATCATTTGTGTATCGTGTAGCAATTTTCTTGGTATCGTCAAAAGAATACTCTCTTTAATGTATCCAGAATATCGATTTCCTTGTAGCGAAACTGCTACACAACAATATCTTAATATCCACATCTGGCGAACTTCCAGAACCTCCATAGAAATATCCGAGGTAGCGGTACGTTAAAACTTTCCGATCTCGTAATACCCCTGAAATTATCAAAAAAGTTCAAGAATTCCTTATCCTAATCCTAATTTTATATAAAATGAATAGATGTCTGTTGGATGCGTTTTTTAGGAAGCAGAAAATTGGCTTAAGAACTTTAATTAATTTTGTCGCGGGTTCCTTCATAATGAATTTGAATATTAATAGGACAGATGATTATGTATGAGCCGAAAATCATTCGAGGTGGTGAATATTAATGAAAGTATCAATTATTTATCGATGAAATTACTCGCAAATTTTCTGAAAAAGTGCAGAAAGTTTGGTGATCTGTCTTCGTTTCATCAATATTTCCATAGGCACAGCTCTTCTGAAATACAATCGTTCCACCGTTGGAGGCCTCACATCTACTCGGCATCACTCTAAAAACATGACGTTCTGTTTTCTTCCAGGGATCGTTCTTCCAACGAACGGCAAAGCTTTGGAACTCACTGGCTCGAGAGGTATTCCCTGGAACATACAGCCTGCAGAAATTCAATAAGAACACTGATTTCTGCCTACTCGCCCTCAGGCTTAAAGATGCTACTCAAGAACAAACAGGTCTAGAAACAACAACCGCACTGAAGTGATCAAAGTAAAGTAAAAAGCGTCTGAATATGAAAATATAATGGATCGTGGGGTTCAAACAAAATTTTTCACCAACATTTTAAGACGCGCCACTGATGAACCACCTATTTTGTGTCTCTCAATTAGGACAGAATCACTCGATCTGCACTTTCTATGGTTCCACGCGAATCAACAATGGAACTCGCATTCTATCGATTTCATTTCATTACCCACCGTGTTGACCGAGACATTTATTGCGACGTATTTTCGCTAATCGATTGGTCAAAAGATACTAATAGCTTGGATCGAATGTGATTCGTGTTCAGAAAGACATTCTGTTTTCGTACACGAAAAGTTCATTCCACACCAATACCATTTTCAGTATTAATGTTATTGATGTGTTGTGTTTGTGTTCCACAGAAATCATTTATTTTGCAACCATCTATTGGGAGTCCCGCTGAATAAAATAATTTTCAAATCACCAACTTTAATTCCACGTTTGATTGAGGAAAAAGAAGGGAGGAAAAATTATTCTGCTTTTCGTACACCTACCAAATATAAATTTTCTCTCCAGATTTCCAAATTTCACTTTGATTTCCACTTGTTTGGGTGGAAAGGGCATACTGTATAGTTTTTCTGTAAGTGGTCGTGGTTCACCCTGTATCGTGATGTTCAGATGAGTTAAATTCTAAAAAAAGATTTTTCTTGACATGGATCGACCCTGTGACCTCTAGATTTCCAAGTCAGTGATCGAACCAACTGAGTTACCTAGGGCCCATTATGTTTTTTTTTTCCTTCTTCGGCCAACAATGGAACAGGTAATGCGAAAAGATGATGTACAAATGATTTTCACATGACACATGGGGTGCTCAAAGTGTTACTTATTTTTTCAGAGTATCATCAAACTCTTTTATGAATAATATAAGCCCTAGTCCCTTATATGAAGCACTTGAAACATTAGTTATTAAGCATAAGTAGTATACATGAGTACAACAGTTATTGAAGTTCTAAGTAGGTGGTCACAATATTGCACCGAACGGTGAAACCAACCTAGCTCAACATTTTAAATTCCACGTATTTTCAAGTTCAGTGCCTTATCACTAGATACATTACGGACTATGATCCGTTGTGCTACTGGTGCGCATCATGTTTTCAGCTGGGTTGGTTTCACTGTACTTCGCCTATCGCTTCGCCTGGTCCATAGCCTGGTACGGCGATAGTAATGCATGCATTGTTTAGGATGTATGACGCACCCCCAATCGCCTGGCACATAGATTGGCACTATGGTATCGCACAGAAGAATTGAGTTCAATATTATTTCGACCATTGCCCATCGCACACGGTTTTTGCAATTTGGAACAAAAATACAAAAGTCATCGCAATAGGTGAATTTTGAACAAATTTTGGGAAAAAAGTTGCCACATAATGAAATAAGTAAATAACTAGAAGTAATCCTAAAGTAGACTTTATACGTTTCATCATGGTTCAAATGGGATGATTCCATAAATAATAACATAATAATTTCTTCTTCAACTGAACATGTTAGTTCAACAGATGGCGATATCAAACTGAAAGACTATGCAATGTTCGGTGCGTCAAAAATTAAGTATGCAGTTTGAAGATGATCCTGTCATTGATCTAATATCGACGAAGAGGAAAAACTACGAATTAATTGAACTATCCTTGCAAGTAACATAGGAAATCGGTCGGTATACCGGGGTCAATTATCCCAACCAAAACTTTGATGATCAAGTAGATACAGGCCACAATTGCATCACTTAATTTCACTCTTAGCTTTAACGTTTCATACTTTACTCTATAACACCTTGAATGTAAAAGATGTGGGAATGAGAGTCAAAACTGAACGATGAACTTGAATTCTGTTCAAATAAAAACATTCATTCGTTTCATTGAAATATGAAATTATAGACAAGCAGCTTGTATACAGATCGCTAGTTATGAGTAAAGACTTTTCTGAAGCAAGTGAATCTTGATCAAACAATCTGCTGGGTGAGAAGGAAGGTGCTGCTAATTGTCATGAAAATCAACTGGTTATGGCACGAAGTGCTCTACACCTTTTTCACAAGTAATTAAGAAAGTGTAACTTAAAATTCAGATTTCAGAATGGTGAATTATAATTCAGAAAATGTAACTTGTTGTTCAGAATTGTTTATTGTAATTCAGAAAGTATAATTCCAAATTCAGATTAGAATTGTATGACAGAAAGTGTAGCTTGAATTTAAGAATCGTGAAATTTGTATTACATTTCAAAATTCTGAATTAGATATTATAATTTCTGAAATACATCTTATATTTTGTGAATTACCGTTGAAAAATGTGTAGGTGTTGTTGTTGTTGTTTATTCATTATTCACAAACATGCATATACAATGGAATGGAATAATACAATACAATACATAATAATACAATGATAATGAATAAGGGGATAAAATATCATGTGAATAAAAGAGACCTTGATAAGTGATTGAACACTTTGTTTCAAGTACAGAGATAAATACGCTGATAATTAGCGTTAGTTGTTGAATGAAAACTCTCATAATAAAACAATGTTACAATATACAATACTTATACAATAACACAATATACAATAACAGAGTAATACAATAATAATATATGAAAATACTTGTTTCGAATACGAGGAAATTGTTTTTATTTATAAAAAAAACATTAATAATATTACAATGGGTAATAGTATAAATTCAACTGTAAAAATGGGTATAACACCATTTAGGTAGAGTGGGACTCATTCAATTTCAAGGAAATTAGTTAAAAGTTTGCGCGGTTTTGCAATGATATACCTTTTCAACTTTTTTCTGAAAACATGGATGTCGGTGGTATCTTTCAGTTTCTTCGGTATAAAGTTATACAATTTTGGGGCAACAAATTCATAAGACTTCTGCCCTAGTGCTTTTTTCATGAAGGGGACTACATAGTTGCCTTTTTGTCTTGTTTCGTAATTATGAGAAACACTCTGGTTTTTTGTTTTATTTTGTGCAAACAATTGTCTTATATCTGAAACACCTGAATCTTCGTAAAGACTATCTGAAGAGTGAGTCCGTTTTTTGAAAAAATCATTTTTTGTAGTATTTCAAGAGAGTTGGTATGTGTCTTTGACGAACATTCCCAGGCAGAAATTTCATATCGGATATGGCTTTCTACTAGCGAATGGTATAATATTTTTAGTTGTCTAGGGGGTAAGATCTTCTTCAGTACTCTAAATCTGAATAATATACAGTTTAGCTTTCTCATAATGAAGTTTATGTGAGAATACCACTTTGAGTGACCATCAATCAACACGCGTAGGTATTTTACTTCGTGTTCAGTGATTGAAAAAGTTCCGTTTGGTGTTATGAAGTCTAGGGGTAGGTATTGTTGTTTTATTAACACTCAATGGGAGATAGATTATCAGAAGTAAGATATATTTTTATCCGCTCCTACATAAGCTATAAACGAAATAAGAAAGAGTGAAAGTGCAACTACCATGTTCCACGAAAATGATGAAAAATTATTAAAGAGGTCATATGGAACGGAATTTATCAAACAATTCCGACCAAACTCAGTCTAAATCACCGTAGACTAAGAAGAAACCAGACTCGACAGCCCAGCACCTAGAAAAGGATCGTTGGTGAAGAAGCAAGAAAAATTGACCACGAAAGGTTCAGTGGAAAACTACTGCGCAATCAGGACTCTCCAAGCACGTCACCGCTGGTCACGTGGAAGGCTAAAAAACATTCAAATGTTGTAACCAAAAAGGCCATTTGAAGGAGGATTGTTGGCATCTGAATTCACTACGGTATAGCTCTAGCGTGGCAAGTGAAAAATCAGTAGATATTTTATAATTGATATTTTTGTTTATTTTTTTCAATTATTTTATGTTGAAAGTATACCTGAATACACGTATGTAATCGATTGAATGAGGCAAAGTTTTGGTGGTAAATAAACTAAAAATCATATTGAATCATTATTGAATTGTGGTAGAGGTTATTGAAAATCAGTCAATGATTTTTGTGGAAGCCGATATAGGTTATTTTGAGGTCATAATTGATCAACCAATTGTAAACAACGAAGACACATATTACCATGTGGAAAATTTAGTGACACGATGACCACACATTCTATACCACTTCGGTAACTGTCCAAAATTATCATTAAAAATGATTTTTGATTTCATCAAGAAACGGTTGATTTCTAAACCCTTACTCAGTATTTATGACCCTCACATTGAAACTGAACTGCATACGGACAGCAATGGCATTGCTGGTATTTCACTACAGAAACATAAAAACCAATTTGATCCAGTAATGTATTATAGTCGTATGACTAGTCAAGAGGAAAAGTTTGACTACTCCTATGAGTTAAAAAACCTTGTAATAGAGAAGAATCGATCGAGAAGTTTGAACACGTTAGTGCAGAATTCAAAGAAACTGGTTGGCTGAGGTTGAATGATCTTCGGAATCTACACCTACTTTCGATAACACACAAAGTTTTGATAACTAAAGCACCTAAATATCTTTCTGCAAAATTGAAAACTTTCTCGACTTTGAACGATCTCAGAACACGCAATAGACAAATTATTGTTATTGCTCCTCACTCCACTGCAACTTTTACAAGATGTTTTTCATATCAATCTGCCAAATTTTACAATCAGTGACCGAATGAATTCAGATCGTATACACTGAGCCATTTCAAAAAGAGTCTAAAACGACTGATGAAAGATAGCCAGCATGTATTCTCACGTTGACAGATCCCGCCACTCAACCCAGGATTGCCATAAATGATTATTAACATGAATATCTATTTATTCTTATTTATTTTTTTATTTTATTTATTTATATTCATTATTTATTTCACGTTGAAAAACAGCTATAGCTGACACTCCGCCTTTTCGTCATTTGTTTTTTGTCTATATTGCTCTTATCATGTTTTGTATAGATGTTCAAATGATGAATAAAGCCGCTTTATTATTATTATTATTATTATTATTATTATTATTATTATTATCATTATTATTATTATTATTATTATTATTATTATTATTATTATTATTATTATTATTATTATTATTATTATTATTATATTTCTGTCTTTTTGTCCGGAATACATTTCTGCATTGCAACAGATTATGCTGCAGTACAATCAAACTTTCTCTTATACGCGATCTGTTGCCACGAGTAGCACGAAGGTAGCTCGCTATTCAAGAATTTGATTTCGACATAAAACATAGACGAGGTGATGAAAGGAGACAGTCCAGGATGATACCATTGAAACAATATGTGCCAAACTCAAACAAGAAGACTGGTAAACAAATAAAGAAAACCCACATCATCAAAAATAATCGACATTAAGAAAAAACTGAATCTATTAATGCCTCAATGTTTATATCTATATAGTTTTTTTCCAGAAGGTCATTTAGATTTCTTTAATATAAAAACCGATACAAAACACAATACAAATGTTGAGCTCCGGAAAGTGATCTTCAAAAGCTCTAGTGAGCAAAAATGAAGTAAAAAACACTAGTAAGCACGAATAAATGGAGAGGTAATAAAAAAATGCTCTATAATTGTATATGGGTGCATGTGCATATTATAGGGGTATATATGTATAAGGGAAGTAACTGCATACTGCAAGTATATGTTAAAAATTAATAATGATAATGAAAGAACGTCAAATATGATTTTAATTTCAGCGGAAGCCAGAGAAAAAAAAAATCTCGGGCAGCAATGTCTGTCTGAATGCGCCAAGAGCGCCGAGCTTAAAAACCAAATGAAAAAAGTCTCGGGCAGCAATGTCTGTCTAAATGCGTCAAGAGCGCAGAGCTTAAAAACCAATAAAAAAGTCTCGGGCAGCAATGTCTGTCTGAATGCGTCAAGAGCGCAGAGCTTAAAAACCAAATAAAAAAGTCTCAGGCAGCAATGTCTGTCTGAATGCGCCAAGAGCGCCGAGCTTATAAACCAATTAAAAACTGCTTGGGCAGCAACATCTGTCTGATTGCGCCTAGAGCGCTGAGCTTCAAAACGAATAAAATCGGACTTCATTGTTCGTTCGAATTTGAAAATGTTAACTTATCCGCTTTATTTCTACGTTTCAGACACTGTGACCAGAAGTCATGTGAAAAGAAAACGAGGACGTTTTAGTAATCAGGATGGCCGAGTGTGCCAACCATTTCCGATCGGACCGCTATTTATATGGCTATCATTATTAGTTCTATTAATATCATTGTTACCATTACTATTATTATTGTCATCATCCTAAGATGTAACTGTAGTTGTGTGTGGAAGCACCTTGTACATGTTAGTTCCAATAGGATAGGCAACGTACCGGTACACTATCTGGGTAACTTGCGTAATTAGATGATAAACGAGTGACTAAAGTATTATTCATGGCTGGAGTCTGACTAGGTGTATTGTAAAAGCCAGAATATAATAAACCGTTGTGCCATTCGCATGTGTTTATTTTCCGGTCGTAACACAAGGTTAAGGGTAAGTAGCTTGTGTTCAAACCAGTTCTTTATATGAACGAAATCATCCTCAACTTTCGATTTTAAGTCATCCCATGAGTTACTTGAATATATCAATACAGTATCATCCGCAAATGCGAAAATATCGCTCGAACTTTGAATGAAGACTAAGTCGTTAACATATATGTTGAATAGAACCGGTCCTAGAACTGTGCCTTGCGGAACACCGTACTCAATATTTGATATGTCACTCTGAACACTACCGACGCTTACCGTCTGCTGTCTATTTGAGATATAACTTTGGAATAGTTTCAATTCGTATCCTCTTATACCGATATCCTCCAGTGACTGCAGAAGTAATTGGTGACTGACCGTGTCGAATGCCTTCCTCAAGTCGAGGAAAATACTCAGGTATGGTTTACCTTCATTGAGAGTGCTATGAATTTTGTTAGTAAGAGAAATCAGCGCGTCTTATGTCAAAATTCCTTTTTTGAAGCCGAATCGGTTATCGGAAATAATTTTATATTTTTAATGTAGGAGTTTAGGCGTTTCTTAATGATTTTCTCAAATAACTTAGCCAGGTGAGAAATGACGGATATGGGACTGTAATTATTAGTGTCGGTTTTATCTCCTTCTCTGTGAATTGCTACTACTACCGAGTTTTTCATTATCGTAGGCCATACTCTTTTTGTATACCTCTATTGAATATGGATACGCAGGGGCCAATAACTACCTGAAGTGTAGCTTTTAGAATATCTGTCGTGATTTCATCTGGATCAGGTGATTTTTAACGCTTGAGGGTTCTAATAAGGAATTTTAATTCGTCGCGTTCAGTTGGAATAACAAAAAAGCTATCAGGAATTCGACGTCTGTTGTGCCGGTAATTCGGGTCGGGTAATATTTTTTCGGCTAAATTTTTCCCAACGTTAGAAAATGTTTTATTGAATTCATTGGCGATGTCTTTCGTATTTATTAATAAGTCTCCTTTTTCATTCTTGATAGAGTCAATGCATTGGTGGGGTTTGTTAGTAATAGATTCTCCATAATATGCTTCGTTACAATATCTAAACTCGAAATTTGAAATCTTCTGTTGAAACTGCGAAGTTTGATTTCTATTCAAAGATATGAAAACGATATTCATAGAATTAGTTATGGAATTATCTGCGGAAAAGTAGTTGTTTTCTAAAAATAAACATTTTACAATATAAATGAAGGATGTTCCCATTTTCGAAAAGAAGTTTGGTTCTGCCACCGTCCCACTCAGAAAAAACACAAGTCTGACAAGTTTTTTCAACGTAAATATAGAATTCAATTGGCTAGTAGGTCATCAATAACTGGTTATTGATTCAGTACATAACAAGCTTCCATTCTTTGAATTCTCAAATAGGATTGTTTGTCGAAATATTGTACTTTACAAACAAGTCTATTTCATAATGGGAATAATCCCTTTGGAAGCATGACAAATAACTCGTACTGGGGTCATGCGAACGAAACAGGCTAACGAACCAATTGAATAAACAGAATTAGTCATCATTTATTACAATTCCATCGTATATGATCGATTATTCGCATACTGTTCCATTTTTAAATGACACCATCAATCAAACACAAACCAATTTTGAACGTTCGGCAGCTCAACAGCTTCATCTAATGAGTTTTTCGAAAACAAATATCGAAATATTCCCTCATGAGGCAGAACAGTTTGAATAATGATGATTGTTAACTAGACAGGTGACTAAAATATAAATGGAAAGTGAAATTACAGAGAAGGGTTCAAAAATGTGTCTATTATATGTATAAAACAAATCAGTACCTAGAAAAAAATACTGAATGATTTTTTTTTACTTTCGTGTTATTTTCAAAATTTCAGTGAGGAAAATAAACAACTTGACAAATTTCAAAATGCTGGTAATTGTTTCAAAAGCAATATGTATTTTCTACCTCTTTTGCATAAACTGATACCATTCAATTACGATTGACTACATTTGTGAATCAGTACTTGTGCGACCGAACTTCGCCCGGGTTTTCAGATACGAATCACACATACTCGTTACATATGAATGTATTGCAATCTTACCTACAGATGAACTGCACTCATTTGAATAAAAAACATGAATGCACCCATTTCGACAATTTGTTTTGAACAATCTTAGGTTGAAAATATTTCGTTCCATACGATGTTTCTTGTATCTCTAGAATGTTCAGCTGGCATGAGCACTTTTAATGAATTTGGTCGCTTTACTCGTGAAAAAGCTACTTATGACATGCCGTACATAACACTGAAGTTCTACTGCGAATATTGTAAAATTATTCTCGTAATTAAAAAAAATAATCCTCTTGCAAATACGAACACAGTACCCTTTCATTCTAAGCATTCTGGCTCGAGTATTATTAGACGTCTACGCTATAACAGATCTACGAATACCAAGTTTACATGAATAATTTACGCTAATCAAAATAATCAATAATTTTTTTGAGAATATCTTGGCAGTTGATGGTGACTTCCAGAATCGACTTTAATTGTTGAATTGGTGAGTATATGGGATTCAGCAACAGTGCAAGTAGGTATCACAAAAATGTAGAGCAGATAAGAAATGTTTTTTTGATCTAACATTAATTTTATTGCCTGTTCGCCATCTCACGAAGAGTAAGCTAACATCCAAGAGCTACAACGCAAGTACCCCAAAAATACACAAGATGGCGCCATATGACATAATAATAAATTTTTTCAGGAAAGACGACTATATAGATGAACTCAATAAGCAAAACATGGGCTACATAGGAAATTTGACCCAAATCGTTGAATCGTTTCCGAGATCGAAAATGTATACAATAATTGCTCGTTTGAAGTTATAAGATATAGATAGATAGATAGATAAATAGACAAATAATTTATTTTCCACTGAATGTTACAAATACAAGTACAGTACATTATGGGAGTCGTCAAAATATTGATGGACAGTACAATATCTAAGAGATTATAGATTTGGTACAAATATAAAGATAAAATAAAATTTATAATAAAACTTGGTCGTAAAATTGTAACTAATGCAGAGCTTAACTTCCAAGAAAGAGATCTGTGAGAATACTACAAGTATAAAAATTTTGGTACATACTATCATTTTAAAATAAATTAAAATAAATGTAAAACTTTGTTCGGTTGAGAATTTTCAATCAGGTTGTCATCCATGAATTCCTGCCCTGAATAGTAGCTTTTCTGTTTCAGTAATGCTTTCAGATTATGTTTGAATTGGGTGGTGTTAAAGGACCTATACTCTTTCATGGTACACAATTTTTTATAGCATTGAATCCCGATATAATTGGTGTTTTCTTGTCCAATTGATAAGCTAAGTGTAGGCAGATGAACTCAAGATATCAATGGATAATTGCACTTATTATGTTTTATTATGTAGTGATACATACCTATAACCATTTGACTGAAGCATTTTCATCACTTTCGAACCCCTATTCGATATGTCATCCCAGCTTGCGTAGTTTCCAACCAATTTGATTTTTTCGATAGGACGCCCGCTAAAACATTCAAACGAACTCCTTCTTTGTAATGAACACTCGATATAATTTGTTGAATATTATTTGAACAAATTGTGTATCCAAGAAAATATCAATACGATGAGAATAGTGTAATTTCTCATGTCTCTGTTACCGAAAACTCTTTCAGTAGTAATTGATTATACTTTGTTTTGTAGGATACGAATTACTTGAGAATATGCCACAACTCGATTATTTACTAGTAGTCCAGTTGATTGAGTTTTTGCTCTCTGAAAGCACACTCAAATCGTTCAGAAATTACCTAGAATATATATTTTTAGTCATCAAGCATGATGGAAATATCTCGGGGTTTAAAGCTCATTCTGGAATTCTACAATCAAAAGACCTTACTTTTTATTGTAACATTGTTATGAATCACTATTAGTTTCCAAAACACGAACTGTTTGCTATTCGCAGACGATCTCAATTTTTCTCCAGCTGGAACTATTAGAAACCATTGTTATGTTGAAGGAAGATGTACAATCTGTTTGTGAATGGAGCTGTAAAAATAATTATATTTGATCACGTGATGCAAGATGATGTCTTACAGACCGTTTGGCCTGGATATTAGGTATGCTTATATGGATACCTTTTTCAAACCATATAAATGAGATTATATGAGTTATATACCTAGAGGAACACAAATTTCTATCTTAATGCAACTGGAAGTATAGTGATATAGGCCAAACATATTAGTGAACTAATTATTGATATATAAGAATCACGTGAACAGCTGTTCCTGGACATCAGCAATAGCGTAGGTCACTGCGACTGGCAGTCTTGGTCGTTTTCACTTAAAATTTTGAGCAAGTTCCCAACAACTCCACAATTTTCGACAATTTCTGGATGAAGAAATGATAGTCGTTGCCTACCGATGTTTTACCCTCCTACTCTCATCCACCTTCAGTACTGTATGCTATATTGAATTATATTGAACGAATACTTGTGTAATGTTCCTTATAGTTAGTAGTACATTATGTAATAAGAGTTATAAATGTCCCTTCAGTAACGCGTGTCTATTACACGTGTTTCTAGAGTAGTTTATCAACGCATTACGTATTTATATTTTCGATTGATATTATCTGCCCGTTATGATCTGACAATCCATTTTGAATAATTACAAAATGGATATTCGTTATACCATAAAATAGTAGCCTCCGAATTGAAAGGTAGTCTAAAGGGGGTAGTTATAGTCCTGAGATTGAATATCCCTAGCAAGAAGAAATAATGTCAGTGTTATCAACTTCAAGATCGATATTGAAATACCTGCTGATTATATTAATTTGCTAAAGACGTAAGTTTTTCTTATGTTTCTTTGCATCACGCTGGGAAAGAAAAAGTATCACTGAATAATCGGTAGTAATCCTATTAGTATTTCAAAATATTCGGGTTTACATCGATAATTGTCGCATAATTACAAAGAGTGTCAGTTTAACAGTTCTAATAAATAAACCGACCGCGTAGCGGAAGGCTTATTCTGTTAAAATGACACGATTTGTAATTATGTGTATTTGATAATTTTTAATGCACTAAAAATGCCATATATCGCGGTGTTTTGTCATTAACAGCGAAAAAAGTTTTCCCTAACTTTTCCAGCAACAAAACGGAACCTAACTTTTGAAAGCATGACAACCAGCATTGTAAACATTTTTGATGACGTTATGTCACATATTCATTGAATTGTCTTACCGAATTACACTCTAGCTTTTTCTTGTCAAAGTAAACTTGACATTCATAATTCGAATTTTGTTGCCATTAGGACAATTCAACTCAAAAAACTGCCAGAAAAAATCACTCGTCCTGCGGACTCGTAATTTTTTCCGGGCCTGTTTTTTTCCTTGGATTGTCAGGCAACAAAATCCTCATTACTACATGTCAAGTTTACTTCGACAAAAAAAGCTCTCGTGTAATTATGAGTGACATAATGATAAGATATTACGTCAAAACTTCACGCGTGCTTTGTTTGAGTAACGCGATATGAATTGGCTACTATGGAAATTCAAATATTTCTAAATTTTTAATTGGTGGAATTACTCTTTGTTTATACTTATATATATATACAAGTATAAACAAAATTATACGATGTAACTTAACTCAATAGGACGTCACGATTGGTTGAAAATCATACGAAAAAAATAATCAGTATTATTTATTATTAATAATTAGTCTTCATCACTTCCTATACTACGGGCTACTTCTATATTTTTATTGAGAGAAAATGGAAAACATCAATTTTCATGTGTAGTATATTTATTTTCATTTTCTTGCTTCTGTTTGTTTGAATTTGAACTAGCAGTTTTTAGGTTGTCAGTCATTTGTAAAACCATTTTTGGGATAATGTTGATATGATATCGAGAAAAAATGAGATAATGGGATAACTATAGAAGCTCTGCTGAGCATCAGTTTCCGTAGGAGGGGTCACTGCGAGACAGTACGCCCCTGGACTGTATTTTCGCATGGAAAGAATATAAAAAAACTCTCTACTACTAGCCAACCACCAATTTTTAATCCCAATTCCTAAGCAACCACCTTTCAGAAAATTAACCTATCGAAGCACCTGCTATTGTGTTCTTGTGTTTTATATACTAGATTATAGAATTATTATTATTTTTGAAAATTTTCCGCATTATGATCAGATGATTGGAGATACAAATCTAGTTTATTAATAATCAACCCCTCATGATTAAATATCCATTTTCTAATTGCGTTCAACACAACTGTGTATATCATAGCATGTTCGCACGTTGAATTTCGTGACCAAATGTACTTCTGTAGTGGGTTTGTCCACGATATATTTCAAATGAAAATTTGTTATTCCATTAATAAACACCCACTTCGTTCTACATCAACTTGCGACAGTTATATTACAAAGAGAATATGGTAATTTACTTGAGATGATATGCGTTCATACAAGAATAAAAAATGAATTTAAACCTTTCAATGTTCCAAATCAGACTCATTACTTTAAAGTTTTAATATTGCAATCAACAATAAATCGCTTGGGTCAAATGGATAATTATTATTTCAGAGAAAGTTTGTACCATATGGAATACTTTCTTATTATCCATTTGTCAGAAAGTTTCATTCTGTAATAAAATTGGTGCATTGCGGAAAACTCACACTTTAGTTAACAACATTTTGGATTTCCAAACAGGGAAACAAAAAAAGTTTCTATTCGTAGTAAACTACCTTTATTTTCGACATCATTGAATAGTGTATTTGGAAAAATTGCTTGGAATTAAACACGGGTCATAAGCATAAAGTTGAGTGGACTCTCAGAAGTAGCGACTCCATATTGTAGTGAGTAACTACTTCTCCTAGTAAGCGCGTACTCCGTTTTGGCATGCATAAAATATATAACGAAATAAAATCGGAGATGCTACTCGGGTCTAAATGAAACAGTCGAGTGGGCACTTGATACTGACTTGGACTTAAATTCCGTGGATGATTCTTGAAATATCATCTCTTCTTATTTGGCCTCTCTGTATAATCGGCTGCATTTTCGTTGTCAATACCTTCTTGTTCGCCATGCTCTGGTGAATCTCTCTGTTATAACTCTCTCTCTCTTTCGTAAACAGCAATGTGACTTTTGATCTGGGGTATTTGCATCCCGAAAACGAGTCACGAGCCACGGAGCTATACCATAACCAGAGTCTCCAAACAAAACAGCACTAGCCTGTTTCCATTGCATGACGTTGTATACATTCGAATTTTTCCATATTCCAGAGTCGTGTACAGATCCTGGCCAAGAAGCATCTACATTTGTGAACTCTTCAGTTGAATAGCAGGTTCCCTGCACATTTATACTAACACAATTCTTTTCTGTTTACATATTGTTGCGTCTTTGGGTTCAAAAATAAGTGTACACTGGTATGAACTCGCCTTTATTAATCAAACTTCACTTGACAACACTGTAATTCAAGTCACTGTCAAAATACTTGTATCCAAGGTAACTCAGAGTAACTTCCTAACTAACTTTCTTCATCTAACAAATGCATTGCTTTTATATACAAATAAAGTTCTAGAAAACTTAAGAAATCAATAGAACACAAATAGAATGTTCGACGATTGATCCAGAACAAAAGTTAGTGCTTCTAGATTTTTCCATCTAATTCATCGAATGATCTCGAACAATTCGAGAAGTCTTTATCAAATTTCAGGTCTGTAACACTGCCTCCTCCTTTAGGTTATTCCGTCCCGGATAACACCATCACCATTTTGGTTGTCCCTCTGGAACCAATTTGGGGGATCGTGGGCTCGGTATTCTGCTAACCTCTCGATGTGAACAACTTTGGGTTTACTCCTTGGGTTGAGCTGGATGCGGTATACCAAGTCGTTGATCTTCTTTATGATGACATAGGGTCCTGTCCAATTTATCTGTAGCTTGGGGCATTTTCCTTTCTTTCTCTGAGGTTGGTATAGCCAAACGGCATCACCTGGCTCGAACATAGTCCCTGGACTCTTCCTGTCGAACCTCTTTTTCATTTTATCACTGGAGATTTGAAGACGACGTCTGCAGAATTCATGAACTTGGTCCAGTCTTTCTCGCAACTCTTGGACATATTCTGGTAGGACTTTGTCCTCTGTACTTCTGGGTGGCATTCCAAACAGCAGATCGCATGGTAGTTTCATTTCTCGCCCAGTGATCAACATTGAAGGGGTATATCCGGTGGACTCATGCTGGGAACTTCGATAGGATAGGAGAAATAGTGGTACCAACTCATCCCAATCCTTTTGATTTTTGGAGATGAACATCGACAGGTACTGGCTGATGGTTTTATTATGTCGTTCAACCATACCATCTGATTGTGGATGTAGGGCTGTGGTACGAGTCTTCGTCACACCTAGAATGTTCATCATTTCCTGCCATAACTCAGATTCGAAGTTTCGTCCTTGATCAGAATGTAATTCTAGTGGGACTCCATGTCTGGCTATTACATTTTCTATGAAGGCCTTTGCAACGGTCTTTGCCTCCTGGTTTGGAATGGGCACAACTTCAGGCCACTTGGAGAAATATTCCATGGCTACCATCAAGTATTTATTTCCTTGTTCGGTAACAGGAAACGGCCCAAGAATGTCAACTGCTACTCTTTCGAATGGTTCACCAGAAAGATACTGCGCCATTTTCCCTCGACTTCTAGTTTTGGGTCCCTTCTTTGAAGAACATAGGTCACATCTTCTGCACCATTCTTCTACATCACGACGCCAATTCACCCAATAGAATCGTTCTCGAATTCTAGCAAGGGTCCTCTTGATTCTGAAGTGTCCACCTGCACGACTACTATGAAGTTGCTCGAGCACATCTTTAGTAAGTGCCTTCGGCAGGACCAGTTGGTACACCACAGTTGCTCCATCTGGGCTCTCCCATTTGCGATGCAATAGGCCATCACGAAGACATAGGGAATCCCATTGAGCCCAGTATCCCTTGGCAACTGCACCAAACTTGGATACTTCCTGCCACTCAGGTCTAACTCCATTTTTTAGCCAGCTTAGGACTAACTTTAAATTGTTGTCTTGCTACTGATTCTTCCTCATATCTTCTGTGGTCCATAAATCAGATTCTTCAGACTCTACTCTTACGGTGGTAGCTTGCAGAATTTCCTTGCAATGTTCATCATTGTAAAAGTTGACTTCTTTGTTTTCAAGTTTCTGGCAATATCATCAATGCTGTTCCAAGCATGGACGTCTTGATAATGTGTCTGCATTTCTGTGTTTCCTGCCACTGCGATGAATAACTTTGAAGTCGTATTGTTGGAGTCTCTCTAGCCATCTCGCAACCTGACCCTCAGGTTCCTTGAAGTTCATTATCCACTGCAAAAAAAAAAAACGTCTGCCATAGAGGAAGGTATGGAAATGTTCAATGGCTTTGATTATCAATAGAAGCTTCTTTCTTGTAACGCAGTAATTCCTTTCTGCTTTTCCTAGAGTTTTACTAAAGTAGGCTATTACTTTCTCTTCGCCATCCTGTTCTTGGGATAAAACTGCTCCAATGCCTTGCTGAGACGCATCACAGTCCAAAATGAAAGTGCCTTGTTCTCGTGGGTAAGCCAAAATAGGCGCAGTTGTCAATTTCTTCTTCAGTTCAGCGAACGACTGTTGGCAATCAGGGCTGTAATCAAACTGAACGTTGTTCTCAGTTAAGCGGTGGAGTGGCTTGGCAATACCAAAGTCTTGAACAAACTTCCTGTAGTAGGTACATAGCCCCAGAAAACTTCTTACTTCATGTTTATCCCTAGGACGTGGCTAACTCCTAACAGCCTCGATTTTAGCAGGATCGGTCTTAATTCCTTCGGCCGAGATGACATGGCCTGAAAAATTGACTTCTTTTTGAAATAAATAACACTTCTTTGGGTTCAGTTGCAGGTTAGCATTTTCTAGCCTCAAAAATACTTTTTCCAAATTATCCAGGTGTTCGTCAAATGTCCTTCCCATTACTATGACGTCATCCAAGTAGACTAGACAAATTTTCCATGTCAAAACTCTTAACTAGTTCCATAAGTCTCTCAAAGGTTGCGGGAGCATTGCATAATCCGAACGGAAGAACTTTGAATTGGTACAGCCCTTGTCCGGTAGAGAACGCTGTTTTTCCTCTATCATCAGGATGAACTTCCACTTGCCAATAACCGCTTTTCAGGTCCAACGTTGAAAACCATTTGGAACCAGATAATGTGTTTAGTGTATCATCGATTCCTGGTAATGGGTAGCTATCCTTCATCGTTACGTCATTCAATCGACGATAGTCCACGCAGAATCGGGTTGATCCATCCTTTTTAGTTACCAATACTACCGGTGAGGACCATGGGCTTGTGGTTTCTTCAATTATGTCATCCTCCATCATGTTGTTTATCATGTCTGCTACCTCTCTCTGTTTGGCAAACGGTAGTCTCCTCGGAGCCTGTCGGATTGGTCGGGCATCGCCGGTGTTGATGCGATGTTGAACCAGACTGGTACGTCCTGTCGAAGTCTCTGTCGAGAAAATGTTACGATGGCTATAAAGAAACTCTTTGGCCTTCTGCTTTTCCTCTATAGTTAAATGTTCCGTGGATTCCATCATTTTGTCTATTGTTCTCTGATCGGTGTAAGTGGTATTTCTTCGAGGTACCTGAGTGTGGTTTTCACAATTGATAACTCGAGTGACAGGTTTGCAGAATCCCAATTGGTCGTTTTTCTTCAGGAGGACTTTATTTTCCGAAGTATTGGCAACCCTGACAGGAATTAGTTGTTCTGTGTTCACAAGACATCGGGCAATTAAAATTCCATCTTGGCGGTATTCATCATTTTCAATTATGCCAGTGCTCAAACATCCAGGTTCTTTATCCATTCTGGCCATGATGATGGTTTCGGAGTTTTTCGGAATGTGGATGTCTTCGTCAACATAAATCTTAATTGGTTGGATTTTCTCATTGTATCTGCTCAGGAAGATTTCTTCATTGCCAATCCGCAAAATTTTTTGCCTGATGTTAAGGATGAAGTCGTTTTTCTCCATGATGTCCAGACCCAAAACACATTCATCCCTTATTTCCGCAACCAACATAGAATGTTCCATGGTAATAGGTCCTATCTGGATGTGTACAAGTGTTTCCCCAATGACTGGTGCGGTTTGTCCCGTTGCTGTTTCCAGAACCATATTCCTTCTCATCGGCTTCACAGATTCTTGTATGAGGTCTGGGCGAACGATTGATCTCGAAGCTCCTGTATCAATAGTGAAGGTGCATTTTCGATCTTCCAAGTGGCCTTGTATTAGTAGACTTTGACCATTTTTCTTCAATGACGATATATGGATATTGGGGCTTTGAACACTGAAAGTCGCCACGCGCCCCCTAGTGCCGACTAATTCTGGTTTTCCTGGTTGGGAGCAAGTCCTTTTTCAGACGTTTGAGGTCTCCTTTCTGGCGTGGTCGATCTCCTGAAGGCTCCTCTGGTATATCGCCCACGTTGCACTGTTCCTGGGCTCGGAGATCTCGATCTCTCTTCGTTGCTCGATGATGACGACCTCTTTCTTCTTGGACTTCTGGATCTCGATCTCTCCCAGCAACTCTTCTGTAGATGGCCGCTTTTCCCACAGTTATAGCAGGGCCTCTTCCTGTCTTCTGGGGAAGGCACTTGGTTGCTTAATGCTGTTATGGAGTCCAATATTTTCTTCAATAGTGCCTTGCTTGTAGGAGAATCCTCGTTGAATTTAACTTCACGTAACTTGGACCTCGTATTTTTTGATGCGTTTTTCGCGGCCTCGAACTCCAAAGATGCTATTAGTGCTGCGCTTATGGTTTGAAGTCGTCCTAGTCGAAGGGCTTGCTGCATGTCAGTATCTCTCAAACCATCGATGAAAGTCTGCACCCCAATTTGTTCTATGAACTCCTTCGGTGCTTGTGGGTATGCCAAATTAATGAGTCGCTCTACGTCGGCTCCATACTCCTGTAGGGTTTCGTTGGATTTTTGGTATCTACTCTTTATTTGGCTCTGAAACACTTGTTTGAGGTATTGCTGTCCATATCTGATTTCCAAAGCTTCAACGATTCTAGAATATTCCTTCTGATGTTCTGAAGGATGTCCAATGCTTGTCCTCGTAGACACAGGACTAGAGAGGTGGCCATTTCCTCCTCGGACCAGCCGTTTGCGTTTGCTGCCGCTTCAAATTGACGTCTATACATGGGCCACGAGGATTGCCCATCGAATGTTGGAGGCTTCAAAATTTTGGCTTTTCGCTGGTGGGGAAGATTTCCTCAGAGGGTGCAGGCTTGTGTGGAAGGTGTAGCGTTTCCAACCTCTCCTTGATCCTATCCACTTCTTTGTTGAATTTCTTGTTCACCTCTCGTGCCACCCGTTCATCTATTTTGGACAGTTCATTTTCGACGTCTTGGACCCTTCTGTTGACTCCCTGGACTCCGCCTCTGAACTTCACCTTTAACCTCTTGAACTTCTCCTCTGACCTCTTGTACTACTTCGGTGATTTCATTCTGGAAGCACTTTTGACTGTGACTAATACGTTGCAGAATATCAACATGTTGTTGTTGTAACTGCTGGACTAACCGCGCCTCCTGTTCCTCTTGTTCATGTTTTCGCTTGACTTCTTGTTCCTCTTGTTCTTGTTTTCTTTTCAGTTCGAATTGTTGTAGAAGCTCTTCTTGTTTTCGTTTGGCTTCTTCAAATACTGGAAAACTGCCGTACTTTTCTTTCTTCAGTAACACTTATTCCGCCGCTGTCACCAATTGTTGCGTCTTCGGGTTCAAAAATAAGTGTACACTGGTATGAACTCGCCTTTATTAATCAAACTTCACTTGACAACACTGTAATTCAAGTCACTGTCAAAATACTTGTATCCAAGGTAACTCAGAGTAACTTCCTAACTAACTTTCTTCATCTAACAAATCATTGCTTTTATATACAAATAAAGTTCTAGAAAACTTAAGAAATCAATAGAACACAAATAGAATGTTCGACGATTGATCCAGAACAAAAGTTAGTGCTTCTAGATTTTTCCATCTAATTCATCGAATGATCTCGAACAATTCGAGAAGTCTTTATCAAATTTCAGGTCTGTAACAATATTCTTCTCCGTGAATAGACGGTTTCAGTATAGAAACATGAGTACAGTCTGAAGAACCAATAGCTGAAGAAAAATTTAACTTTTTTTGCCACTTATTTTTATCAATCTGAAGATCTTCATGTGAGCATAGAAATTTCTCCGAACATTTTTTTATTTCTGTACGTACGTGTTATGACGTTGGTAATGTTAGGTTTAAATGTGAGTGAGCCCATACATCAGGCTCTCCACTGCGGCCAATGGCCTATTGTGGCTCACCCTATGGTTATATTTCTCCCAGCATATCCAATCTCTTAACGAAATTGAGTAACATGTTGGGAGAACAGTTTACCAGATCTTCTGACCTTACTTTTGTATTGCCAAATATTGAAAATCTGGTTCTGGCTGCTGCAGGGCATGTGCACAGGATGTGTTTAGCCGTTTCATCATCCTCCATGCATAGACGGCACTCTGCATCCTGTGCAAGTCCGATTTTATGCATGTGGTGTTTGAGTTTGCAGTGGCCAGTGAGCAAACCTACTATAACTCTGAGATGTGCTCTACTGAGTTCTAGAAGTTTGTCAGAGTCCTGTTTTTTCCTTGTATAAGCAATAAATGCTTTGGAATGGGCTAGTCCTGGTAGACTGAGCCAATACTCAAGTCTTTTATTGTCTGCCCAGGCGGTTGTAGCATTCTTGGCAGTGCTATATGCTAAACCGATGACCGGTTCTGGCCCAGTGAACGTTGTTTCGGCCCCCCCTTTTGCTAGGGCGTCCGCTATTTCGTTTCCTTCTAGGCCCGTGTGACCTGGTATCCAAACTAGGGTAACGTTGTTGCCTTGTGCTAGTCGGTTCAAGGTGTCTCTGCAGTTCCATACTGCTCTGGATTTAAAGCAGTTGGTAATGTTACCGTTGATTGATAGGCACCAATATCTTCTGCTATACCAATTTGAAATCCTGGATCACCAACATAGTAAAAAATACCTCATTCTTTCTTCATTACTCAAGGCGTTCCCTATATTATTCAGTATCAGAGTGGACACTCACAAGTTGGAACCTATACCAACATTTTCATGCATATTAAATGGAGTAGTTTCTTTGAAGATGTGAGTAAAAAGTAGCCACTCAACTTTATGCTTACGCCCCAATATTTTCTCTGATCTTCTCCACGATTTCAAGTATTCCATTGGAATAATTCGCACCGAAAAATTGTGATAAATTCGTCGTTTTGTTAGCGCTCATTTTCGAAAGTTTATTGTGTACGGTTTGGTAAACATAGCTGCGAGTGTGGAAATATGCACGCCCATGGTGCGCATTAGTCGTATGACGAACCGTACAGTGATAAGGTGTTCGCGCATCCAGTTGGGAACTATATATTTCGAATTGTGAAAAATTTTACTTTACTTTTATGTTAAAAAATCACGTCACTGAAATCATAACAGATTTTTCAGTGAAGTAGTTTTCAAACCCAGCCAGCCAGCGCATTATATCGGCTGCTATTCTTACTGAAAAACAGAACAGCCGCGGCAATTATAGATAACACGCCTCCTTCACAACTCATGCGGGAATTTTCATTACGTTTTTTGATGACATTGTTTGTACTCAGTTTTTGTCTGTTTGAGTAGCCCTAAGGGTCCACTTCGTCACGTCGCTTCTGAAAAATATTCAGTATTTTAATTACCAAAATCGAAAAGCGTTGTCTCACACTTCATCCCGTTTTCTGGTAGTTTGACGTCAATCCACAAGCTCAGTACATTTTTAATTATTTTTCAACGAAATGTTAAGGTTTTGTCATGATTTTCATGTATTATATCCAGTTTGTTCGTCAAACAGATAGACCAGTTTGACGATTTCTCCAGAAACTTGCTGAAAATATGGAATACGAATACATTTGAATATCGCTGTATAAAAAAACGTACCTATACAATAAAATATTGAACTCAACCGTTCTCGAGAAAGTGTGTTCTTATTCAGAAAGAATGCACAAAAAAAGATATTTTTTCTAATTGGTACAACGTACGGTAACTCCTATAGCGAAGAGTTGAGCCGAAAGCAACGATAGTCTTGTGGTTAGCTTTGTTGAACGCCAGTTCGTTTTGGTGGTGGGAAAAAAAGGAAAGGACATTATGATAACTGATGAAATAACTCCCTTGACTCGGGAGTGAATGTAATAAGTCATCTTTAGATGGAAACAATGTGTTGTAACACTAACGGCCGCATGCATAGTCATTCTCGAGCAACTCTCCAGAAGTGCGCCGTTACCTACACCATTTTAAATGCATAGGACAGCGAACGGCGCTGCTCTGGAGAGTCGCTCGAGAATTACTATACATGCGACCTTATATAAAAGCCATTAGCTCGGGGTAAGTGACATGAAGTGTATGTTACATTAAAACAATGAATAAATTGAAAAATGTTTGTATCTCAGGTAACACTTCTCGCATGTAGAACCTCATATTGGCTAATCTTCATTTCATATTGGGCCAATATAGTTACCTATATTGTAAATTCAAAAATAATGAGCCCCGTTTGATATTGGAATGAATCTGATAGATATTGGGTCTGAAGTTTGTCTTCCAGCCGTAGATGATTCCACAACTGATTTCATGAACATCCAGATCATATTTTCGAATAAAAATCATAAATATAATATTCATATTAAACAGCTGGGTATTGGAAAAACAATGTTATATTACTAAACGATCAAACGAACTTACCTGTGAAGTTCTATCGTTATTATTTGAAGAGTCCAGTCCGAAGATATCACTTACCTGTACTCCGCCTCTGTCGTACTACCGCCCACTAGTTTGAAGAGCATTCCCTTCTACCCTCGCCGTCCACCTTGGCTCTCTTTGTAGCAGGAACCGTCATTTTATTTGAATATGTGCACAATCACGCAGTTTGGGGGTAAATATTTATTTGTTTGAATGGGGCGGCATGAGTGATATCTTCACACTGTACTCTTCATATAATTACGATCGAACTTCACAGGTGAGTTGATCGTGAGTTATATTTCAGAGTCCAGTCCTCGATATCACTCACCTGTAGCTGTTCAAAGATGTGATTGTGCTTCTGATTCGTTTATTAGGTTGGTCACCAACTCTGAAGAAAAACGTACTTGCTTCAAGTAACCTTATTATTATTGTCATCATTGTGTAATGTAATAACTGAAAGAACAATTCTCGAATAAGAAGTAACATGACTTCGAAATAATTATTATTTTATTCAATGTACTTTTAATGAATGGTCGAGAAGTCTGGGCGAGCCCCACACTGCATTTGCAAAGTCCAGCGTGTGTGACAAGGGTCTGTTGTAAAATCTGGCAAATGTACTTGATGTCTTCGTTCAGGCTACTGATTGTCTGATCGTGTCTATAATTTATTAATGTACTTTTAATGAATGGTCGAGAAGTCTGGGCGAGCCCCACACTGTATTTGCAAAGTCCAGCGTGTGTGACAAGGGTCTGTTGTGAAACCTGGCAAAGGTACTTGATGTCTTCGTCCAGGCTACTGATTGTCAGATTGTCAGATCATGTCTATAGGTACCCCTAGTCTCAGCGCAGACGAGGTTGAAGCGTGGCGTGTCGAGTGTGCTTTGAAAATTGTGGTGTCAACGCCAGCTGATTCAAGCGTTTCTTTCACTGATCGTTTGTTTTGATGCTCGGCCAAAAGGTTTTGTGTGGGTTACGAACAGTCATTGTCGGCGCACGCAAAATCTCTGTACATTTGCGATACAATTTGAGAGTGAGGTTGGGCTTGTCTGTAAAAAAAGAATTTGGAAGCAGGTTGAACCATTCTGATTCCATTTTTATAGCTGCGTCTGATAGCTGTATATTGATTTACTGACTAAAAGGCTTCTGAACCAGGAAAAAATTTGTGTAGTTTTTTCTCTTGGATGCAAACCACCCAAAGGACCCCAGCCTGACAAAGATGCGTCAGAATAAAGTTCAATTGCCCATGTGTCCTGCTTGATATCGTTGAATGAGGTATCAATATGATTTGCCCACCAGTTCAAGTCAGGGTCGATGGATTCAGTATGATACATTATACAACTGTAATTCACCTTGCTGCTTCTCAAAGCTTAGTTTTTCTCTCTCTGAAGGGATTTAATATTTAACCAGTCGTACTTGATGGCCAGGCATACTGATACTGGGATGCCAATGAATTGTGCAGAATTTCTGATTTCAAATTGACTATTCTTTTTTTTATCGTCAGTGTGGAGTATTCTCATATTTGAAACGTATATAAAATATGCATGCTATCAAAAAGAAAGCCTAGAAACTTGCAAGAGTGGTTGCTATGGGGCTGCTTTTCTTTTTATGGTTATGAAACTAAGAAATTCTGAAAGATTGGTAGCTGTAAGAGTTTCAGTTCGACAATTTTGAGGTTCCGAAAATCAAGAAATCGTCCAGATAATTTACGCATACTACTTTCCTCATCATACCGTTGTACTGTCTCTCATTTCGAGACGTGACACAGTGGGGCCGGAATAAACAATTTCTGGCGAAAATTCCGAAACTCACGAAATTGAAAGAAAGATGGATCGTTATTACAAGAAAAATAATAAAAAATCATTATTGATAAAATGGGGTGGTTTTCAGGGGGTGAAAATGGAAAATATTGAGTGGAATTCTGAAAATTTGAATTCGTGTAGATTTCAACTACAGAAACACTGGAAAAATATTCGGGTTCAACTCGTATTTTAGTCTCTTCATCAATAGATAAATAGTGGGCAAAATCTCTCTGATGAAGTATAGGGGTGGAATTAAAAAAAAAAACACCAAATATAACTTATATTGAGTAAAGATAGTAAGTACACTTTCCATAAAGATTACTATGGAATATATTACATTTCTTCGATGGAATCATTTTCATTTGAAGATTCATTGTCTTCTCCATCTTGGACAAAAGTGACATTTGGCTCTTTCAGTAAAGCCACAACGTCTTTTTCGAATGGTATTGACTTTCTATTTGGCACCTTCCTAATGCTTGTAATATAAGGATCAGATGTAATAAGCAGCAAATTTAGGACATCTTCTTTGGTTTCAACTCCTGATATTTTACGGGAACAACATTCTCTATATCTCTTGAATTCTTTATTTCGTGCCTCCTGAGCTTCCTCACTCAGTTGTCCTATTGAAAGCATGGCATATTTTATTATACTAGAGCCGTGTATCAAGACTTTGTGGACACTTGGTGGCATCGGGTACCATGGATACTTTTTTGTGAAAAGTTTTGCCGTCTCTAGAGCATAAGTATTATACATATCGACATCAATTTCATAACCACTTGATATGGCTTGCAAAATGATTTTGAATCGTTTTATAATATCAATATCAACATGAGTAATATTTGCCGAGATTTCCGAATTATAAAAAAAAACGTCTTGCTGTGTTGCCGTCATTGGTGTTTCCAAAACCCGGCTTTGCTTTATCTACTAATAATTCCAACTCTGTTCTGAATCTAGCCTAAATAGTTTTTTGTATTCGCTGCAACTGTCTTGTTTTCATTTTCACGAGCTTGTCACATTTTCAACGTTAGTGCTCCATGCATGGAGCACAGAGAATCCAAATTCCAATCTAAAAATATCTATTATGCACTGGACACTTTCTCACTGTCATTGAATTGTTTCGATGTGAGACAACAAATACAACATATTTGTGTTGAGGTAGTTCCCGTGAGTGCATTACACACTTTCCGGTCAACCATTGTCATCAGCATTTTATAATTTACTTCTATAAGTAAATTTGTTTTGAAATTTGTACATTAATGGCCGTAATTGTTGTATTTGTAATTCTACATGTCCTCTTTCTTGTATGGATAGATCCTTCGTCTCATGTTTGAATTGAAATCTAATCGGTCTGCAATACCTAGTAGAAGAACATATTTCGGTCTGCCAAACAATTATTTCCTGCTGTTATAGGTACAAGAGATGAAATAAAAATATTTGCATCACTGCCTATTGTATCACTATCCCATTTCTGTTTATATTCTGCTTGTCCAGATCCGTCAGAACCCCACTTGCAAATCAAAGTAAAATTTTGATAACACTCGGGTTTTTTACTGGTTGAAACTTCTTGCTGGACATCCAAAAGGCGTGACGCTGTATAATCAAGAAGAGCTTGTAATTTGACTTCTGCAAGAACATCAGTTACCATAAAGCTCTCTTTTTGAGGATAACATTTCTTTTTTTCTGCTTGAATTATCTCATAAGGAGGAAATCTGTCTTTATCATGATCCCTTATTATATTACACTGATTCCTAGTTAACTAACATAGGCAGAGCTTCCGCGCCTGTGAGTTGATTTTTTTTTGGGAGCACCATATTTTCTAAAAACCGTTCTATACTTAATTGCACGCGTGGGGGTTGTCGCAGTGACTTCTCTCACCACTTTTGCTGCTTCAAATTGACGTGCAGCTCGTAAACTCATCTGCGTGGCGAACGATAATTCTTCAGGTGAGTACTTTGTCCTCAATGGTTCAGTTTTTTGACGCTTTTTCCTGTCTGAAGACTTCTCGGAAGCAATTTTCGTTCTACCAACTTTTTTAAAATAATTTGAATAATCTGGAAAACTTATTGAAACGTCTAACCATTGTTTTCTTGCCATCTTTTCTTGAAATTCAGAAAAAACAATGAAATTTTCTGATATAGCTCAGGAGTACGGTCTTCTGGACACTTCGTACGTAATTTTATAACATTCAGTTCATCTTTCATTTTGATGCAACCAGAATCTTTCATTTTATCGAACAAGAATCTTATACTCAAAAATATATCCGTGGAACCCGATGCTAAAATTAAAAGAAAAATATATGACTAAAATTGCCAACTCTTATGCACTTTTTGCCCTATATGCCCTAAGGTCAACTAAAATCGTAATTATATTTCCAAGTTGAAATGTTCAATTCCCTTCTAATTTTTCTGAAGATTACACAGTAATATTCAACTTGAAACACCGAATATAATTATTGAATGATGAACTTACCTGTGGGTAAACACGCCATGCTGAAAGCAATTGAATATTCAAGTAGCACTGTAGAGCAGTAGCAGTACAAAATAAAAGTATTATTGCAGTAGGCACCTGTCACCACGAAAACAGACAAGTTTAAACCTGTGTGGTAGTTGAGCTGCCTCAAATACATTCGACACATTTTGACACTGTATCAGGAAACATTGAACGTTTGTTTCTACGTATTCATAGCCGTCTATTGCAGAAATTTGTATTTGAAGTTTTTGCCAAGAATTGGGGTATTTGGCCCCACTGTGCGTGGTTAGACCACAAACTTAATAAGTTCCTTCAGATTCAAAATGAAACGTTTTTTACCATTTGGTTTAGGGGCCAAAAATATTCTAGAAATGAATAGGTTTTTTTGCAATTTTCTAGGCATTCGACAGCGCCTGATATGAGAAGATAATATTGGCGTTTTTTAGTTGGGTCGCTTCTGCTAGAGAAAACTGTGCTGTGCTTGATTTCTGCTGGGAGGGTGTGCTACAGAACAGAATTTCATATCCTGAAATCCAGCCCTGGTTGGATGTGATTTTTTGCCATGCCTCAATGTGGTATTATTTTAAGCCTACCAGCTGAGTGATAGCGTTTACTCACTTTTTCTATGTTCTCCAACGATTCTCTTTGTGTCAGATGTGGACTTGTTGTGGCCTCGACTCCCGCTGGTTCTTTGGACGACGGGCCAGGCATTGTCTGTTTAAATAACCCCCCTCCCACACTGTTCATTCTTTTATAAGGCAAAAACCTGTTTTTTATAATTTGGTAACTTTAAGTTCCTTTCCAGTAGTCTCTCCGAAAAGTTGGACACGAACAGGAATTTTGAAGGTGTAGTCTTCTTGGCCACTTTTTTTATAATTTTATTGAAAAGTGGTGTAAGAATATCTCGTCTATTTTGAATCGCTTAGGTGGGATGAAAGTGTGTATTTGATATCCTCATGAATGGATATTTTTTCATCCCCTAACAAGACATTCATCGATCGTGCTAGAATTGTTATTTCTATACCCAGCTGATTCTGATATGCTTCGTGTGATTTATATCCATTTTGTTGTGGACCAGGCAGAGCCATAACTAGTTTGATGGCGCCCGCTGCATACATGTAAGTTTGCACCCCCTAACAATGTAAAACCTCAGATAGCTAATATTATTTAGATCAAAAGTAATTTTGGCGACGGTGCTCGCTACAGCGAGAGCCAGGGTGGATGGCGAGGGTAGCAGGGAATGCTCTTTAAACTAGTTCGCGGTAGTACGACAGAGGCGGGACTGTAAGTAAGTGAAATCGAAGACTGGACTCTGAAATATAGTCAATATCGGTGGTTTATTGGCTCGACCTGTTCTGGATGTAGATTGTTTTATATTATATTGGGTCTGTATTGATTCAATAATTTCCAACAACATTTCCTACATATTGCTTTCAGCATTTTGAATTGATATTACGATTCCAATATTCATCTCAGTTTGATTCTAGACATGAAAAACAATATTGCATATCCATATTATTTCATCCACATTCAAGAAACCACACATTTAGTAAGATTTTCAAGAAAACCTGAAGCCAATATTTGTATGATAATAATGGTGCAATATTACAAATAAACATTTAATATTGGCGGAATATTCAATATACAGTATTAAAATGAATTATGATCAAACCTGGTTAACAAATCGTTAGTTGGCTCGACATATGAAACGTCAACTGGTTAAATCATTAGAGTATATGTTGAATATGGCTCCCCATACTTTTTTTACAAAACAACTCAGTGATTAATTGAAGGAGAAATATATTAGATATTCCATAGATATTTCCAAAGCAAAATATTCACTTCCAATATTTTATCAAAAATTTTTTATTTTCAACACTTCAAGTAGACTATTTATCTTCACTGTACAAAAATACTTTACTTTGGCGACACGCACGGCCTTTTATAGTTGGAGATACATTTCTTGAGCGATACCAGAATTCTTCCATCCGTTTCCAGACTAGGTATCTTGATGTTATCGCTATTACTGCTATTCTCCACTAGATGGCGCCAGCCGTTCTGAAGTCTGAAATCAAGTATTTTTGTACAGTGAAGATGAATAGTCTAAGGTAAGTTTAAAATCAGCATAAATAGCCCAGTTATTTTGTTACATAAATTACTGTGTTACTGTGTTATGTGTTGAAAATAAATATTTTTAGGGTGAAATTATTTAAGTTTTTCACATTGGTGCCAGAAGTGGGATTTTGAAAATAAAATACAGTGTTCATGTAAGTAGACAGTTGCGTATTTCGTTGTGTTGTTCGAGTTTTGCTTAAGCGAAAAATAGACAGTGACTGATGAACATTTATTGCGAAAATAAAACTCGAACATTACAACGAAATTATGTAACAGAATAACTGGGCTATTTATGCTAATTTTCAAATTTTCAGTAGACTATTTATAATAATAATAATAATAATTAATTATTTTCATAACAGATTTTACATTCGACTGCTTTCACATGCAGAAAGATGCAGAATTAACATGCTACTTTGTTGTTCTTCCACTTAACCCAAAAACATCCCTGTGAACAGTACCTAGTAAAGACTAAACAATCCAAATTGGTAGAAATACAGATTATTCAGTTCAACAATCTTACACATTACTAAGTTCTGCTTTTTGATAGTTGAGTAAAAAAATGTTTCAATTGAATTTTCAAATTATGATATCTCCCAACTTCTAAATCTGGCGGAATCATATTGTGTATTCTTTGTAACTTTATGATCTCCTGAAACGGTCGGTTCTGAAAGAGGGGGGAGATGGTGTTCCTCGACTTCGGATATTAACATTGTGAACATCTGTGCGAAATGTAATTTTTCTGTGCAAATAAGAAGGTACCTGAGTTACTATGATTTTATGAAAGAGGTTACCAGCATGGAGGGTTCTTCTATTTTCCATATTCAGCCATCCAGCTTTGCGTGGTTTGTAAGAAATTCTTCAACAAGAATTTTGGACTTTTTGAATTTTATTTTTAAACAGGGTCGAAATCATACAATACCAAAGTTTCACAAAGAATCATTCTTAATTTTGTTGGTAGATAATGCCGTATACCTTATATTACTCGTTAAGATGAGTAAGCTCTTTGCAACAATTTATTGACGTGTTTCTCGAATCTGAGAATCCAGCAAGACGTGAAGACGTTTGACTTCATCTACTAACTCAATAATTTCATCGTTTATTTTTATATCAATCAAGTTTGGAATGGTATTTCGTTTACTTTCTGGCCCAAAAAGAATGATTTTAGATTTAGTTGGATTTATTATTAAACAGTGATCTGTTGCGTTTTTTAAAAATCTGTCAACTTCTTTATTCAATGTGTCCCAAGCATGAATGGTTCCGTGAGGGAAAAAACTGAAATTAATTTTGCGTATCATCGTCATAGAGATGTACCTTACATTGTTGAAGACTTTCAAGCAGGTTACTAGAGTACAAATCAAAAAGCACAGGGACCAAAATCGATCCTTGTGGGACTCCAGACTGCAACGATAGATAGTCAGATGTGTTATTATCAATCACAACCTTCTGAAATCGGTTACTGAGAAAACTCCTGAATAGATCGACAGCCGCATTAGAGAGCCCTTTGTATTTCAGCATAGGAATCGCACGTTGAGAGGTAAGACCTCGTTAATTCTTGGTTCGCACAAGTTTTGCCTTTTGAGGGCTGCCGTTCGTAAGGGGACGACAGCTGGTTAACGGAAAAAACTATTTAAAAACAATTTTTTTTTAATTTTTAAAAGTGTGTGATTAATGGTGTCGAAAGCTCTACCGAAGTCCAGTAAAGTAAGAATTGTGTACTGTGCTTGGTCAGTTGCTTCGATAATATCATCGAGATCGTGTAGAAGAGCAGTGGTACAACTATATCCTTTTCTAAATCCTGATTGAATATGTGGCAACAAATTGAATTTTGTGAGATATTTTACCACTTGTTTTTCCACAGCTCTTTCTAATATTTTAGATAGGGCCTGCAAAATACTGATGCCTCGAAGATATTTATATTCGACCGGATTCGATTTCTTGGGTAATACTTTCACAATAATATCGGTGATGTACTCGATTATATGCGGACAACATAATTTAATTAGTCTTATATTCAAATCATCACATAGATCGGCATTCGTTTTTATTTTTGAAATAGTTTCAGCTACAAAAAGGTGATTAACTTCTTTGAAATTAAATTCCGAATTGATTGAACAATTATTCATGTGAAAATTCAAAAGTGTATCAGGTGGTTCTAGGTTGGGTATTGAATTGATGAAAAAGTTATTTGTATCGTTAACGTTCTTCAAGATTCTTGGAACACTGTTAACTTTTCTTGTCAAAAAATTATTACACTTTAAAGTTCTGCACATCTCCTTGGAACTGTTATTTTGAAATTTGGACGTGAAAAATGCTTCCTTTTCTCTTTTTATAGCTTTATTCGTATAATTTCGCATATCTTTATAGAATTGAAAGTGATCATCTAATTTGGTTCTCTAATATTTATAATGCCTTGTCTCCTATCGATATCATTTCTTTATGGTGTTTGTTGACCATAGGTCGTGTTACCCTGGCCTCGTAATAGATGCATGCCTATCGAGAAGATTAATAAGGTGATTAGTTAAGAACGAAGTTTTTTCGTCAATATTTTCTTGGTCGAAAAGTTTGAAAAATGGAATATTTTATAAATCTCTTTGAAAATCTAATTCATTGAAGTATTTTGTCTACTGTCGATTTTAAATGCACAGGTAATCATTGAGTGATCTGATATTCCTGCGGTGTCTATCATTTTTTTTTCTACAATAACTTCTTCGGGCGCGACTAGTATATCTAACAGGGTGGAACACTAGTTATAGTAACTTTTGAAGAAAAATCGATAACTTGATTCAGGCCATAGGTTTCCAAAATTGAGAGGATTTTTTCAACATTACCATTCCTATATTCAACTATGTTCATGTTGAAGACACCAGCAAATATAGTTTCGTCTACTATGAGGTATATATTGCTCAAGATATCTTTAAACTCATTTAAAAAAATGGTAATGTTCTGATTTGGAGGGTTGTAGATTCCACAAAGAGCGTATAATTTGCCTTCAATTTCAATTCGTATCCAGATTTGTTCAAACGATTGCTCTGGAGTGGGAAGAAATTCACAACGAAACACATTCCGGATGTAAATCAACAAGCCTCCGCCTCTAGATTTTCGATCAGCCCTGTATATTTCATATCCATCTATTTCTAGTACATCGTTTTTGATATTTTCATTTAACCAATATTCGCAAATAATGATAATATCAAAGTATTTTTCATCTACCATGTTTTTTACATCATACAAAGAATAATAATGATTGAACAGTTAAACATCCAATATATAAATTGTTCATAATTATCGACTAGGTATCTGTATTTGAGTGCAATTGCGAACCTAATAATATGAGTATTTCATGATAAGAACTCTACGAGATATTTCTTGATATCGCAAAGAAGAAACAAAACTGAAATGTTTTATTTTACCTATTTGGGTCAGACAAAGCTGCACCAAATGCCACTGGAATAATCTTATTTATTATTTGACAGGAAATACAACAATTTTTATTCATTATATTTTTTTGACTTGATAACAAGAGTTTTTTTTTTATACCAAAATAAAATTAAATTCTAGTACAGTATTGAATTGACGATTTTCTCCAAATCTTCAACTCTGATTGTCTTAATGACTATTTCTTCGTTATTGTATTTCGTTAAAATACCTCCAGCTTCCGTCCATTCTCTTCCATTTTCACCAACTTCACTCAGTGTGTTTCAGCAGCTTCTGTTGTTCTGGCGTTATATCTTCTCTGATTATAATTCTACTTTGCTTCAGTGCCTTTTTACTAATAAAAATCATGTTTCTTTAGAGAAGCGTCGAAAACTTAATAATGAACACCCTTTTTTACTGCCAATAGGCTTTCCAACTCTATAACATGCCTCAATTTCAGAATAAGGTACATCCAGACTCATCGTACTGTTGAATGATTCTAGAGTAATCTGCAAGCAGTCTTCTTTGTCATCTTCTGTTATTCCATATATCAGGAGAATTTTCATTCGGAACCACTGATCGTATTTCTGTTGTGTAGTAACCAGAGTTTCGATCAGTTGCTCTTGCTTTGTTATTTTGATGGACATTTCTTGAGCGAATAAATTTCTGTGGTGAATTTTTCATAAATCGTTTGGGTTATTGTGTTTGCTATTTGAGACAAGAATTCCTTGGACGTACAAAGTTTTGTCACTAATGTTTTGACTGCTAGCTGCAGTTCGTCCTCACCCTTTCGGCTTCGAGAACCCATAATGAAAATAAAGAGGACTCACTGCGTTATTCTATGGTATCCTAAGTCCGAAACAAGATATTCTCAGAGTGTTCACTAGTCAAATTTACTATGCAACTCTTCAAGATTTAATATGCATGATTTCCTTGGTATTTCAGTTATTAAAATTGGAGAGCGCGGTGCAGACACGTCTACTCCATGACAATGTTCACAGAAATCCTTCCTCACTGTACAAAGATCCTTGATTTCAGCCACAAGCACGGTCTTTTATAGTTGGATATAAATCTTCTGGGCGATACCAGAATTCTTCCATCCTTTTATATACTAGGATTTTTGATACCACCGCTATTACTGCTGTTCTCCACTAGATAGCGCCAGCCGTTCTGAAGTCTGAATATTCGTGACAGTACTAATAAAGCTAAATGTTTCGAGGACAATATTTTTCTGAGAATATTTCACCAATATTTTTTTTTTTAATATTGGCAATATTGGGAAATGTTCACATGTTCACAATATGGTAACAATTCAAATATATAATTCATGAAATACAATTTGGGCTGCTACGTTAATATGGTTGGATCCGATCTGAATTTTTCCGTTTCGACGATTTTTAGGGTACTCCGAGTCTAATACAGTCGTGCCAAAATACTCGCAAATAATATTATTTCTTTCGAATTCTTATTAGTTCATTACAATAACATTCCCAACTCATTTATGGACGTCTTGTTGGGGCATTCCGAAATTCAGCTTTGAGCTCCAATAGGACATCAACATTCATCATAAAATTCCAAAATAAACAGGGTTAAAAAAAATACGTTTTCTACCCAATGAGCACAAGGACGTTGAAATAACGTTGTGAATTGGCTGAAAACCAAACGTTTTTTCAACAAAAAAATGTCGTGTGAAACAAAATAATATTCAACCAATTGCTTACTAATTATCGCTTTATTGCCGTTTTCAATCAAGTTTTTTGAACATCGAAGATACTCAGTAAAACAACATTGTTTTGACCAAATGAAAGGTTAAGGAACGTATCATGAACATTGATAAATGAATTGCATGAAGCGAGTTTGATTAACAATTGTTTTGAATTGACATAGCGATTGTTAAACGTATATTCAATGACTTGTCGAGGAAGTAACGTTGAAAACACATCTTTATAACGTATTCTTCCAACGTTGAAGATTACACTAAATTATTGCCGTTAAAATTTTCAACCAGAAACGTTTATCAAACCAATGCCACGTTTATAACACGTTTGAAAAACGTACGTGTGTCCATTGGGTAGGGCCTTCAGATCTGTATAACCTTAGTATGAAAGACAGAATATAATTTTTTGGAATTACTTTCCAATATGGCAACTTCTATTCACATTTTGAATATCAAAATGATTTGCAAAAGTTTAAAGAGTTCATATAGATACTAGTGTGAATATGAAAGTCATTATTTTGGACAGACCATCAGGTCATTATTTTGGAAAGAACTTTAAAAAAATATTCAGCAGCTGTTATAAACAATCTAGATTTGTAAGTAAAAACATCCATCTGCCTCAAAGACAATATTTACTCCAGGAAATATCAGTTTTCAATCAGTTGGTGTGATTACTCCATATCAATTCAAAATATAGTACATCTTTTTATCAGATGTCAATAGGTTAAATCCGCATTTGTTCCCAAATCTAGATTGAGATTAAGAGACCAAACAATATGCATAGAAAATTGGTGATATGACTTTGATGATAATTATCATAACTTTCTTAATTTTTGTGAATTTCATTACATCAAACGAAAAGATCATGAATTTTATTGGAAAAAAGTGAGTTTCAAAACACTGTTACAACTGATTTGTTCTTTTGAGTATACGGAATTATTTGAAATAATGGCAGTCATACCCTGTATATTCTGAGCTGCGACAGGGCCCATTCTCATGCACCAGAAATTCTTATGGTTTTCACGCATCCACTTAACAGGTTCCACCTGGTATTTCAGTGATCCCTTCTTCTCAAGCCACAAGTGGTAGCAGGCATGCCTTCCCTCCGATAGTTGCGCTCCGCTCTGCAGTACGTCGCGAGCGTATTTCACTTGTTTTCCCACTTTCGATTTTACACAGCCCATATCGTTTCGTGCTGTTTTCGAAGTATCCAGTTTTCCGTACAGTATTATGTTGACGTTTCGTCGTTGTTTATATTCGACAGTTCGCGCTTGTTTCATCGCCATTGTGATTCCTCTGATTTCGGTGTGATCGTTGCGTAATATCTCTAAAAGTTGGTAGTCCCAGTGAGAATTTTACCACAAGAAGGTGACGAATCTTGATTAATGTAACTATTCTTCTTGAAAAGAATATCAGTAGTAATAATTGTTTTTTGTTTGGGAATATTATCAGTTCATTTGCATACTCTCATCCATAGACCTGTGTATCACTCATTTGAATGTGAATCAGGATTGAAAAATATGCGGAAACTGCACACATATGGTGATTTCACAAGTTTCATGGTAATGTCCATCATCCAAAATGGTCTTCCCCAAATATTCTTTAATGTCTTGACGCGCAGCATATTACTATCAGAATTAAATTTAGTCATATATATAAAGCTCAGAAACTATTTGGAAAAGCAGCAAAACGCAAGTGTACTCTCATAACATTATATTTCCCATATTTCAACAGTGATTACTGTCATCATCAGGAAGCTGCAAAATTACAGATTATTAATAAAAAAATGAAGTGAAAGTCAAGACCAGTACTCACAATGTCATTGGGATTGATCGTTAAAAGATGTGTAAAAAGAAGAACGAGATATTATATGCAAGTAAAACATGGGGCAACAATACAAGTTATCATGCATGTAATGTCTGGTTCTTCTTTTCATACAGCATCTTTAAACGATCAATCTCAATGACATTGTAAGTACTGGTCTTGATTTTCACTTCATTCTTTTATTAATAATCTTTAAATTTGTAGCTCCCTGATGATGATAGTAATCATTGTTGCGTTTTGCTGCTTTCCCAAATAACTTCTGAGCTTTGTTTCTAACAAGTCAGTGAATACTTCCCCTCCGCTTTCTTATATATATTTTCATCAATACAAACTCAACCTAACATGTTTTGTATATCGTAATCCTGGACAAAATGTTAGGATTTTCTGAAAATTATTTTCTCGAGTTTTTTTTTTTTTAACTTGGCGTAACCTTCACTGAATTATTACTAACTTGACGTTTCCATAACTTTTCTCTGCCCTATCAATATTACTACTAAAATTAGTTATAACTATGCTTCAAAGGTAAAGTTTTACCGTATTCTGGAATGAACATCGCGTTGGACTAACTTTCCCTTTTTTATACCTTTATTTTTTTTTTTTTCATCAAGTTCCATACAAAAAAAATCACGTTTATAAATAATATCATAAACTTTTCATTTCCATTGCCTTCAAATATCTTTTTCGTAACTTTTGTTTCGTATTGATCTGTTGGAAATTCTTTATCATATGATAAGTAGATTGAGCTAGAGCAAAGTATAATATTTTCAGATGTTGCTTGTATAATAATAATAATAATAATAATAATAATAATAATGTTTATTTTCAGAAATTTCAAAAATTTACAATATAATTAACACATAAAAAACGATGAAAATAAAACATGAGAATCACAGAAGCTTGCAAGCTTGTGCGTGATATGCTTATAGATAAAATTCTTAAGATGACAACAGTCGTTATATAATAGGTAATATAATATAAATGTGGTGCACTGAATCATAATGTAAATATATAAATACTTAGAAAAGAAAGTGTTTGCTATTTGAAAGTAAAAAGAAGTAAATAGAGAGAAATACAGAAGTTTGAAGAGGCACGGGTATATAAATATCATACTCAATTTACTTTTAGGTAGTATTATAAACAAATGGAAGATAAAAAATTAAAAATAGAAGAAAAAAAAAATAGAAGAACATCCCATTTTAGATACTAAATGCTTACTAACTGCTATCAAAAAATGTGACTGTGAATGTATGGAGTAGTTCCATTATTCCGGAAGGTTGGGTATTGCGCACATATTTGAGAAATAAATTATCGTATTTGATAAACAGGACATTTAATTTAGTTTATTCCGGGTCGATGATACAATGAACAGCTACCCTTTCCAAGCGTTTAATGAATATTTTGAAAATGTTTTTCATCATTTGAGCAGAATTCAGCGTAGTTAAATATGTTTTGTACATGTCTGGTAGGAAGTTGAAACATTTCCCCGCCAGATATGTGAAGCAACGTTGATCTATTATTTTTTTTGACGTATGTATTTGAACTATCTGTTTTGTTTTGTTGCGTGTTTCATTTGTATGTTCTATCTTTTGGAGAAAACTTTTTTCTTTGAAGATGTATGTAATTAGACTCTGCCTTATATCCATTAGGTTAGATTCTCGAAATATGAGGTCCGATGAGTAGGAGGACTGTTTGTTGTATATTAATTTTAATTTTTTTTTTGAAGAATGTCAACTTTTCGTAGATGGCTATATGTAATCACACCCCAACTTAGTATTCCGTAGCGCAGACGAGATTCAACAAGGGCGTAATATATTGTTTTGAGATGATCGATGTCCACCAAGTCCCTCAGATTTCTAAATTTCGAAATCATACACCTGAGACATTTTGCTATCGCTTCTGCTTGGGCGTCCCATCTTAAGTGAGAGTCTATCATTACTCCTAGATATTTTATTTTATAGGTTATTGAAATCTCATAAGATTTCCCCTGTGTGTTGATGTTCAATTTCTTGTAGCTCGGTAGATTATTCGAATAACTCGTAAATGGAACAAAAAAGGTTTTCTCAATGTTGATGGTCATGAGGCGATGATTGAGCCATTCGATGATATTAACTAAGTCTGTTTCCATTTTTTGTTTGAGATCTGTCCAGTTGTCAGCAGTATAAATGATGGCTGTGTCGTCGGCAAAACTTATTATATTTCTATCACCACCCAGCATAAGTAAACCATTGATGTATAATGTAAAAAGGAGTGGCCCGAGCACCGTTCCCTGTGGAACACCATACTCAATAATCTTCACATATTCCAAATGAATAAGTTGTTTTGAAAAACAAACATACTCATTCCTATATTTCACATATAAAGCTATAGCTTTTACACCGTTTTGATTAAAAAATTAGGTTAGTTGAAAATATTTCACTTGTTCTCCCCATTTCGATTTTACACATAGTATCGTTTCGTGTTATTTTCGAAGATTACGACGATTTCAGTTTTCCGTATAGTATTATTGTTTTGACGTTTCGTGGTTGTTTATATTCGTGTGAAAGAATAGTGTTCCTGAAACTATAACATTAGGTCATTCCTAAATTTTTTAAAAAATATTAAATTTCCTGAAAATTGAAAAATGAAAAATGTGATTTATTTGTAATATCAAACAGAAAACAACTACTCTCCCGGCAAAATCCACGCCGGAGATTGAACTACATCTGATAGATATTGTGAAAAGACTCTAACTGAAAAGAAAAGGAAAAATCTGAAAGTGAAAATTTGCATTTTCATTCAGATAGTTGATTTTTTTTATTTTCTCTAGTTTTCATTGAAAAAAATCATTGAATAAATTAGATATGAAGAATGTTATTGAAAAATATCACTCACAGAAATCGATCATTTCATTGAAGCAAGGTTCGCTTCTCTCGCATTCAATCCCCACTACAATTTGGTCGACGAAAATCTATATCGCTCTGCCAAGCTTATCAGGGAGATTGGTAGGATTGGAAAAACAGCCTCTTCAGAAGCAATTATACACTTTGAAAGTTTTTTTTTTTAAATAGACCCGTCATGGGCATTGCATTTTGATTATTGTTCGAAAATATGAATAAGATGTTCATGAAATCTGTTGTGGAATCATCTGCGGCTGAAAGACAAACTTAAGTTGCTATTTTCCATCGTTCAAGATAACCTCTTGGGAGGTATTCATGTTGAAAAGGGGAATATTCACCATGAAAATTGAAAAATGAAAAATGTGATTTATTTGTAATATCTAACAGAAAACAACTTCTTCATATTTTCGAACAAAAATCAAAATGCAATGCCCATGACCGGTCTATGTCAAAAAATAACATTCAAAGTGTTACCGCAGAAGGAATATTTTCCTCATATCTATCCCTGATGTGTATAACTGCTTCTGAAGAGCCTGTTTTTTCAATCCTATGAGCCTGGCAAAGCGAGATAGATTTTCGTCGACCAAAATGTACTGTGGATTGAATGCGAGGAAAGCGAACCTTGCTTCAATGAAATGAACGATTTCTGTGAGCGATATTTTTTAATAACATTCTCCCTATCTAATTTATTCAATGATTTTTCCAATGAAAACTAGGTTAGGTTAGGTTAGGTTTAAATGTGAGTGAGCCCATATCAGGCTCTCCACTGCGGCCAATGGCCTATTGTGGCTCACCCTATGGTTATATTTCTCCCAGTATATCCAATCTCTTAACGAAATTGAGTAACATATTGGGGGAACAGTTTACCAGATCTCCCGGCCTTACTTTTGTACTGCCAAATATTGAAAATCTGGTTCTGACCGCTGCAGGGCATGTACACAGGATGTGTTTAGCCGTTTCATCATCCTCCATGCATAGACGGCACTCTGCATCCTGTGCAAGTCCGATTTTATGTATGTGGTGTTTGAGTTTGCAGTGGCCAGTGAGCAAACCTTCTATAACTCTGAGATGTGCTCTACTGAGTTGTAGAAGTTTGTCAGAGTCCTGTTTTTTCCTTGTTCAAGCAATAAATGCTTTGGAATGGGCTAGTCCTGGTAGACTGAACCAATACTCAAGTCTTTTATTGTCTGCCCAGGCGGTTGTAGCATTCTTGGCAGTGCTATATGCTAAACCGATGACCGGTTCTGGCCCAGTGAACGTTGTTTCGGCCCCCCCTTTTGCTAGGGCGTCCGCTATTTCGTTTCCTTCTAGGCCCGTGTGACCTGGTATCCAAACTAGGGTAACGTTGTTGCCTTGTGCTAGTCGGTTCAAGGTGTCTCTGCAGTTCCATACTGCTCTGGATTTAAAGCAGTTGGATTCAAGCGCTTTCAATGCTGCTTGACTATCTGAAAATATTTTTATTGTTTTTCGTGTGAGGTGTCGGTTTTCCAGCTCCCTTGCACACATTTCAATGGCATATACCTCTGCCTGGAATATCGTAGCTAATTTACCCAAACTGAATGAGTGTTTCACTACTGGGTTCATACCATATATTCCTGCTCCGACACCTTCCAGAGTTTTGGAACCATCGGTGAACCACCTTTCATTTGCCCAACATAGGTCAGTTTCATTCCGAACCCAGCCTTCTCTTTCAGGGAAAACCACGGTGTAGGACATGTTGAGGTTAGTGGTTTTAGGCATGATGTCTGAGGGCATTCACAGAATGTTGTGAGCTATTATGCCTTCCAGCATGCTACTGCCTCTCATGACACATGCCTGCGGTAGACTAATGACCGCTTGGTAGAGTCTGTATGTTGCCCATCTTGCCTCTCTCTCCAGAACTATGTGGAGAGGAAGTAGTCCAAGAAGAGCTTCCATTGCTGCCGTTGGCGTGGAGCGAATGGCCCCAGTAATCGTCAGGCACGCTTGTCTCTGTAGTCCGTTAAGTTTAACCTGGGCCATTTTTTGTTGGCCTTTGTTCCACCAGACTACAGAGCCATACGTGATCATTGGTCGTATGACGGTCACGTACAGCCAGTAAACTTGTTTTGGTGACATGCCCCAAGTTTTGCCACATATTCTGCGGCATGTCCATAATGATAGGCTAGCCTTTCGGATAGTCTTTTCCAAATGCGAGTTCCAGTTCAGCTTTTTATCTAGGATTATTCCCAGATATTTTGCCTCACTCGCAAATGGAATTGTTACACCATTGATGAAAGGAGGTATTAAATGTTCCAGCTTCCTATGTATGTATTCCTGGTAAACGGTACTATGACCATTTTGTGGGGGTTATTGGACATTTCCTCTCTCTCACACCATTTATATATGGTATCCAGTATATCCTGAAGGACGTAGCAGAGGGGAGAGGACCCCCCCCTGGGGACAGCCCCTGGCTGGCTTGAAGCTGACACTTTCCCCCTGTAGAAAGGTCGTTATTATTCTGTTATGAAGCATAGTTCTTATCCAGTCACATAGTAGCGGTTCAATTCCTCTAGAGACAGTGGCCTCCTAGAGGGAGTGAGGTAGTGCATTATTGAATGCTCCTTCTATGTCCAAGAATGCAGCGACTGCTACCTCCTGGTTTTCCAGGGCGACGCTTATTCCTGAGACAAGGTTATTAAGGGGAAAGTTCTGTCGATTTTACAGCCTGGTAGGCATACTGGTGAACATTGAGGGGGTGCTTTATTGGTGCACCACACCTTATGTACCCATCCAGTATTTTCTCCATGCTTTCCAACAGAAAGAATGTCAGACTGATGGGTCTGAGCGATTTTGGGTGTGGGTCAGTCCGACCCACCTTAGGAATATAGATCACCCTAGTCGCGGTCCAGTTAGATAGTATATAGTTCCAAGCTAAACTGGCTCTAAAGAGTCTTATAAGGATAGGCATAATCTGTTCCAGTCCGATTTGTAACAGAGCTGGAGCTATACCATCCTCTCCTGGCGATTTGTATGGGTGGAACGAGTTAACCGCCCATCTTATCGCCTGCGGTGTGATTATTTTGTTGGCAACCACCCAGTCATCTCTGTGGGGTCGTTTAATCCGGCCTATATTTGTGACTGGAGGTCGATTGTCCAGAATCAGGCTGCCTGGGAAGTGATTATTAGCTAATAGCTCTAGTGTCTCTTTCCTGGAGGCCGTGAAGGAGCCGTCTGGACGTCTGAGCGATCCAAGCTCCTGTGTCGGCTCTCTGGATAGAATCTTGTGGATACGGGCTCCGCTTGATGTGTTGGACACATTTTCACAGAATCGTTCCCATGATTCTCGTTTTGCTTTCCGGATATTTTTATTGTATGTGGTTAGAGCAGACCTGTAATTGTCCCATTTACCTGATACCTTAGCTCGGTTGAATAATCTTCGAACTTCTTTTCGTGTTTTATCCAGAAATGAAAAATAGAGAAAATAAAAAAACAACTATCTGATTGAACATGCAAATTTTCACTTTCAGATTTTTTCTTCTCTTTTCAGTTAGAGTCTTTTCACAATATCTATCAGATGTAGTTCAATGTCCAGCGTGGCTTCTACCGAGGAAGTAGTTGTTTTCTGTTAGATATTAAGAAATAAATCACATTTTTCATTTTTCAATTTTCATGGAGAATATTGCCCTTTTCTTCCTGAAAATTACTTTTTCACTCATTTTTACCTATAGAACCCAATCTAACCCACACTTCACTATCATCTCATGGCCCCCACATTTGATTACGGGCCCTGGTCCCAGGATCTCATTGACGACCAACTCATGCCTATTTCACAGTCGCGTTATATATTATAATTGCTTGGTTATTTCTTACCTATTCTCTTTTTATACTGTAATTTAACATGAAAACACTGCTAAACTTTATTTACAAAATTATTTTACTTAAAAACTAGTGATCCCGATAGACGTTGTCCTGTATATCGATATGTATGGATACACAGAAAAAAATTTCTCTTTTCCCTTTCCCTTTTTTCTTTTTCCGTTTTATGTTTTCCGTTTCATGTTTCCCGTTTCATGTTTCATGTTTCAATGTTGAAATGAAAGTACTCATTTCCTTTATTTGCGAAAAAATGATTCTGAGACATTTTATTAATATAATTAATGTACAGTATCGGAAAGTATTCATCTTGGGTATGGTGGTTTCATGAGAGCATAAAGAATAGGTTGCTATATGTTGAGAGAGCATTACAATTTTTCTTCGACTCGCTCGAGGAAGGAATATCGCCGTACGCTGTGTGCGCTGTGTCGCATTGACACGTGGTCGGTTAATGCGTCGGGAGGGGTAACAGGAGGGGCCCACAGCAGTGTGTCTCTCTTGTTTATGTGGTACCATCATATCATTGCGTTCCTTGTTGCTCGTGTAGATTTCTGTCCCCCAGATACATTGTTTCCGATACTCTAAAACACTATTTATTGAATACCAAATCTTTCCAATAAATCGTCTCACCCAAAAATCTCACAACCAACGCAAAAATATCAATTTTAAAATTTCATTTTATGGTGGAGTAGGTGGCGAAGGCACTGGCAGCAAAAAAACATTTTGTAGTGGACCGAACTGTGAGTGTGAACCATTACCGAATTCACTTAACACACAAAAAATTTCATCAAAATTGGTCCAGTCGTTTAGGAGTTCAGGGGTATGGATGCACAAGAGATTTTTATGTATGAAGATTGTCACAACAAATATAATCATTTAACACAATAAGGTGAATTATAATAATTGATAAAATAATCAGTATGCTGGCTCAGGCCCCCTCCCAGGCACGGGTCCTGGACCCAGGGGTCCAACCAGCCCCAACCTTGTGGGGCCATGCATCTAACCCATATGAATCATGATTTATTTGACTTTTCACTGCCATATAATCATCACTACTGAGATAAGTACAACTGTGCTCCAAAGATAAACGTTTGTCGAATTCTGGAATAAATATTTAGAAGGCTGGTGGACTAACTTACTCTCTTATAACACCTTCATTTTTAGTTTCCAGACAACGAAAATGACGTACAGAAATAATGTCATAAACTCAAAACTTTTTATTTCTGTTGCATCCATAATATCTTATTCTTAAGTTTTGATTTGCTGCTTTGAAGCCCAGAATTTTCTAATCTTCTCATTTCATTTATTATTACAGTAGGCAATGAATCAAGGAAATGGCGTATTTTTTTACCAAATTTTAATTCAGCAGAACGTTTTTTAGTCGAGATGCAATATGAAATACTTTTCTAATTGAATAAATATATACTTGAAGAACAATCCTTCATAAAATCAAAGCACTTCCGACTGTTGAGTCATCATCAGTGCGTACCTGTGAGTAAGTGATAATTAAAAATTAATTTGATGGATATAAAATATGAAAAATTTTTGAATATTTGGAAAAGAGATGTGACTTACTCTCCAGGTGTACAAGAAGCCATGCAACGAAATGAATTCAGATAAGTTCAATCAGAACCTTTGATCATCAGAAGTATCTCAAGATATAACGAATAATTTGAGAAGAATTCTAAGGGAAATTAACTCAATATATGTACTTTTGAGCCAGAGCTAGGGTCATACCGAACCCCAGAGTTGACCCCTCGGTTGACCCATTGCGATTTTTGTGATATCTTTATTTGAGCCACCAATATTGAACTGAAGGTCAGGGAAGAAATCTAATGATAACTTTCTTAGTCCAAAAGAGACAATTAGCTAGCCCAAAGGTAGAAAAAGAAAAAAAATTTCAAATTATTAGTCAATACAAAAACCTCTGTGTAGTTCTGATCAGCCATAACCAGGGAATGCTGAGTAAATGAGAAAAAGTCTAATGAGAACTTGACACAGTAAACTTGTAGGTATAAATTATACCAATAGCCTGAAAACCTCAGACCATCAATATTAATAATATAATAAATGCAATTTATATTCATCTACCGACCACCTATGAAAACAGCAAATTTCGTTATCTAGAAAGTGAGCCGATTTCACTATGGCAACAGGAAAGTGAAAGGCACTAGTGCGGACATTTTTTAAAATCACACGCAAATAAATAATACGAATATCCTTTTTTTTTGTTGAAATTGATATTTTCGTCAATCGGCGCAAGTCCTCGAGAGACTTGTGCGGGATAGGGAAGATGAAGCTCTTACCTTTTAACGTGTGGTAACCGATGACGGCGTGGTGAATCGAACCCGCGTACGTTGAATTAGCAAGCGAACACATTACCTACGCGCCAACAAGGCCCATAACTGTATCAAACTGATATGTGGTAGGAAATTATAATGAGCATTAAAAAAAAATTAAACTTTCCATATTTTAAAAATGCAATTGCTTTCTAAACGATGAATATACATTATTGGGTAGCAAACAAAAGACATAAATTAGTCGGGTGGCAAAAGACATTATCGAGTTATATCTTATTTTCTCTTAATGGAGTTTAAGTCGCCCACTATTATATGGGACATTCATATCGTCAGCAATCCTTGGTGTCAAATATTCAACTGAACGTTGTCATGCCACTGTTTTTCTAGTTCCGCATATTTTTGCTCTGTTTTCATCAATTGGATAATCTGTTAAACATCCCCCAACCATGAGATTAAATTGATATTGACTAGGGCAAGGAGTACTTTCTTGAATCATCGTCTCATCGTCACATCTTAGTGAATCATGTGTTTCGAAAACAAACACTATAGAAATAAGAGCGTCATATTTGTTTTGATCTACGAAGGTTCATACCTTCCTTTCATTTACCAATGAAGCTCTTTATTGCTTTTGAAGTTCAATAAATAATCTTTCTTTAAATAAATCATTTGGCCGATAAGAACTACCTCATAACTTTTTGGAAATCTCTCGATTCTATTTTATTCATCGACTTATCGAAAATTGCGATATTATGTTGAAGCGGGCCTCCATTTTCAGTAATATTTACCAATGAAATGTCCGGCTCAATTCTGAATCCAATCGGTTCTGACATTTTTTCTAAAGGATTGATCTCATTTCCTTCATGAGTTGTGAAATTCTTTCCTCTTGGCAGTAATCGCATAATTCAAGAACAAACTGGATTGGTATCCAATCCTGTAGACATCAAAATTTTTCACAAAATTATGAATACATATTAAAAATTCAGTATGAAAAAGTTGATCGACACATTCTGAGGTGAATACCTGACGACGATTGCAAGTACATGCAATCTGAATGTCGTGGACATTGATAAGAACAATCTGATAGTGATAAAACAAATCCTCAATATTTGCACGTTCTTGAAGGGTTGAAATAAGGGCGCCATATTGTGAGAAAATACTCGGTTGCTGACCCATTTTCTCGCTAATGTCAATCGAGAGAATTGAATTTGATATCATTAGGAAACCAAAACAAAAATTCCCATAAGCCGGTCATCTGTTCAATTGAATTTTTAGAGCCGGAAAATTTCAAACACACGTCCGATAGCTGAATTTTCATTTTTTGATCTCAACACTGACATAATAATATATATAATATAATAATTTTCAGTGGTAAAAATCCCCGAAGGGAGAAAATGAGTCAGCAAAATATGTCATTATCTGACGATCTATTCAAGCAAAGATGAAATAGTAATTGATGAATATGTTATTTGTAACTCTACTCTAAATTTGGTAAAATTTACTGTTGTAACTCTGATGTTGATTACGTGAAAGTCCCCACGCGGAGCATAATTCTCTTATAGAAGGTATATTAGTTTCATGGTAATGGTACAGGCTATACAATAAATTTCCAAAATATTTTGTTGCATTAACACACTTGATGACGACAATAATTCTCAACCACTTTTAAATTTACACCTTCTTATTGACAAATTGGTAGTAGGATATCCATCCTGACTACCTTACAGAAAGCTATTTCAACACGACCAATTTTTTTTTGAAATCAGGAATATATGAAAAAAATTATTATCATTATTGTTATAGTCTTCGATAGTATATCAGTTCCTCATTTTTCCTGTGATCCATTAGGTGAACTGAATAATTTAGAACCGCCTTTTCTCTATTCGTAAATAAATACTCCTCCAATAATGTTATAATATATGTTGGATGGACTATAATATATCAATTGAAATGTTTCAATATAATAGTGGAGGATCTGGTTCGAAATGCAATTTGGAATTATTTGCGCTACTGCGATTCAAACCTCTCGATAAATCCCATCAGATCAATCGCCAGCTTTGCACCCATTTTATTCGATTGGCATGTTGTTGAACGGTAACCCACTCCACAATACTATTTTATAGGAAACATGCATGTATGCTTTTTTTACTGGCAGAATTATAGTGATTATTTTTTATAAGATCCTGTCAGCCAATCGTCATGAGAAAACATTTTAAATCGACCAATAGTATCAAAATTACACTGATAGTTTGTTATTAGCAAATTGCAGCGATAATTTTTTCACGTTGTTTGATTGGTTCTTTGTTTAAATGAATGCATAAGAAAGTTAGCCATTGACTTGGTTGTCAATATAATATGACAAGTGTCTAGTAAAAAAATAATTAACCCGAATTACATTCATGGTAATAATTTTTCTGAGATAATATTAACCAGATTAACAGTAGGCTTTGTTGCTATTGAGAAATCCCACTCGTGGACTACGTCCACTCGTGAGATATCACATCTAGTTAAAATTATCAAAAAATTACCACCACTTGTGTAATTACGGTTGAAAATGTTTTCCATTTCCAAACTCATTTTGAACGGATTGATAAATAGTGTTCGTGTTGTCAAACTAAAAGTTTGTGTCTTCTGCGTACATAGGAATGCTATTCAACCGTAAGTCACTCTATCAATTAACATAATTCATTGTTAATCGGGGACGATTCCATTTCAACTAATAAACGAAGCCAAAAAAAGCTGTTGTAGAAAGGCTGGAATCTATTCCACCTACGGTCAGATAAATTAGGTTCTCATTATGAACGACATTGCAGTTCAGAGAATACTTCAAGAAATGAATAATAATAAAGACAAACTGAAGAATACGATTCTGGTTAGTGAAACAAGACTGCTTCTGAAAATTGAAGAGTTGAGAAATAAAGTGGAATTTTTAGAAACAGAAAACAGTCATTTGAAAAATAAAATCGAGATACTTGAGAGGCATAGCAAAACTAATAACATTGTTGTGTTTGGCCTGGAGAAAAGAATTTCTGAAATCACGGTTGGATCCCTAGTTATCGAACTCAATAATCTACTTGAAACCAACATTATTGAAGAACGTATTATTAACTCATATTGTCTTGGTAAAGGGGACAATAGCCCTATAAAGATAGAATTCGTGTCATACTTAACAAAAAAGCAGATTGTCCAGAAAGTTAAGAATCTGAAAGGGACGGGCATTACCCTTGCGCACGACCTCACCCCAAATCAAAGAAAACATCTGAAAGTTCTTCGCAGACACCTACTCATAAACAGAAAAAAATCAAACCCCTGTTACATCAGAGGGAATAAGCTAATCGTGGGCAACTACCAATATTCCGTTGGGGACCTATTGAAATTGGAAGATAACCAAGAAAAAGAACTACCCTAACCAAGCAGTGTCCCACCTACACCTACTCAAGAGCTGATTCGATCAACATCTCCTGCAGGAGAAATTCAAGTATCAGCTGCTAACCTACCATCTACATCTCAAGCGACACCGAAATCAACTGGAGCTATCGGCAAAACACTCAACCTGAAGAAACGACCAGCGGACAAACCTAGGACTCGCTCAACTCTCCAGTAATATATGTTTGTGTAGATGTGCATATATTATATATGTATACGTGTTTATATTCATTATTATCATAATTATTCTTATATTATTGTATTTTTCTATATTTTTTTAATCGTATTTATATTTGAAATTGCTTCTCTCTTCAATGTTGATTGATCACCTCCTGTAGATACCATGAATAGAAATCTTAAATTTGCTCATCTTAACGTTAGATCTCTATCCACTGGGTTCAATGAACTGAAACAATTCATTGTAGGTAATATATAATATCGACTTCATTGGCATTTCAGAAACATGGCTCAGTCCCCATATTACTTCAGATACAGTTAAAATTGATCACTACAATATGGTCAGAATGGACAGGGATTCTAGAGGAGGAGGGGTGTGATCCAAGTTATATTTTCAGAGATTAGCCATTTTCTTGAACATATTTGGATATCTGTAAGCGAGTTTGGCAAGAAATATGTATTTGGTGTTGTATATAAACCACCTAAAGCGAACATAACCCTTGTGTTCCAAGTTATATTTTCAGAGATTAGCCATTTTCTTGAACATATTTGGATATCTGTAAGCGAGTTTGGCAAGAAATATGTATTTGGTGTTGTATATAAACCACCTAAAGCGAACATAACCCTTTTCATTGCCGCACTTGAAGATGTGTTTGCAAATTTGCTTATGAACTGTGATGCCTTGAACTTGACTGATGATATGAACATAAATTTACTTTTAAATAATAATGCATCAGGTCATTTCTTAAACTTTATTCAAAGATATAATTTATTTCAGCTCACTGAAGAGCCCACAAGAATAACGGCTCATAGCCAGATATTTTGGTAACCTCAGAGAGAGAGATGATGTGAGACACGTTAATGTCCATGACATTGGTATCTCAGATCACCTTGCAATTACCTGCATAATCCAATCACTAAAGATAAACCTGAATACAAAACAGTCTGCTACAGAGATTTCAAATACCTCAATCAAAAAGATTTTCTTGGTGATCTTCACGCTATCAATTGGGATGAAATCTTCAATTTTGAAACAATCAATGATAAAATCGAGTTTCTCAATTTAGGTATCTTGAATCTTTTTGATATCCATGCCCCAATTAGAAGGATAAGAACTACTGAACAACCTGCACCTTGGCTCACTTTCAACATTAGAGAAATGATAAAGCTACGTGATAAAGCTCTCGGAAAATGTAAGATTAGAAAATCTCCAATAGATTGGATGAGCTACAAAGAACTCCGTAATTATACTACGGGTGCAATTCGGCGGGAAAAGAAAGCCTTCTTGGAGTTTACCTTGAGGAACAAAAATCAGAGGATGATATGGAATACATTGAGATCTCTTGACATTTTGAAAAATAAACATAATTCCAACTTACCTCCCGATTTAACGAACATTGATGAAATCAATACTCATTTTACTAAAACAAATCATTCCACAAAAACCGATTTCCATGCAGAACTGTTCGAAAGATACCATCAGATACCCGTTGAACCACTCTTTACATTTTCCAGAATAACAACCAACCAAACTCTCAACAATATCTGGACCGAGTAAAAAGTAATTGTGTCGGGTCTGACGATATCTCACTCATAATGTTACGGCACGTAGAAAGTTATATCATAAATCATATTACTCATATTTTCAACTGTATAATAGAAAAAAATATTTTTCCTTCTGCATGGAAACAAGCAATTGTTCTGCCCCTAAAAAAATATGAAAATCCAACGAAACTATCCCACTTGAGACCCATTAGCAAATTACCCGTTTTATCCAAAGCATTCGAATTGATTTTGAAAGACCAAAATGGACACATTTGTTTACGGGAATAAAATAATAACTAATAGTCAATCAGGATTTCGTGCGTCTCATAGCACTAATACAGCCCTTACCACCATCACTCAAGATATTTCCATGGCTACAGATAACAGATCATTAGATTCCATCAAGTCTGAAGTCGATAGTATTAAAACCAACCCGCAGATTACCCTCAACCTTGCTGACTTAAAAGACTCTCTCAACCGAGAAAAAAACTTACTGGTGTTTGGCTTAGCTGAAGAGTCTACCGCCGAAGATTTCAATATAATAACTAATATCATCAGCTTTCTGTTAACCTGTCACAGGAATGAAGCACCAGCGTACAGAATAACACATATTCATAGACTTGGTCAAGTCTCTGGAAATAAACCAAGACCCATTAAAGTGTCATTCGACGATGGTCTCATGCCCAAGTTCTTGCTGCGTCGTAAATCGTCACTGAAAAATAATATATTGTTTGAATCTCTCATTTTGAAAAATGATTCCTCTCCCTCTCAGAGGGCTTACCTGGATTCCGTAAGGAAACAATTAGCGTTACGCCAAACAAATGGCGAGAAAAACCTGACAATCAGATATTCGAAAGGGATTCCAACTATTGTCAACGTCGATAATTCAACAAGCCCTTCGAGTTCAACGTTGCCCATTATACCGCAAGTAATATTTCATCAGTAGAGATCCCCGTCTCCCATTCGTAGCAACTAGTTAGCAGCTCACACAATCATCTCAATAATTCCTCCAAAATAATCGAGTGTTATTTTCAAAATGTTCGTGGCCTCAATACGAAAACACATGAAATTTTGCTCTCTGCACTAATGAGTGATTGTGACATCATCTGCCTTTGTGAAACCTGGTTGAATTCAAACGTGGCTAACAGTGAAATTTTTCCTGTTACGTCTACTGTTCATCGTCAAGACCGAAATTTTATTACTACGAATAAATCGCGCTGTGGTGGAGTACTTATTGCTGTGAATAATTCGAATTTTATTGTGGAAAGACTGAATCTCAATAAATTAAATTCTACCTGCCCATCGATCGACGTTGAAGGTTGCAAATTATCCTTAGGTTATTTTGTAATATTTTTGTTTGTAATTTATATACCACCTGATACAACGTTAGAAGTATTGGAATTATTTTTAGATACTTTTTCACTTGTCAGCTCTGAATGTAATCAAAATATTCTGATTGTGGGCGATTTCAACAATTCCTCATTTTGTTCTGAACGCCCATATGATACAAAATCTGTTTTAATGAGAAACTTCTCTGAACTTATGAATTTGAATCAATTCAACTCGATTAAGAATACGAACGGTAAAATCTTAGACGTGGTTTTTTCTAGCATTGAGTGTTCAGTAGCCAAAGCTGATGAAATCCTGGTTACCGAGGACAGCTACCACCCCGCTCTTCAGTTCAATTTCTCGGCTTCCTATAAGCATTATGAACAATTTGGTGTGAACAGTAATCAAACCAATTCGTTCAATTTTAGAAAAGCTAACTACCCAGCTCTTTACGCATCTTTGATTGACGTAGACTGGACATGTGTATATCAACATGAGGATGTGAATAAAGCATGCGAAGTCTTCTATGAAACATTGAATGGGCAATTCCATTCTTATGTTCCACTGAAAATACCGCGTCGTCGTCGTTTTCCACCATGGTTTGACAGACCAATTATTGTTAACATTCGTAAAAAGGAAAAGGCTTTTCACAAATATAAAAAATCACATGACATTACCCTACTAAATCAATATAGAGAACTAAGAACTATTATTAAATCCCAAATAAATAAATCTTACAAAAAATACTTTCGAAATGCTGAAAATTCTATTAAAACTGATGCTAAAGGCTTCTGGTCCATTATTAGAGAGAAAAAAGGACAGTCCAGAATCCCTGGGTGCATGAAAGATGGTCACCTATAATGAGCCCCAGAAAATTGTTGATGCTTTTGCCACATATTTTGAGAGTGTCTACAAACCCCAGTCTAACTCGGACTACTTCTCTGATTGGAAAGAAATTAGCAATGAATCAATTACCATTCCACCCATTACTCCGGAACAAGTTATAAAAGCTTGCAGTAAGCTAAAAAATAAACTCACTTCAGGAGTTGATCAAATTCCGTGTTTTTTTGCGAAAGATTGCCGTCTTGTTTTAGCTGAACCTCTGTCTTATCTATTCAGTCTTGTCATATCATCCAATATTTTTCCAAACATTTGGAAAGTTGCCCGAATATGTCCGGTTCTGAAAAAAGGTGATCCCTCCATATTAAATAACTATCGTCCGATATCTATCTTGTGCTCATTTGCTAAAATTCTAGAAATCATCATTTATGATGCAATTTATGCCCCAACCAGAAGCTTGATATCGACACATCAGCATGGTTTCATGAGCAACAGATCATGTGTCACCAACTTAGCTTGTTTTTCCCACTTTGTCACCAATTCCCTTGATAAACGTAAGCAGGTCGATGTTATATATAATGATTTTCAAAAAGCATTTGACCAAATTGATCACTCAGTCCTACTAGAGAAACTGCGAAGCTTCGGCTTCTCATCAAATCTTATTTTACTATTCAAATCGTATTTGAGTAATCGCAGACAATTCGTTGAATATGAAAAATTCAATTCTCGTTTCATTGTTCCCACGTCAGGCATGCCACAAGGGTCCAATCTTGGACCACTTCTGTTTCTATTTTATATTAATGATCTGATTACCTCATTGGCTTGTCAAAAGCTTGTTTTTGCAGATGACCTAAAAATCTATTCGGTGATAACTTCCCCTCATGACTGCTTAGTATTGCAGTCTGATTTAGATCAAATTATTTTGTGGTGTGATAAAAACAAATTGGGCCTTAATGTTGAGAAATGTTTCGTAATGACATATTCTAGATGCAAAAATCCGGTAAATTTCAGTTATTCTATCGATCAAAACGTATTGGAACGATGTACTGAGATTAGAGACCTAGGAGTTGTATTCGATGAGAAATTTTCATTTATTCAACATATCAACAAAGCGGTGTCAAATTCCCTCAAAGTTCTCGGTTTCGTTATCAGAAATTCTCATGGATTCGAAAACACTGAAACTCTGAAAATACTTTACTTTTCATTTGTACGCTCAAAATTAGAATACGGGTCAATGATTTGGAACCCTATTTACGAATGTCATTCTAAAGTTATCGAATCTGTTCAGAGAATATTTCTAAAATATTTAGTATTTCGTGAGGACAATAATTATCCAGCTAGAGGACTAGATAACAGTATTTATTTAAATAGATTTGATGTTATCTCTCTGGCAAGCAGGCGAATTATCGCTGCTGTTTCATTTCTTTACAAATTAATTCATAACAACATCGATTGACCATATCTCTTGCATGAAATCAAGTGGTTTGTTCCCCGTTTAGAGTCCAGACGTTGTGTTACATTTCATGTCAGTAATTCACGTACCAATATCACGCTTCAGAGTCCTATAACTATCATGTGCCAAAACTTTAATCGTATTTCTGGAATATGCGATATTAATTTCGACTCATTAAAATCGATAACCACATTAGTACTGAATGAATAATTGTCTGATCACTGACTTGTATTTTTAGCCTAAGTATTGTGAGGTTAAAGTTTGGGTTTTCGATGTCGTATCTGGTGGAGCTTGTGTGTTGATGACTGGAATCAGTTTTCGTCCATTTCTCTAACGCATCATTACTCCTTGATTTGTCGGTGTATGCCCTACCTTTCACATGTCTGTCTTTGTGTAACATATTTCAATACATATTTCTGTTCTTTATTTGTCCGTCTATATTTCATATTTATATAAATATTGATAATGTTCAATAATTTTTTTTTTTCACCATTGATTATGTAATACTATGTAATTTTTGTATATTTTCCTACAAGTGGGTTTGTGTACCTGTTGGAAATAAATGGCTTATTATTATAACAGCGATCTAACATTGATGGTACTGTTGGACTACAGTAAAGCCTTTGATTCACTTGACCACGATATACTATGTTCAAAATTAACTCATTTCGGATTCAGCAACAAAACTCCCAAATTGATAAAAAATTATTTGAAAATCGAACACAAATCGTATGTATAGATGGAAAATATTCAAGGGCTTTACCTGTTGATTACGGAGTAAGACAGGGTTCCATTCTTGGACCCCTTTTGTTATCTTTGTATATTTGTGATTTTTATCGGGTAACAGACCACTGCACTATCCACCATTATGCCGACGACACCCAATTATATTACTCCTTTCCTCATAACAAGTGGCAAGTATCCATAAATAAAGTTAATAAGGATCTTCAAAATTTATTTGATATATCGACAGCACATAACCTCAGACTCAATCCAAAGAAGTGTCAGTCTATTCTCTTTGGTCCTAAGCACAAACGGCTAGAATTGGAAGTGTTCATCCAAATCATATTAGATCGTGATATTCTACCAATAGCTACTGAGTGGACGAACTTGGGTTTGTGGCTCGATTCTGACCTCAGATTCCACAAACATGTTAACTTACTCTGTCAAAGTTTCTATAACATTTTACGTGAGCTGTATCGAAGTAGGGATATTATGAAACTGAAACTCTGTGAAACCCTTATACTATCAAAACTCTCATACTGTGATATCATTTATGGATTTGCTTCAATACGAGATGATATGAAACGCCTACAAAAAATTCAAAACAACTGTATAAGGCATTCAACCGCTGGCGTCACACGTAGCTTTCTCTACAATTCTATCAAGCACTACAACTCTCTTCCAAATTATTTTAAGCCCTATACCATTCTCAACTTTAAGAAAAAGTTGAAAGGTTATCTGAGATCTGATGGTTGAGTTAAATGGATACGGATGACATGTTATACCTACCTGGTTTTGTTCACCTTGTTGCTACTCTCTGAATAACATCAGACATGAGATTTTATTTTTATTTAAATATTATGTTTTATCATTATAAAATTTTATTATTTATCTATATGTTAATACTACCTAAAGGTTAAGTTGTAAAACAGTGTAAGCTGAACTTCGCCTGTTCATCGATGAGATTACCATTATTCATTCCCATATATGTATACATTCATTTTTAATCTCGATGAATGAAGACCAATTATTATTATTATTATTATTCAATTTGAACCTATCATATCTACGAATTTGCATTTGTTATGTGTTTGGGCATTCTCCCCAAACATATAACTGCCACTACAAGACCAGTCCAACAGTTATTACTACGGCAGAATGCTTATACAGACATTCCTGAACGAAATCACAGGTTAGGAGTACAACTTATTAGTACTTATATTGCAACCAATCAAATTTTGATCAAGAAATTCAAAAAATCAATAATATTATTGAAAAGAGACAATATTTCTTATACAAATGAATTGACTTTTGCAAATTTTTATAGTAAACAAATTATTCAATATAATTAGGTAATTTGAGAGAAAATGAAAATAGAACAAAATTGAAAACAAATCCAAATTGGAAAAATAACTCATCCAATAAAGTAATTCCTAGAGACATTTCACATTATTTATCATTGGGGCCAAAACTCAGTATTGAACCAGTAATAAAAAAAGACATTCCTATAAAAAACATTTTAGCTGATGTAGACTACATCAACTCTTCTATAAATGATAATAATAAAAGAAACATCAGTATAGCTAGAGCTACTAATATCATCACTAACTATGTACTTAATGCTGACTATAATGAAAAAAATTATGTTTTTCGAAAACTTTCTGACAAATCAAAAACATTTTGAAAGACAACCCAGATTTGACTCTTATTCAGTCAGATAAAGGCAATGTTACAGTTATTATGAAAAAAAAACAATATCTAGATTTATCCAATGATATAATTGATAACAGTACTCCCTATGTTGAGCTGAATAATGATCCAGTATCTCGACTACAAAGAAAACATAATGATGTGATAAAATCTCTCAAAAATAAGAACCAAATAGATGACACTATTAAAAAAAGCTTACTAGTTATAATGGAATTTTTCCAAAATTGTACTCTCTACCAAAAATTCACAAACCTTATTTATCAGTGAAACTTATAATAGCTTGCATAGGTTCTCCTACAGAACAAATTGCTTCTTTTTTAACCAATATTTTGGTTAAAGTCACTGCACTATTGAAAATAACTATTTTTCATTTGATGGAAAATATTTTGGACAAACTTTTGGAACTCCAATGGGTTCTTCAATCTCACCAATTCTTGCAGCTTATGTTATGGATGAATTGCTAGACACAGTGATTCCAGTCCTCTCTTTTAACTTATTTTTCATCAAAAAATATGTGGATGATATAATATTAGCATTACCCAAACATGGTATAACTGAAATTTTGGATATTTTCAATTGCTACGATCTTTTCATACAATTCATAATAGAAACAGAAGACTCTCGGTTGATAACACAATATTGATTTATTGGTATGTAAAACCATGCAGTTCAGGAAGGTATTTGAATTTCTTTTCTTATCACAAATTTTTGAACAAAGTGAACTTGTTGAAACAAATGAAAGACAGGTTACTCAAAATTTCTGATCTATCTTTTCACAATAATACTTTTTGAAAACATAAAAACTGCAAATAGAACAGTTAATGCAATAAGACAAATATATTCAAAAGTAAAAGACAAAATTTCTATTTTCTCACAATTAAATTGGCCAAACAAAAAGGTTGTTAAATGACAGGATGACTTCTCATAAAAGTGATAGTAGACTTTAGCTAAACATGTTGATGATTTTGACCACAGAATGAACTACCCTTCAACATCTGTTCTAAAAAGATCCTATTTAGAAATGGCCTTTATCTCTGAAGAAAATGACTTCATTTATGAAAGAACAGATATAAGCCAATAAGCCATTTGAGTGAAATATATTCTTTTTTACTTTCACTTGACATGAAACATCAAGAAATCAGAGTCAACGAACGTAGTGATTCTAACCTACACTGAAATTGATTTGCATTCCGAACAGAATAATGTCACTTGTCAAAATTGATTATATTCATGTTTTGTAAATAAACAAAAGAGAATATTTCTATGTAAAACGATCTGTCTTTTCGTTCAGTTTTGAAAAATAACTTTAAAATAATTTAATATTTATAATGTATTGAGAAGCTAGAATAATCCAGTACGATGTTGAGACAAGGATCGATCACAGCACCACCAAACTTAGTATGCTAGTAGTTGGAACCATGATAAACACTAAAAATAATTGTTTACCAAAATTCCAGGAGTGGAACATATATTTTTTTTCGTTTGAAAATAAATAAATAGATTTTTGCTGTAATTTCAAAAAGTATATGATTTATCAGAAAAACAACTCAACAAGGTGGAAAACAATTCGATTTACCAAAAAAATTATTCCTAGTAATTTCTTATGAAATGCGCTCGTTTTCTTAGAAAACGTGATTGAACACCGACATCTACTTTCAGGTACACCCTTCCCGCCGCTGAAAATTCGGGTGGTGCTGAAAATTCTGGCCGTGCTGAAAATTCTGGCGGTGCTGAATATTTGATTGGTCATAACTCTGCTAGAAATGATCGAAGAAGAAAAAGGAAAAGTTCTTATCATTTCTGAAGACTCCTACCTTCTCATGCAAACATAATATGCGAGTATTTGTCTACCTAAAATGTGTTTTGTCGCACTTCACAGAAATGTTTGCGGACGATCCGAAAATCATGAATAGTTTTGTAAATATGAAATTATTATACTGAAGCAGCAACCCATACCATATTTGGACTATATGCAACAATTTTAAAGTGTTGTGACAGGTCCTAATTATACATGCCAAAATAAAAACTTTGTTTTACTCCTGCCTCATTTTCAACTTACCCATACAACCGGCATTCCCTTCAGTAAATGTTGAAAATAATCGCTTATTCATATCCTGCGTATGTGTTTAATGACACTGTTATGAAGTGCAAACCTCAAGCTTGAAATCACATACTTAATTTTTTATGTGTATGAGCGATTATTTTCAACATTTACTGAAGAAACTGCCGGGATTATGGGTTAGTTAAAAACTGAGGCAGAGGTAAAACCTAGTGTTTTCTTTGACATGTATAAGTGAGACTTGTCTTACTAGTCTAAAATCGTTACATATGATTCAAAGAGGGAATAGTGATTCTTGCTTTAGTATAATTATTTCATATTTACCAAAATATCCATGACTTTCGGATCCTCCGTAAATATCGTAGAAGGATTATGTGAAGTGGGACAAAACACATTTTAGGTACTCAGATACTCACATGTTATATTTGCATGAGGAAATAGAAGTCTTCAGAGACGATATGCACTTTTTTTCCTTTTACTATAATTTTTAGCAAAGTTATGATCAATCAAATTTTCGGCCCTACCTGAACTTGCAGTGGCGGGTTAGCATGAAATGTGATGTCGGCGTTAAACCACGAGGTAGTACTGATAATCATTCTTGTGGAGAATTGAATTATCTCTCAACCTATCGAAATTGTTTTTTGATAAATTTTATATTTTCTGAAATAACAACAAAAAAAAATTATATTTTTTTTAAATGAATTTTTTTTAGGTTCCACCCGTGAATTTTTGGTAAACAATTTTTTTCTAATAATACATGATGTCGAAATGTCATGTGCTGAGTTTCAGAGTGCTACAATTCATTCTTCACTTTTTGCTCGAGTTTGTCTGTCGTTACTGGATTAGAAGTCATTTTCTGTTTTAAAGGGTTCTTATATCTTATTTTGAACACAACTGTAAGCATCCTCAAGAAATATGTAAGTACTCATATAATTTTTTAATTTAAATTTCTTATGACATTTTCCAATTATAGTCTACCTGATGATGGAATAAACGATTCCGAAAGCTTGGAAAATATATCTTCAAAGAGTTTCCTTTAACGTCGTTGCAGACCCAGATATATAAAAAGGAAGGGATGTAATGTATCATACCATTACGAATTACGGTATCGGTGAATGAGGTCATCCCAAATTGTAAATAATGTTGTTTCGTAACTCTACAGAGGAGAGAGCTCAGTTCTGTACAGACATCTGAATGAAGCGGTACTTAGTAAAGTAACGAGAGTTTATTTATTGTTTTACATTGGGTATTGGACTCCAAAGAGGATTACAAAGAATAGTGAACACTATAGTGTTACTTCCTAGTGATTCATATGATGTATAAAAGGAAACTCTTGAATATCCCGGAAGCTTCTAGAAAGTAATATAAAATTAGAAAACTCTTGTGTTCTTGTTCGTACTGGAAAGACTCATCAAGTGAGATTATTCATGTTCAAATATTTTCACGCAGGGTGTTGTATCTATAAGGTATTAAAAAATCTCGTATCAAAAAAAGACAAGTTCATGAATGATTGATGCTATTTTGACATTTTCATTCTATTGAATGTTCGAGCATGACAATATCTGCCTAGTCCGCTAGTTCAATTTATGAATGTTCAGTTAATATAAACAAACTGCGCGATACAATAGAATGAAACAATTTTATGTCTAAGGAATTTGCTTCATTATTGTTGACCATATCAATTTGAATGACAATACATTTTTTTGTAAAAAGTCGTATGATGTTTTTTTCAAAAATTAGTTTTTTAAACAATTTAAAAGAAAAATGAAAACAGAAATATATAATTGCGAAAGCAACCCCGAGGTTTCTCCGTGAAATTCAGTCATTAGTGATTACAACAAACTATTTTTCGAAAAAATAAATACATGGAACCTTCGGTCTGGATACAATTCAAGAAATAGTAACTCAAAATTTGAGCTAATAAAGATTCCAACAAGCGTCGAGTGAAATTGATGTAGTTATGTTGTTTTGGCCAGTTCTAATTTCTTGAATCCACTAGTGTATTCGTATTTTTATTCATCATAATATTAACTCTTCGTCGATTATAGTTTGTCTCAGAAACTCATTTTTATTCTTCGTTACAATTCCAAATCGATTACTGTCCATTACAATAAAGCACAGCCAGACAGAAGCTATTCGAGAATAATCTGCATTAACATGTCATAAATGTTAAATATTCACTTGATTTACGATGGCAAACTATTATAGCTGGTTGCTATAGATCCAAACGACACCAACATTAAATTCCAAATCATTACAAATGGTTTCAAGCTGTTATCTTTTCAGAGGTAATAACGCAGTTAGTTCCGCAAGGAATGGAAGTAATAATTATATAGAATAAATGACATACACTAACTCCAGGTTACGACATGTAGATACCCATGTAAAAAGCTATCATTCCAAAAATATGAAGTATTTTGACTTGCCAGAAATACAATTTTTTGAAACTGGAGACACTGATATTATTATTACTGTCCTGAGAAAACCAGCAGGGAGAGTGATTCGTTTGTGCCCATCGAGGACTGAGAGGATGATTCTAGTTCTGAATCCTTACTGAGTTAGTCGTCAAATTGTTCAGAACTGCGCCCCAAGATGATATAACGGTTTCCTTATTCATTTCAGTAAAGTGATCGTACATCAGACTCCAGAACTTGCTGATGTTCAGATACGATATTAATGTATGGATTCACATACTCTTTTCTGATATTTCCACAAATATACTCTCTGAGAAATCAGTCTTGCATTCAATCTTCCAGCCCACTTGTTGCCAACATGTGGAAATTGAAATTATAGAGAGAATAATGAAAGAGATTTTTATCTCAGATCTGGTCATATTAAGCATCTAAGAATTTCAGGATTATGTCAGGCCGTATGAAATCACGATACTCTTTCAGATCTTCCCAGTGAAAAGACTGTAATATACTGCAGAAGTCCCAAACATCATCCGAGAAAATGTATGTAAGCACTAATGGCTTCAATGTGCCAAAAAAACTAGTAAGGGCACACTGGTTGCTCCAGGAAATTTTGGTAGAATAATAAAGAGTCAAACCATGTCAATTGTTAATCGGTCTCAATCATTCTACGTGATTTGTTAATGGACAGAAGTTGGTGAAAAACCGTCACAAAATTCAATACTGCCAGAAAGTTTTACTCTTCAACCTGTCGAAAGTCATGACCAACTAATGGTCCGCATTCGCCGCCACCTTGGTCTATAACTATTCATTGAAATATATGTTATGATCAAAATTTGAGGACATTCAATTGTCTACAAAAAGGTTGAATTCAGTTTTTTTATAAAACTAATAATTTCCATGTGACTGGACGACGAACTTGATAGAGATCGGAGAATCGCTCCCACTGTAGCCTTCAATGCGATGTAGGAACTCTGCAAACATAAATTCATATTCGTCATGCAAAATTCAAATTTTTTTATAAGGTGTTCATTTTCCAGATTTTTTGTTTATTTACTCACTTTATTATCACATGTGAGTGCGTTTTTTTCTCAGTCTGACTCTCAGTCTGGGCTATTATTATCCCTCGAAATATGTAAGAAAAAACAAACAACAGAAAAAATCTAGTTCACAACTGAAAATGGTGAGGATCTTACCATAAGCATTTTAATAACACAAATTTCGCAGGCCAGCCTTTTTCAATGGGGCGGAAAGGCGCTGGGCCCACCTATTTCGGAAAAATATCTGAGTATTTTTTATGATAAGCTTTCATTCCAAAATTTAGGAACGAGTTATCTATAATGCATAAATTGAGAATCTATTACCGTCAGTCACGTACTACGTGGCAAAAAGGTATTGGGACCTTGGAAAGGTGCACAAATATTCAGGTATACATCAATATTATAAGTTTATACTCAAAAAATTCAAACAACGTTAATTGTACCACCTCAATCAAGAATTTGTCTCCTAAAATCACGTAAAGTGTGGCAGAGGCCCGCTGAAAATTGAAAACATATGTCATTTCAGTGGGAATGCTCTACAATCATTGTATATTTGTATAAAGGTTGTCCTGAAATTACATAAATACATTTCAACTAGAGGAATAGTTGAAAAGTTCACACACAAACAGAAATGGTCCTTATGGTCATAGTCTTTTGAAGGCGAGCCCAATATGAAGTTTTTTTATAAATAATCTCGAAATCCTTCATGATAAAATATCAAAAATTTGCATTGGAATTTTCTTTTTAAGCCCAATATGTCGAAAAATTCCCCCTAAGGGAGCTACAGCGATTTGAATGTGCCACCTTGAAGATGGCTTTAATTTAATATCTCCGAAACGGTGCTTGACAGGAAAATTAAATTCCTAGAGTTGATTATTTTTTATCATGGATGAAATGTATTAACATTCATTTCAAGATTCCATTCAGGGGTGGGTCAAACCTCAACTTTTTCGCATGTATTTTGTTTGAGGATTTGATGACAGATTATTGAATTCCAGAATTGAACTCTTGTTCAACTTGGATAGGAAGAATCATTTCCATGTAAAATCGATTCGAAAACTATCTCGCACGACTAAAAATCAAAATAATGCTTGATGAAATCATCAAAAAAAAAGTAACGATATCGAATGAAAAAAAATCAAAACAACTGGTACCTAATACTCCTTTGACATTTTATTCCACTTCAGCAAGTGCTGAATAACATTAGCAGTGATTTTTTTTAATTCAATATCGATTTTATTGATGATTTTATAAAGCATTTTTATGGTATTTAGGCGTAAAAAGACATTTTCAAATTGATTTAACTCCAAAAGTGTGCTTCCTATCTATGTTCAACTCAATTCAATTCAACTCTAAAATTCATTCATCTAGTATAAAAACCCTAAATAACCCACATGCAAACAGGGTGAGGTGGTTTGAACTGTACCCCCTCCCTGTTCAAACCACCCCTGAATGAAATTTTGAAATGAATGGTTATACATCTCATCCAGACTAACAAGAATAATTCTTTATCGTCAGTTGTTAACTGGATTTTTTTGTTGTTGTTTGTTTTTCTTACATATTTGGAGGGTTGCAGAGGGTGAACGCCACAATGTCGGCGACTGACAATCAGCGAGCGTTTAATTATTTTTCAGAAATCTTCGCTTTCCCAATAATCTTAGTCGTATAAATTTTGCTCACTTTTTTGAAACAGATCGGTAACCCCCCTACCCTAACTTCGCCCCGGAAATCATGTATGGCGAGAATCTCTGTTGCATCGTCGACATCGGTAATACAAGTTTTAGTGGTCGATGGGCGTAAACTTATCACTACCAAAAATAGTGACACGAGCTCTTGGTCTACTACTTTTGTTGAATATCTTTACGCACCTGACTTTTCTTTTTTTGAAAATCCCTCAAGTAGTGTCGCAGCCCCTAAAGGCATGCAAGTTCGTATACCTGAGCTATCCGTTATACAATGAGGATAGACGTAAAGAGTCCTTCCACCCTTTAACTTTTTAACGTAATAAGCTCAAAATCCGGCAAAATTCAGGTAAAAAGATACTACTTTTACATTTGACATGAAAACCTAGTGTCAAAAAGGCACCAGGCCTCCTGATTCTCTATTCAACACCGCTTTCAACACCTCAAATTTTTTTTTTTTTGTAAAAATTTGCTTTTAGACTAGAATCAGTAACGGAGTTAAAATTCTGTGGCAATAAATAGTTAAAATAATTTATTCTTTCAAATATTTTAAGCAAATTTCAAACGCTTGTCAGTTTTGGCTTGGCCGATTTCCACAAAAAAAGCGGTGTTGGATAGAGAATCGAAAGGCCTTCAAAAACAGGTGCCAAGTGACCCTCCTTTATATTCGAAAAAAAAAGTTGAAAATGTCCTCTTGACATTAGACCACAATAATTTTTATGCCAACAAGTAGTAAAACTGGTACTTTTCTACCTTAATTCTACACGAACTCGATAGTTTATTCCGTTCAAATGTCAATGGGGGGAGGGGGGAGAACTTTTACGTCCCCACTGTATTGTTCATAAAAACGTACGACAGGCTGACCCAAAACGATCGATATTCCAACTTTAGATTGCTCCGATCTGTTTCAAGTTCGTCGTCTATTTATTCGGTAACTGTTGGTTCAATGAAAAAACTGTAACAAACTTTTTTTGTAAAGAATTAATTTTTTTCAAACTTTGATGATTACAACTTTTTCGATAACTTTGGTAAATAAAGAGTTATAAACCAAAAACCCTATCAGAGCTCCCTTTTTGGCAGCGATTGCGACTTATGCCAGGTTCAAAAGTAAGCACTAATAAATATTTTCAACATATTTCAAAACTTCCGGATTTAATATTTCGATTTACTGAAACTCGGCCTTCGTTAATTGAATTACACGCCAGTTCTGAAATTATAGAAACAAGATGAACACAGATGCAATGCATGGTTCTGTATTACATGCCGTAGTATTAATGATCGATGGATTGTGGTCGTGCTAGAAAATCGAAAGAAATCATCAAAACGAATGATATGATTAGGCTTGTGTTAACGTGGAATGAAAAACAACCCAATTTTACGAATGTCGCATTGATAATTCTCCACTACAAGTTAGCCGCTGTGAAAAAAACTTCTGGCTCATTTTAGTTTACTTTTATATGATTGTTTCCCCAAAATGTGACAGAATCATATTTGTTGTCCATTTTTCATTTCTTTTGTAGGTAATTGTAATTCTGATACCCATTATTTGCTCAAGGATTTAATTTCTTATACGTTCAATCTGAAATATCATCAGTATCCTTTGGGAAAATATAATTTCCTACGCTTCTTTTTCTGAATTCAGTTCTTGTTCTGATGGACTTCAATTGTCAACGTCATAGACTACAAGCCCAGGCCAATTTTGGAGGGGTCATTTGACCCAGCATTAATTATATTCAGAATTATAGTGCCATACGAAACAACTCCTTTGCGCACTGTGCCATCAGTTGTGAGCGGTGCAAATGAGTACGCAGGTCAACGAAACTTTCCATCCAGAGGAGGGATTTTTTGACAAAAGATTCTTGGACGGTATTTCTCAAGATGATAAGATCACGGAAAAATAATCAAGTAGGACCTAATGCCGTACAAAAAGAACGGTGCTGAGAGCCAAATTTTTTTTATTTTCCCCAAATTTTGTTATGACTTCAGGTGATTTATTACTGTACGGCATTTGTATGATTGAATTTGTATAACTACATAGATTTATTTTTTAGCAATGCCGTACATATTTGCCGGTACACGGGCGGGGAGCCCCGCACACAAATTCATACTTCGATCTGTATGTTTCAAGATCATTGCAAAATGTACGGCATCGATCCCACATTATTATTCAACACATAAAATGAGTTTCAGAAATTATGCCGTCTAAAAATGTTGGTGCATAAAATAAAATAAAAAAAAAAAATTAAAATTACCTACATTTAGGGGGTTGAATCTTATATTGTTCAAAGAGAGGTTATAAATGCCTTTACGGCAACCAGTTTCTAGGCTAACTATTTTCGTTTTACGTAATATCAGGTTATAATCAATGGAACTAAATAAAAATATGAATGAAAAAAAAATTCACTGTTATTTATTAGAGAAGTAATTTTTAGAAAAGCATTGCTTTTTTTATTTATCAAGCATCCCAAAACAAACAAAAAATGTACATTTTCAATTCAAGGATTTCTCACAGTTGATAAGATTGTTCATTATGTTTTTAGGAAATGTAAGCATATTGAATATACCCCGTATAACATTTCGGGGACATGAAACATGTACAGAACGATGCTGCTACATGAAAAAATAACTTTAGGCACTATGCTGTCAATTCTAGGTGGTGACTATAATAATGATAATAATAATTTTTCATCTGAAAATGTGGTTTTCTGACAAAATATTCTTGCACGGCATTCCTCACGTTGGAAGATTATGAAAAAGTAATCTCCAACAACCCCATAGACGTGGCCGAAATTTTTCTAGAAATAAAAACCCAAACAGAAGAAGTAAACTTACATTTTACTACAGATGAAAACCTAGCATATAACCATTCCTTCACTATGGACGAACTGGTTCAGACAAAATCCATTAGGAGTTCTTGAAACACCTACCTACGGACTAGAAAGAAACGTGTTGGTAATATTCAACAAAATATGGTACTTTGGTATATTTCCTGAGCGATGGAAAGAAGTGATAATAATTCTCATACTGAAACCTGGAGAAGATGCCACCAAACCTGACAGTCACTGTCCTATCTTCCTCAGCAGCAGTCTGAGTAAGTTACTGGAAAAAATGGTAAATAACCGTCTTATTTGGTATCTTGACACCAATAAAATTCCGCTAAATCATAGACCCGCTAGCTCACATAGAACATGAGATACAATCCATCGTCATGAAGGAGGAACACCTCTCGGCAATATTTCTCTATTTGGAGAAAGCTTATGTTCTAACGTGGAGATATGGTAATATGGTATAATGAAAACACCTCATGAATGGAAAATCAGGGGTAACTTACCTATCTTTTTACAGCAATTTTTGAGTGGAAAAAAATTCAGGACTAGACTAGAAGATATTATATCGAATTATCGTAACATTGAGAATGGAATACCCCAAGGGTCCACATTTAGCGTTACCTCATTTGCAATAGTAATAAACTCTATAATCGAAAGCATTCCAAGAGAGATTCATAAAATCATTTACGTTGATGATTTGGTAACATTTCGTTCCTCCAAATCCATCAACGAAACTGAACAAATTCTGCAAAGATCCATTCATATCCTTTACAGAGAAACTACAGAAAAAGGTTTCAAATTCTCTATTTCTAAAACTAAAGCCATTCGTTTCTGCAGAAAAAGAAAACATCATGATGTGCCAAATCTCAATCTGCATGAAGTTCCAATAGAATTCCAGGACTCGATTGAAGATCTAGGCTTAACTTTCGACTCCACTTACATAGAGCCCTCATCTGAGTGATCTCAGGGTGGAATGCCAAAAATCACTCAGTGCCATGAAAACACTAGCTGGAATAAGATAGCACATACATATACATTAGCTGTCTGCGTGTCAAACTTATGCGGTCTCAGCCTATGTCCACAGGCATAACGCGGCGCTACGAGTCTTGTACTATCATCTACAACACTCATTTGGTGTAGACGAGATACCGGTGTGCCGTAATGCGGCAGAAATCTTAGCCTTGGTTTACTCCGTCTGCTCAGGGCACATGAATCTCGGACCTAGTAATCACTCACCCTCACGATCTGGATAAATGATTCCAGCACGCCCCCTCCGGATATATAGGGGCTGCGGAGATGAGGCACGAGTGAGATAATCCTATCGGATAAAAAAAAATATTGATCAGAAATTCTTAATTTAATTTTCACCTACTTCCAATCGCTCGAATAACCTGAAACTCGGTAAACTTATTAAGGACCGATGGTAATACAAGGATTCCATAATATTAATGGAATTATAATAATAGATATAGAGCGTAAGTTGTATATTTAAATTTTTTTATGAATGAAGTGATCGTAAAAACAGAAATATATTATTTAATCGTTCAGCAATAATTAATTGATTTATTCAATTTTCCTTTCATAAAATCACCCTGATAGTTATTACACTAGTAAAAATTTCAACAATTTTCAAAGAACGTCGAAATTCTAATACAAATGATAAATTGTACCAAATTTCGCATTGAAATATCGTTATAGGAATATGAGAGAGGCGCCTAAGGTACATATGAGATACTAGTACTCTTTATGAGACTAGAACTATAAAAGATTAGGAAAAAATTCTGAATATAATTCATGCTGGGTCAAATGACACCTCCAAAACAGGCCTGGGCTTGTATTCTATCAATTGTTATTCCTTTGCACAAAGGTGGTGACCTGAAAAATCCTTATCACCTGGATGTTATACTGTGAGAGTTATTTCAATAGAACTGGGATCGGAGCCTGCAAAAATGGCTTACTCTGCCTTAGTGGATGCCCACCTTATGTATGGTATACCATTTTGGGGAGCATGTAATGATAGCTTGATGAGTTCAGTATCAATCATACAAAAACGAGCTGTGAGGAATATATGCAAAATTCACCTTAAAGATTCGTGTAGAGAGTTTTCTAGAATACACAAAATACTCAGAGTTATTTCAATTTCTATAATAGAAACTTCGCTCGATTTGGTTTTCTGGGGTTGCAACCACTTTATCCGGAAGTTGATTTGAATGGACTGCATGTAGGGCTAGTTTTTTGCTGTTGATAGTGGGAATCGGGAATTCGTACTAATAACTCACTGATATACATGAATCAAGGAAGAGCATCGAGGGTTTCAGAGCGCACACCGCTCTTCCAGGTTTTTAATTTTTGAACTGTCCTTTTCCTCTCGCGCAAGTCCGTCTAGCGACCAGCTTTAACAGTGATGAACAAAAAAAGTACAGAGTCGGTCTACTATGAACCACATCGAAAGGAGAATATTGAACCAATATATGAATAAAGTAAACCGGGTCATCATATTACAAACCAGTAGTAACCAAATGAATATTCCAATTTCAAAATCTAAACTGGTGAAAGATTCAATATTGTCACGGAAATATTCAGACCTGGCGCCATCTAGGTGGATTAGAGCGAAATGATAACTGCGGCCTGAGTGATCACGCCACTTTTCACGCCATCTATGGCTTAAGCCTAGAAACGCCCGAAAGGATGGCAGTTCTCGAAATATCTGGAACGTATGTTTCGAAGAGGCCGTGCGCGTCGCTGTTGGGGAGTCTGAAAGTCGACTGTTTGTACTTTGAAAGTGAATATAAATAGTCCAGTGAACCGTAGTACATATAAATTAGGTTTTGTAGTGTAATTATTCTGTTGGAAGTATTGAATACGGAAGTGGACAGTTGTGTGCATTAACGGGAGTATAAACTGATAAACTCCTAGAAAACTCGAAAAATATGGAAGAATAGCTTCAAGAAAGTTCGAAGAGCATTCAAAAGAAACTTCTAGAAAATTTGAATAGTTTGAAGGAAGAACTTCAAGAGAAACTTCTAGAAAATTCGAAGTGTTTAAAGGAAAAACTTCAAGAGAAACTTTTAGAAAATTCGAATAGTTTGAAGGAAAAACTTCAAGAGTAACTCCTAGAAAATTCGAATAATCTGAAGGAAGAAGAAAATTCATAGATTCTGGAAGACAAACTTCTGTAAAATACAGAGGGTTTAAAAAAAGAGCTTTGTGGTGTGGCGAATCGTTTAGAAGAAAGAATGGGGACCATTGACACAGAGATGCAGAAAATCAAAGATGAAATTGAAGAGGAAATGGGAAAATTTAAAGAAACAATCAGTGATGAAATCAAAGGCACACTCGAGGTGGAAGTCAACAAAATCAAGGAGAAAATCTTTAAGTTGGAAAACCAGATTGACACTACCCACACCACAGAATCTGTTAATGAAAATTCAATGCTGGAACTTAGTTTGGACCTGGATGATGTTCAAAAGGATTCGAAAGATAAGTTTAGAGTCAGGAAAGCTCTCCATGAAACCACCTCAATTTGATGGAAAAACACCATCGGCAAATTACCGCCGACAATTTGAAGCTGCAGCAAAGGCAAATGGATGGAATGCAGGAGAAAGAGCTGTGGCATTAACACTGGCGTTGCGTGGAGAAGCAACGAACATTTCACAAACCCTCACAGCCCAAGAGCACGAGGACTATGAGCAGCTGACGTAACATCTAGAATTGCGGTATGGGCAGACCCATCTAGAAGATGTATACCACTCACTGCTCAAAAACCGCTGCCAGAAATCAAGCGAATCTTCACAAGAATTTGAAGCAGACATTGCACGCTTGGTTCTTCTTGCATATCTAGCCACACCAGAAAAGGTAATGGAGCGACTAGCGATTCAGGCATTCCTGAATGGACTTCGCGACCAAGAAAGCAGACAAGCGTCGACAGTAGCTCTTCCAACACATCTCGTAGATGCACTGGCACGCGCTTTGGAATTTGAGGAGGCAAAACAATATTGCAAGAGCCAAAGTAAGGTCCGGTTGATGAAAGAAGAACCACAGGAGCCTTCCACTCTTGAAGCTGCCATAAGGATTGAGGAAGTGTTGCCTGAGAAGAGACTGGTAAGATTCCGGAACTGTAAAAAACTTGGACACGTGCGTAGCTAATGTCCAACTCTCAACAGGTCAAGAGAAACGAAGTTTGTTGAGAAGGGGCAATCGTCGGCCAATACTCAGCAAGCCCCGGTTAACAACGGATATGTCGCTGTTCTCCAACAGCCGAACAAAGGAGCTTTCATAGACAGATTCATCAACAACGAGCCTTGCACCATGCTGCTAGATGCAGGTGCGACTAGGACTGTTCTTGTGCTTTCATTTCCCAAAACACCCCATCCACTGTGTATGGTGGATTATTTATTGAGCTGATTATGGGCAACACGAATCTGAAACATCGGTCATTGGTAGCAGATATCGAGAACGACGCAATCATCGGAATGGACATCATGAAGGGTTCGAGCTGAGATTCAAATATGGCATCCTGCGTGTGAACGGAGAAGAGCTAGGACTTCATGGAAAAAGGGAAGAAATGATTCGTGTCTGAGAAAATTGAACGATGAATTGCACTAGGAAAGACTTTGCTGCGTGTTGATGAATTTCTGCCGGTAAGAGTAATGAAAGTCAGTTATTACCCAGTGACCTTGAAGAGGTTAACTGTTGTGGGGCACTGCTCGTCTATTTCCTCTGTGGTCAGGAGTGTACGGGGTACTGTAAAGACAGCAACTTGCCAGCAGAATCGGAAAAGTTCGTCACTACTTCATCGAAGGACATAAGACCAGCTCAGAAGTCTAAATTGAGAAATTTAGACATCTTCGATATCGGACAAGGAAAAGGAGGTAGAACGAAGGTGTCCAACATGAAATTGATACTGGGGATGCTCGATCAATCCGTCAATCAGCCAGAAGTCTCCCTCTTGCCTAAAAGGAAGAGGCTGACAAAATTGTCAACGATATGGAAAAAGAACGAATAATTGAACCGTCCGACAGCCCTTGGTCATCTCCAGTTCTACTTGTGAAGAAGAAAGACGGATCGACACGCTACTGCGTAGACTATCGTCGACTCAACGATATGACAAAGGGCAGCTACCCTTTTCAAAGAATAGACAATACTCTAGACACTTGGCTGGCTCAACAGTTTTCTTGACTTTAGATTCGGAGAGTGGATATTGGCAGGTTGAACTGGCCCGAAAATATAGAGAGAAAACAGTCTTCACTATCGGCTCAGGATTGTGGCAGTTCACAGTTATGTCACAGTTATGGCAGCAATGAAGAAAAAGCAGCAGGGACACAGTGCTACAGATCAAAAAAAGGCTGCTCAGAAAGCTTTAGTACACGCATGCTCTATTTGTATCATCGTAGTTGGCAGGAAGATCATGTGAGGAATCTAGAGGAGGTATTCCTGCGCCTGAGGAACTCTGGACTGAAACTGGGCCCTAAGAAATGCCATCTGTTTCAGAAAGAATTCCATTATCGTGGCCACGTCATCTCTGGGAAAGCTGTCAGAGATTGGCTCAGTCCAAAAGACGTCCACCAGCTTTGGAATTTTTTAGGCCTGTGCACCTACTACCGTCGATACGTGCTAGGGTTTGCCAACATCGCCAAACCACTAAACAGACTCAGTACCAATGGTCTCAGGAATGCCAAGAGTCATTCAAGGAGCTGAAAGAAGCCTTGATCAATGCACCGATCCTGAGCTATCTTTCACCCAATGGAAAATTCATTTTGGAAACCGACGCCAGTAACGTAAGATATCCTGTCTCAGATCCACGAAGGACAAGAGAAGGCCTGGGTATTTCAACAAAACTCTCAGCAAACAGGAGCGCAATTATTGTGTCACCAGACGGAAACTGTTGGCTGTAGTAAAGAGGGTAGAACATTTTTACAAATACGTCTACGGAAGGAGATTTCTGGTGAAGACTAACCATGCAGCCCTCAAATGGCTTTTACAGTATGAAAATCTCGAAGGACAGGTAGCACACTGGATCGAGCGACTTCAAGAATTTGATTTTGACATTGAACTTCGAGCAGGAAGCAGTCACAAGAATGCCGATGCACTATCACGGAGACCATGTCCAGACGACTGCTCACAATGTCGCCGTGTCGAGGAGAAGGACGCAGCCTTTCGTAGGACGACAGTGGTTGTCGATGACTAGAAAGATGACAAAATCCAGAGAGACCAAGAGGAAGACCTAGACCTACGTCTCGTCATCGGCTGGAAAAAGGGGCAACCAAAGACCATCGTGGCTGAAAATCGCACGCTATTCTCCAGTGGTTGAATCATACTGGGCCCAATGGATTTTCTTACGTTTGAAAATTGGGTCTAGAAATTTGTGTTGGAGTCCGAGGATGGCGAGAAGGAGAAACGCCAGACAGTGGTACCAAAATACAGGAGACAAGAAGTGCTCCGAGAAGTGCATGACAGTATCACCGGTGGACATCTGGGAGTGACGAGGACTCTACAGAAATTGAGACAACGGTTCTATTGGGTTAATTTTCAAGCTGATGTGAAGGACTATCGTAGGAAGTGTGCCGTATGCCCTTTCGGCAATGGACTTAGAACTAGACCAAAGGCACTGATGCGTCAGTATAACGTAGGCAGCCCATTTGAAAGTTTTGCAATAGATATCGCTGGCCCGTTTCCCGAATCTGATCATGGAAACAAATACATCCTTGGGGGATTATTTCAGCAAATGATCAGAAGCCTACGCCCTACCCAATCAGGAAGCCATTACCGTCGCAGATGTCTTGGTCTAGAAGTCGATATGCCGATTTGGTGTTCCATTGGAGCTGCATTCGGACCAAGGAACAAACTGCGAACCCCATTTGTTTCAGGAAATGTGCAAAATGTTGGATATTCAAAAAACCAGAACAACAGCTCTACACACACAATCCGACGGAATGGTTAGGTTTAAAGGTTTAAATGTGAGTGAGCCCATATCAGGCTCTCCACTGCGGCGAATGGCCTATTGTGGCTCGACGGAATGGTAGAACGAATGAATAGTACAATAAACCGCCACCTATCCAAAGTAGTATCTGCCCATCAAAGAGACTGGGACCAGTATCTACATCTCTTTCTGATGGCTTATCGTTCAGCAGTGCACGAGTCAACTGGCCAAACTCCTACAAGTATTATTTTGGGACAAGCGCTACGACTGCCTTGTGACTTAATGTTTGGGACGCCACCCGTACAAGACACCGTGGGAGAAGAGTATGTCAGCAAACATCCACGAGCGAGTCCGTTGGAATATCGAGTGCCAGAAAACGTATAAAGAAGACTATGACATCAACGCAGAGATCTTGGCAAGGTCCAAACAATATCATTAAAGTAATAAATGACCTCGTCTACCGGATCAAAAAGCCACCCCGAGGTAAACCTACAGTCGTCCATTCCAATAGGTTGGCTCCTTATACCGGAAATCATAATCAAGTTCACACTCTCAGACCACCAGAGGGTGAGATGACGTTCCAGCAGTTTATGACCTCATACTCAAATGGGCAGAAAGTTTCACTCGAGAGGAACCACCAGATCTTTTCCAGACGCCTACTGACTACGTGCTAGCGCACTGCTTAGCAGAAGACCTCCAAATGTTCAGAGGCATAGCGGTGGTGTTCTATAAGAACTTTGGTCACTTCCTGGAACTGCGGAAATAGAACCCAGAATTTGGCTGAGTATTACAGTTGAAAAAGAGCCAGAGAAACATCTTCCACCTGGTAACCAAGAAGTAATCACGAGATTAGTCGTCCTATGAAGACGTCTGGGAGAGCCTCACCAGATTGAGAGATACGACGGCTGGACCAAAATCCCATGGAACTGGCGATTCCAAAATTGTCCCGTGGGCTTGATGGACTGGATTGGAAAGTCATTAGAAGCATGTTGGAAACGATATTCGGATCCAGCGGCATAAAGATTTTGGTGTGCTGTAACCATCTTCAACAACTGAACACGAAGACTGTGGAGTGTTACTTCCGTCGGACGTCACGATGCAGATATGGGAAGTCATGCAGGTACCGACACACTTCAAGGACGCTATTTCGGAACGAAATGTCTTTAAGAAGAGGGTAATGTAACGTAAATATTCAGACCTGGTGCCATCTTGGTGAACAAGAGCGAAATGATAACAGCGGCCTAAGTGATCACGTCACCTATGACGCCATCTATGGACGAAGAACGGTTGCTTCAGCCTAGAAACGCCCGGAAGGATGTCAGAGTTCTCAGAATATCTGGAACCTGTGTTTCTAACTATAGCGCGTCGCTGTTGGGGAGTCTGAAAGTCGACTGTACTTTGAAAATGAATAGAAGTAATCCAGTGAACCGTAGTACATACACTGAAAAAAATGTGGTACGTTATATCAATAAATGCCATTTTTTACCTCTCCGTTAATTGGCAAAATACATTTTTCATCGTGGCAATGAATGAATATTCAGTGACTTTTGTAGGTATTTATTGATACAACGAATTCAAGTTTATTGATATCAAAGATAATCGTTTCTTACATTTATGAACAGTTTTCGTTGTTCCTGCGGAAAAGTTTATTGAGGTGAGGAAAGGGGTACACTGAGATCAATGATGATCTAATTTCAGACCTATGAACATATTTCGTTAAGGCTTTGAAAAAGATTATTGAAATGAAGAAAAAAGTACATTGGATCAATATATATTATTTCATGAAAAAAATGTGGTAAATAATATCAATGAATACCGTTTATTACCTTTCCGTTCATTGGCACAATTAACTTTTCATCATGATAATTATTAAACATTCACTGATGTACGAAGGTATTCATTGATACAATGAATTCAAGTTCATTCAGATCAAAGTTGATGGTTTTTTATATAAATATATATGCCAGACGACGAGGCACTTCGCGCCGAGTCTCCTGTGCAACTTCCGAGATTTATTTAAATTGCATAATAATCAAGTTACATTTAAAGCTTTATGTTCCGACGTGACATAATGACATTATTATGGATTTCAGTTTTAGTATCAAAATGACATTCTTCATAGGACCGAGTACTATAATGATTCATTAGGGTACTTAGGACTATAAGTCAAAAAATACAGACACCAAAACTCAAAAATATATTTGAAACAAAATGAAACAAACAATTCCATTTTTACCTAACGTTTCTATGCACATTACTGAAACAAAGCTACGTTCACATTACAAGAAATCTATTTGTAAAGAAATCATCGGAAAATAAAGTTCTGTATGGAATTTGGATTCTGATAATTTTCACAGCTAGTACCATAATGATCGTCATTATGATCCTTATATCATAAATATCTATTATCGTATCATTGACAACGATGATGTGAAAATAAAATCAACAACTTTGGTTATGTCACGTTATTGTCATTTTAGCGTAATATTATAGGTATCTAAGATGCTATGAAGTAAATAGCGTATTATATTGTAACTAATGAATTATATGTTGTTATGATGTTATGATGTTAATAATTTGTAATGAAGATTTAACTTGAAGACATTTCCTTTTTCACCAAGAGAACATTATTTTACATGGAACTTTCGAATGTTATTCACGGATACGCAAAACAAGAAAATGAAATTTCAGATACTGAAATAATTCATTCTTCAGTGTATCTCTGATTCTTGCTACGTATCTCCTTTTTCTGAAAAGTCAGTAATGTATAAAATTTGTCAAAAATAAGTTTCACCCTACGTTATGCCTGATGGAAGTGTCACGTGCAGAGTTTACTGGTATAATTTATTTCGTTCACAAAAGTTTTCCGACCTCAATGGTCGATGTTGAGGTAACATAAATCAGTGTTTCATAACACAATTGAGAATACAGTCGGTCCATAAACTGACCGCCCCTAAAAACGTTCCAACGGATAGGATTTTTTTGGTCATAGTTCATAAACGACCTTTTGTAAAAGGGTGCCAAAAGACTTAATGATTTTGCTTGATATCTAACATTATGTGGGTACCGCCATTTTGTTTAGAATGAATATTTTTGTGTGAAATTTTCTCGTATACAGAATTGAAAGTCGATTCAAATAAAATATAATTCAACCCTCAGTGCCATTAAAAATAAAACTAAATAAACGGGTGCCATTTCGAAGGATAGATAGTTTTTGTTGCCATAAAATAGTCTATGAACAACTATTTACCAAAAAAATCCAATCCGTTCAAAAGTTAACAGGGGTGAGGTTACTTCATGAGAGTTCTAACATTACATCTTATAGAGAATTGAAAGACGTTCCGAATGACGTATCACTTGATCCTTACCTTTGAAAAAATCTTCAGACATTTTTTGGTATCAAAAAGTATTGGACCAAAAAAAAATGAAAAAAGGCAATCCTTTGAAAGGAGGTCAGGGGGGTTATTTTATGGATAGAATGTATATACTGCGAGAAAAAAATCATCAACATCAAGGTAGTTCATATCAAAGATTGGAACCGAATGTATTCCACATCCAGCCATATAGTCTATTATAATCACCGAATCCAAAATTCTTTTACAGGAAGTTTATTCTCTTTCGAAACGATTTTACAATTGGACCCCGTTATGCAATAAGGAACCATCCGAAAATTTATAAAATATGAAATAATAATACGAGACAGACCTAATTTTATTCATCCATTCATTTGCAATAAAGAATCAGATATAAGCACCCTGGGCCCCACCTTATGAACAATAGATCTATATTGAAAAATAAAAGAATTTTCAAAAGAGTTTTGCCACAGAGAACCATGGATCTGTTTTGCAGTATTCTATGGATCTAATTTAATATATGATTGGATCCAAAGGTACTTGGTTCTCTATAACAAGTTACATTTGTGACATTGTCGTATTAGTACTGTTGGTGACTGGAAAATATTTCTAATTGTTATCATTGGAGCGATGTTTTCTAATGTCGGAAACAGGTACAAAGATGATGAACCACTCTTTGCTTTTGCAAGGTCCAAAAAAAAAACAGATACATTTCTCATATCATTATTAGCAGATTGGAATATTAACTGCATTTATACCAAAGTGACAGGAGTCAGTACAACGAAAAGTTGTTACTATAGGTAACTTCTGAGAGCGACAGTTCTCAAAATGATGCTGAAAAACGAGAGATGAACAAATTCATTGGTGACCCCCATATATGCACTTGCAGGAAGCAGAACTAGCTGAAAGAATCATGAATCATGATTCAGCAGAATAAGATGAAAATACCGAGGACATCACTTTAAGAAAACTTTTCCATTGACCAGAAATGTCGTCACTACAAGGCAGTATGAACAAACTAATCAACCGCGAACAACGGGTTCAACTGTGGATTGAAGGAGAAGCTGTCAGCGGTGCTCAGAAAGTGGGCTTGTTCTTGATAAATTAAATTCAAAGCTATATTACTGAGTCCGTGGAGAATGTTATTGCGTCGTCCAGATTCCTAATTTATATGGATACCACCTTTAACAAAACTGAAGAATATAAAAAAAAGAAACAAACAAGGAAAAACAGCACAATCTCAGGTTACAAAAATAACTTTTCTAACCTTTCGAAACCATTATTATGGCCAGATGGAAAGTAGTTGCTGAACTAAACCTGAAATACGTCAATTTCACATGAATTAAAGGTTACAATGGAGAAATTTATTTGAAACCAGAAAGAATTCCATGAATTAACAGTAAGTAATAGAGAACCAACAGATTTTTCTTCACTTATAAGTAAGTTTCAAGTTAGGTTTTCGCTCAGAATATTCGTTTCATTTTCATACTTCATTGAAAACTAAATTTCATACATGAAAACTTCTGTTTGGCAATAAGTTATTTTGGATAAAATTAAAAATTTCTTTCTTAACCATCTCAAAACTTGTGTAATGCTTGTTGGTTCTCTGTTGCATAACAAGGTCCAATTCAACAATTATTATCAAGCCATAACTTAATTATGATGAACTAAACTGAATTAGAGAAACATTTTCCAGAATGAAATATTCTCAATATCACACGGCTCGAAATGACGTTAATCAAATTAATCAAATCAAGCTAAGTGATTTTCCGAATTCAAAACCCTGGTCTCTTACCTTGTTGAGCATCACTCGAGGCATATAACCATATTAGCCATTAGTGAACAGAGATTGACATAACCCCCTGAGCCTTACTTTTGAACTGAATCTTGATTCATCAGTCTACTCAAATATCCAACGATCTGATACAGTAATTGTGATTACACTTTGAATTAGTAGATATACAGGGTGTACCACGACGATTTAGACAGAGAATATCTCTAAACTCGAGAGTGGTGGAGAATTGTAAATGGTTGTAAATTAAAGCAATTGGTGCAACTTTTTTTGATATTGGTTAGCTTATTGTTATCGGTCACGTGGCATCAGATTCAATATTATCAATGGGACAACCTGTATATTTTGGCATTTCTATGTTCCTCCCGATAAAATGATTCCAAGAAACTATCACACATGTGGTCTAGAACGATTAATTTAAGAACTACAGATACTTCAATGTCCTTTGTCCCACGACGTTTTATGATTATATATTATTATTATATTATATTATAATAATTATAAATCAGCCTTTTTCAAATCATCAAAAAAATATAGGACCGCCCAAATATACATGATGACTCTAAACTCAAATAATTTGGCGATTCCTCGTTTCAAACGTCGTGGGACAAAGTATATTGAAGTACCTATGTTCTTAAATTTACCGTTTTAGACCACAAGTGTAACAGTTTTTTGGAATCCTTTTATTGGGCGAAACATAGAAATGCCAAAATATACAGGTTGTCCCATTGAGAACTTTGAATCCGATGTCACGTGAACGAAAACAAATATCTCATTGGGTAACGTAATTCCAAGGGGCCACGAACGAAATATATTGAAAATAGTCAGATATTTGTAAGTAAACTCAATATCAATGATTTCATTCAAACGTTATACCGATATTTATGGATTTTGTGAAAACATTATTGAAATATTAATTTTGATTCCTTTCCTTCTATTGATGGCACTCTGTATTCAATTTCTTCAGCCTGTATCCCTTCATTTCAATACTTTCAACCATCACGAGTAATATTTGCAAAGCACTGTTTGAAATCTCTTGTGTTGTTCATAAACTATTTTTCTTTTATCCCGATTTTCTTGTTACCTCACCACTTTTCGATAATAATTGTTAATATCACATTGTATACTTCAAAATTATGTAATATCAGAGTGACAAATAATGACAACTGTATTCATTGAACGAGTAAACGTCAGTCCAGATTTCAACGAGATTCTTTTAAAGAAAACTATACCATAAACAAACAATGCATATACGGGAAGACTCCCTTATTAATGTTTCCCGCTCCAAAAATAGGGTAGAGGTTTCAAGCCTCCTCCTTTTTTGAAATGTTTTAATAATTTAATTTTTAATTTTTCTTCAATAAAACACATGTTTTCTGTGCTCACATAACCCCTAGTGGGAACATGTGGTGACACATTTCCAATTTAATTTATTAAAGTTTCAATTCAACAATTTTCTCTCCATAATTTATACTTAGCTGATGATGAACCTATATAGGTTCGAAACATGTACTACTATGATACAATTGAACTGATCAAAAAAAATTGTTGATAGTTCTACCAATACAACATCTGGTTGTTATATTAAACTGTGGAGATGACTTTGAGTTTTACTGCATCTTAAACCCTTTTTACAGGTTTATCACACCACGCATCCGAAAATGTTCATAGAGTATTTGCTTCAGGTGCTGAAAACCCTTGTCCTTGTGATATATGGACTTATCACTGAGCTATTTCCTACTTTTCCAACTAAACTGCCATCTTTCGGTCATCTTGGTTATGCCGGAATGTTAGTCTTTTTTCTACAGACTGACTCTGTACGAAGTATAAGCATTTAACGAAGACTGGGTCCAGTTTTTTATTTTGAGTGTCTTACTCTTAAAGCATCTGCTGATGATCTTTTGAAATCGTCATATATATTCCAGCCTGAGAGGCTGTGGTATATTTCTCAAGCGCATAGCAGAGCTTCACCCCTGGATACTGCCCGTTTACTCCGGTACCTGCGCCTTCCTCCATTTGGAGGCCATCTGTGTACCAGATAGTCTGACTTGCAGGGAATGGAAAAAGTCTGAGGCACCTTCCAGAATATTGTGACCGACACATATTATTTTCTCCCATCTTATCTATGAATTGAACACAATTACGTGTTACTTGTTCCCCCTTCACTATATGCCGAGGTTTATTTTTTAGCGGTAAAAACTACCCCTAATTGTCAAAACTCATAAAATAACATTTCAAAGCTTAAGATGGGTAAAATTTTGTTTTGAGTTAGTTGAATAATTATTGTTTTATGCCTTAGAACACAATATAATAGTTATTTATGCAACAAGTGCAAAAAGTAAGTGTTTATTGCACGAGTTGCATACAACATTTTTTCTACGTTCATGCAAAAAGCAAAGAATGATTTATTAAGGTACGGCACTAGGTGTTGGAAAATGAAAATTGCAACTTGAATAATCGATTATTACTATCGATTTGCTTCGAAACAGATCACTATCATCTATTTTCCAATAATAATACTCATTTTAAAACTGCAATTCTGTTATTGTCAGAAATAATTTTTGACTGGCGTTTCTATAACCACAGTTGCATTATAAAAATCAAAATCATAGTAGCCGTGAGCGCGTATGTTATCACGAGATGTGGTCATAGTACAGACAGTTTGCTCTATGCAAGTAGACGCGGTTTAGGACAAAGCGGATCAGTTTTGATTATGGAGATTTTATCGGGAAGGCATTGTTTGTTTAGCTCTAGCTGCTAACATTAATACAAAATAATATAAAATACGTAACTGTTTAAAACGTATTGCCAATCTCACAGAATAATAAATTTTTAGTGGGTTTAAACGTTTATGTTTGTCATGGTGACAGCACGTTGAAGTTGAATGACAGATGAGTGCAATAAAAATTTTATTGCACTAGTGCAATGAAGAACTTCTTCTTCCACTAAATATAGTTCAATAAAGTTTTGCTTTATGCATGAATGTAGAAAAAAATATTTCCACCCTAAAAAATCAACCCCTGTTAAAGCTTAATGTAAAAAAAATTTAACCCAAAAAATTATTTAATTATTACGTGCATTGAATTTAAGAATTCTGTCACTTAAAATATGTACTAATTTAATTTTGCAACTTTTGAACCCTCACAAATCAACCCCTATTGTAACTTGATTCAAAAAAAAAGTTACCCTCAAAAATATTTCATTATTTATCAGTGTTTTAATTTAAGAATTTTATTGCTTAAAATATGTAATAATTTCATTTTACAAACTTCTCAACTGTCACAAATCAACCCGTATCAAGCTTCAAAAAATGTACAAATATATCTTGAAATTATAGACGCATTTATAATGGAATTGTTAAACTCAGGAACTGCAAATAAAAAGAATAATTATGAATTGTTTTCACTAACCGATTATTTTTTTTAACTATAACAAACTCATTTGCATAATTCTTAAAAAATTGTCAGCGCACGTGCTATTTCTTTCGAATTTTATAATGCACGGGCGAGGAATCAACGAGATATACACGTAGACACATGAGCAGATTTTTCTCCACCTGTATTTTGGAATAAATTTTAGTGTGATTATTTAAATATGGCTCGTTTTTAATTTTTAAGTTTTAATTTTTCTTCTAGGATTTATTGATAATGCATCGAGGGGGAAACCGCTGGGGAATTTTAGTGAACATGTCTTGGGTATTAGTGGCCTTACTCGGGTATTAGTTGGAAATTAGTAGCATTACTTAGGTATTATTTGGGAATTAGGGTTATTACTTCAGAAGTGGAAGAACAATTATAATCGGTGAAAGCCAAAAAAAGCTTCAAAATATGGGAGTTGGAATTGTCTGAAAAATTATTAGAGAAATCCGAATTGGGCAATAAAATAAAAGGTCATCCGACTAGTACTTGCCAACAAAACACGAACACGATTTTATCCTATTTTTTTCTATTTTTCTGACGGGTATTACTGGCATTACTTGGGGGTATTCTCGAAAATTACTGGGTATTACTCGGGAATCACTTGGCATTACTTACGATTTTTGGGAATTGGTGGACCACAATACATAATACCATACAACATATAAATGAGTACAATCTCAGGAGGGCGACGATCAATTTTTATTAGGATGGGGATTAGGGGGTTGTTTTCACTGATTTTCCACGAGAAAAATGTGGGGACTGGCCTTATCTTCATCGTTACTCGCTCAAGAGAAAGCTCTATTCATGTACCTTGAAAAAATGCACAGTTTTGTCGCTACACAAAAAAAAATTGGTACCTGAATACAATGAAAATGTTCAGTGACTCAATGAATATTTTTATCAATATTGGTCCAATGAACGAAATCGTTATGTCAATGTACCACTGGTTATCAACACTATAAATACGGTTGTTAATAATATCAATGAATTCTTTGGTTGATATCATGTTCAAGAACATTAAATAGGTTCGTTAGGGGAATTCATTCCATTCATCAAACGAATGAAGAGTGTTCACCCAAGCAATAAATTGTATTCGTTCAACTGATGAAACTGTTTTCATCAAATTAGTTATTATTGTCTATTCTTCGAATGAATACTGTATGATTGATATAATGATTCAGATTAGTTCGACGATGGATATTTTTCATCAATCCAATGAACGGTGATTATTAAGTATCGGTTATTCCTTGATTCAATAATTGATATACATTGAATCTATGTTTCAGTTCATTCTCGTGATGCTTTCACACATTGAACTAATTATTTTGTTTATCATTTGAATAAGTGGTATTTATTCAATCATTGCATATCATTCGTAAATGCAATGAAGGCCTCCCACTGATATTGAGCATACAATGAGTTTCCGAAAGATATGCAAAATAATTAACATGCATTCATCAGAACATCGCAATCCTGATTGGAAGACGTATCTCCAAGTTATCTTTTATTTCGGCTGGCTCCTTTCGGAGCTCTTCGGATGTCTCTGTAGTCTGTGCTACCTGAGAAGATGCTTCAACGATCGCTTCTGTCTGCTTAAGTTAACCGGCTCTATTCAAACAACGAAGTCGTGTGGAGTGGTCCCTCTAGTGGAGGCGCTGTGTACTACCAGCAACGGAGATTTCTATGCGAGGATTTGGCTGAACAGATTCCGGCAAAATTTATGAGTATATTTGAACACGATATGGCTTGGTTCGACATAAGGCTTATTATTATATTCATGAACATATTAATTACGGAGTTATAGAATGGGAGGAAAATGTTGCTTCTATCTGCCTAACAGAATTGGGACTTAGTAACTTCGTTACACCTTCTATGATCTTTCCATAGCCCCAATAAAACCTGTATGTAGATCTGAAAATAGATTATCATTGATTTCGATAAACTTGGATTCATTGTAACAATAAAATCATCTCTGGGACCATTAATTACGTTCATTGATATGATGAACAATTTCAAATGGATTCAGTGTACACCTCTCATTACCTCAATGAACTTTTCCATGGCAGCAACAAAACCTGTTCATGAATGTAAAAAAAGATCATCTTCGATCTCAATGTCTCAATGTCACGATGAAAAATGTATTGTGCCAATGAACGGAAAGGTAATAAACGGTATTCATTGATATAATGTACCACATTTTATTCATAAAATAGTATACATTTCAATGTACTTTTTTCTTCATTTCAATAAAATCTTTTTCATAGACGCAACGAAATATGTTCATAGGTCTGAAAATAGATCATCATTGATCTCGATAAACTTTAATTCATTGTAACAATAAAAACATACATATTTCAGTGAATAGTTATTTGTTAAATCGATGAAAAAAGTATTGTGCCAATAAACATAGAGGTATTCATTAATATAATGTACCATATTTTCTGAAAATATATACATCAGTGCTGTGGGACCATGAATTATGTCCAATGATATGATGAACAATTTCAAATTGTTTCAGTGTACCCCTTTCCTCACCTCAATGAACTTTTCCATATTAGTAACAAAACCTGTTCCTAAATGTAAAAAACGATTATCTTTGAACTCAATAAACTTGAATTCATTGTATCAATAAATACCTACGTACGTCAGTGAATGTTTAATCATTGTCACGATGAAAAATTTATTTTGCCAATGAACGGAAAGGTAATAAACGGTATTCATTGATATAATGTAGGTACCACATTTTTTTCATGAAATAGTACACATTGTTTCATTGTACTTTTTTCTCACTTCCAGTGATCTCTTTCATAGCCGCAACGAAACCTGTTCATATGTCTGAAAATAGATCATCAATTGAATTCATTGTAACAATGAAAACGAACATACTTCAGTAAATGGTTTTTCATTGACTCGACGGAAAATTAGATTATGTTCATTGATATGATGAATAATTGTTTAAGTGTATCCCTTCCCTCATCTCAATGGACTTTTCCATAGCAGCAATGAAACCTCTCCATAAATGTAAAAAACGACCATTTTTGATCTCAATAAACTTGAATTAATTGTAACAATAAATACCTGTGTACGTCAGTGAATGTTTAATCATTGTCACGATGAAAAATTTATTGTGCCAATGAACGGAAAGGTAATAAACGGTATTTATTGATGTAATATACATTGTCCAATGTACTTTTTTCTTCATTTCAATAATCTTTTTCAAAGCCGTAACGAAATATGTTCATACGTCTGAAATTAGATCATCATTGATCTCAGTGTACCCCTTTCCTCACCTCAGCAACGAAAACTGTTCATGAATGTAAGAAACGATCATCTTTGATCTCAATAAACTTGAATTCGTTGTATCAATAAATACCTACAAGAGTCAGTGAATGTTTATTCATTGCCACGATGAAAAATGTATTTTGCCAATGAACGGAGAGGTGAAAAACGGCTTTTATTGATACAGTGACCGGCAGATTTATGGCAACGAATGGAGAAAAAAGTTTATTTCAAATTTCACAGAAAATTTTATTCTTCATAAAGGTACCAGCATCCTCCCAAACTCAAATTGCACTATCCACATTTCAATTATATCCTTTCGTATACGAGGGAGGTGAAAAAAATTGAAAGTGGCCCAAGAGTACCTTTATTTTTCAAAAAACACAAAAAAGTTATTCAAAGCAAAGACTTAAAATTTAGAGAGTGTTCCAAATTTGAATTCACAGCCTCCTATTCCGAAAACAAGGTTTCACTGATTTTCTCCTTTTTTTATCTCACCCGCCCTATGTATTATGAGGATTTGTAATATCAGAGTAGACTCATCATTGAATATTATCTAGACCACCGGATAAACTTAAGTTTCGCCCAACTGTCATCTAGAAAATTGCATTAATCGTACTTGGTGCTGACAAAACCTCATTTATTGTGGCCATTCAGAAAAAAACAAGTATTTTTCGAAATCAGCTACAACAAACGACATCTGCAGTTCAAAATCAATTGAAAGCAATCCAACTGTATTGTAACCAACGTGAAAAGACAGGTCGTAACAATTGTAAATATGACTATACAATGATATGTGAAGATTAGAAGGCAACTCGGAACAACTTCATTCTTAATTCACTTTTAATGAAGAAATATCCAGAAAGCAAACTCCATACTATACATAATAAAAATCGGAGCTCCTATTGTATCACTGGATGTATCGTCCTTCATTTTGAATGCACCTGATGGTTCTTCTATGCATTTCGTAGTGTACGTTTCTGAGCATTTGCGGGGTGATCATTAGACAACAATTTCTTATTATATCCTCCAAATGTTCAATATCCCCAAATGGCCGTTGTCTATAGACTTTCTCCTTGAGGTACCCCCACAAAAAAATCCATAGGAGTTAGGTCCGGGGATCTAGCAGGACACGGATTGTTTGAGTATCGCCCTATCCACTTATTTGGGAATTCCGTATTCAGCTATGCTCTAACCCCTTGAGTTGAGTAGATAGATGCACCATCCTGTTGAAAAAACATGTTGGTTCTGACACGTAATGGGAGAATGTCAAGGTAATCGGATAAAAACGTGTTTAATATTCCTAAATACCTTTCTGCATTCAAATTTAGTCGAAAAAACACTGGACCCACAATCTTATCATCCAAAATTCCACACCAGACGTTTATTTTGAAATTAAATTGATCCTTACATTCCATTCTGAAATGTGGTTTTTCATCTGCCCACCATCTACAATTATGTGAACTTCGATGTGAAAGTTGCTTCATCAGAGTACATTATTTTTGTGGAGAAATTATTATCTTCTTCTTCTTCACCTTGGAACCAGAAAGCAAAATACAAACGTGCATCAAAGTCTCTTTCTTTGAGTGTATGAACGAATTTCGGTTTGTATGGTCTGAATTTGTTCGTTTTCAAGACTCTTCTAATTGACCAATCTTTTTTTGCCTTTGAGATAACGGAAGTCTCGGATTCTCCACAACAGATAAAACAATATTCAGGGCAGCGCTTCAACTACAATAACATTTCCCTGGTGTGGTATTTTATGTTTGTTCGCAACTGACCCAGAATTCTTGAACTTTTCTACAATTTTTGCCACCGTTGCATAATGGAGATTTCTATTTGGATACCTCTCATTGAATATATTTGAATTTTCGCGACAAGTTCGATAGTTGTCGCCGTGTATTAAAACTATTTCAATTCTTTCTTGGAGATTAAGGTGTGTAGCCATTGTAACAACACAGAAATGAAATGTCAAGATAATGTTTACCTACTATTTTACCAATGCTTTTCAAAGCAAACTTTGCGTATTATACCAATTTTCTGTTCACTGTAGAGCTTCGTTTTGATAATAAACGATCATTTACGGTTACCATTCATTTGGGAGACATGTTTTCACGTTGGTTACAATACAGTTGGATTGCTTTTAATTGATTTTGAACTGCAGATGTCGTTTGTTGTAGCTGATTTCAAAAAATACTTGTTTTTTTCTGAATGGCCACAAAAAATGAGGTTTTGTCAGCACCAAGTACGATTAATGCAATTTTCTAAATGACAGTTGGGCGAAACTGAAGTTTATCCAGTCGTCTAGATAATATTCAATGATGAGTCTACTCTGAATTCAAATTTGGAACACTCTCTAAATTTTAAGTCTTTGCATTGAATAACTTTTTTGTGTTTTTTGAAAAATAAAGGTACTTTACTCTTGGGCCACTTTCAATTTTTTTTTTCACCTCCCTCGTATACGAAAGGATATAATTGAAATGTGGATAGTGCAATTTGAGTTTGGGAGGATGCTGGTACCTTTATGATGAATAAAATTTTCTGTGAAATTTGAAATAAACTTTTTTTCCATTTGTTGCCATAAATCTGCCGGTCACTGTATAACGTACCACATTTTTTTCAGTGTATTTGACTCTGAATCTTTCAAATTTAGCACTTGACGAACAAAAGCTAACCATTAACAAGCCGTAGCTCAGTCCGTATTGATCGCACAGGAATTATAATAATAAGATTTTTCTCGTTTTTTTTTATAGGCTACAATTTTGTTTTCCACAAATGCATATTTTATATTCGCGAAAAACCGATTAAAAACGTTGAATTTTTCGTTGAAAAACTTACTTTCAATCACGAATAACACGAAAAATATAAATTTCACAAAAAAAACTTTTGGTAAACTATTTACTTAGAATAAGTTTTTCCATTGATTCCTGTGAAAAAAATGTAATAAAAAAATTTCACCCCCAGGATAAAAGCGCCATTCGGCATGATATAGATTTTGGTAAAAAAAAAAAAATGAACAATGACAATGAACGATTTTTAAATAGAACTACATATATGTGTATTATTACATGATAGGTTAGGGATCGTCATGGGGAATCCAACGAGACTAGGCTTGATGGGGTTATCTCCAATAACTATGGAGATATCGCCATTTATATTATCCATAAGCTTAATGAATGGCAGGGATTTACGATGCAGAAAAACTCAAAGTCATCAAAAAAGACGAGAAGATGCACCTGGAGCAACTTTCCTATATTGAATACTAAACAAACACGACTGAAATTCAGACAGATGATATTCATTAGACATCTTTACTCAACACGAGGAAAGGAATGAGTTGTTTATTTTAACATCGCATTCAACCGCAACTTTTTTGCAACGTACACCGAACCACGCGGAACGGAATATGAATTGAGTGAATCATTACGTATTTATTTGCATTTCACTTTATCAAAATTCAATCATGAATCCTAGAATCCAAGATATGTAAATATATTCATAACAACTGGGAGAGTTACGACAGGCATACTTTTCGATTGACAGTTTTTCTTCAGCAGCTTCTTCCGCATATATCCAAACATCCTTATGTATTTTTCATGATAGTTTCCTGTACAATTTTGGTAATATGTTGACATATTTAAGAGATAAATTAGTTCATTTCATTCACAAGTATATGAATGTATCAATATCGTACTTAGCGATATGGTTGTATAAGTATTGATTACCCAAATTGATAAAAATGTATAATCAATATAGGAATATGAGTATTGTTTACCTGTATGATGATCATATAATAATTTTTATTCCTCTTCCTCTTCTACTAATTTTAATTTAATGATTCAGTAGCAGACTTCAAACTGAAACGATTTCATAGCAAAACATAACCTATTTTATGAATTTCCTATTCATATTTTCGAACTAAAATTTTATCTAATAATGTAACGAGATTATTATGCGATTTATAATAATCGAGAATGTTGCCAGGCGACATTCAAAGCTTTATGTATCATTAAAAAGGAAATCGACAACTTTGGTTATGTCACGTTATTGTCATTTGAGCCATTTAGTATCTATTATAAAGTACCCAAAGTATTATATTGTAACTAATGTATTATGTATTGTTATGATATTATGATGTTATTATAATAATTTGTAATAAAGATTCAACTTAAAAGAAGCTTAATATCAAATGATACGATAAAAATCATAATGTATTGGTGGAAGCAGTCATCCGCTTCACTTCCAAATCACACTATTTGATAATTTAAGGAGTTGATGAAGCTTGCCATATGTGATATGTAGCAACTTGTTTCTGACAAATATCCCGAATAGTTGAATTACCCAGAACAGTCCAGAGTATTCTCAGTCATGTCCTAAATACTATATAATGCTAGAACGTTTTAGAGCATTTCAAATTATCCTCGAATCCTCTAGAGCATTCTATTCGTTTTAGGACATTTTAGATTTTTATCGAACATACTAGAATATTCCTGATAATTTAAGAACACTTCAAATTATTCGAGAATGTTTCAAGCCACTCTGGATCATTTTAAAATTGAATCTTGTCTCGAACATACAACATTACTGTTTATTATTGAAAAGTGGTTTAGATTAGTCAGCGCTGTTCATTTCGGTATGCTAAATGCCCTTTCATTTATGTGAGTATAGAAAGAGTATCATCTAGAAATATTTTCTTTAAAAAAATTCATAGAAAGATTCCAATAAGAAGGAGACTTATTGACACAATATGCCGTCAGCATTTTTGAGAATACCTAGTTATTCTGAAAATGCTTTATATGCTCATTTATATGGAAACATTCCTTTCAAGAGTCCTAAAAGAAAGAAGCCAAGTTTCCTTTTTCCAATGCATTAAAATTTGATTCCCTTATAATCAAGTACAATAACGAAACGTTTTCATTTTATCGAAATATTCAGACTTCTTATACATGAGCACTGGACCTTTTATACATTCTTGTTTACCAATGTTTTATTTTGATGTATATTCCAATAAAAAACCGTATTGAAAAACCAAGCTGGAGTCAAAATGAGGGAGAGATTTCCAGAAGTTGATTTGAATGAACTGTTTTATTAGTAATCTACACAACTTATAATCCAAGAAATATTAACGAGAGAACATTTTTTTTCCTTCCGTCAAATACCTCTGTATTACACTGCGTTTAATTTCATGAGTAGATGAAACATTATCAGAATGTGTCAACTGTAGTTTGGAATGCACTTCAGTGATATTCTAACAAACATAAGTGAAATTTATAGCTTAGCAAATCTACCAAGGAATGTGAAATCGGCACGCCTATTGATGCGCGGTAGCAGAAGAGCTCAGTATACATTATCATTCTCTCATTCTCGTACGTTTATCGACATTCCTTGCTAGATTAGCATAGCTGTACAACATTTTCGATATACACTATCAGAACACAAATGGAGGAATCAAAATGGTTTGTTCTCTTGTCAATTAAATCACGCTCCAGATTACATTCTTTACACATGGCATGAACCTCAATTTTTCCAACTAGTGCTCATCTAACGTGTTTTTCACGTATTTGAAAAACTGTTTCACAAAAAGACACATGAACTTATAAAAGCATAAACATGAGTTCGCTTTGATCATTCTTCTGAATATTTTTAATCTTCCATTGTATGGCACTTATCATGAAAACCTCCTAGTTTTCATTCAAACACTTCATTTCTACACGTTTTTTCTATTATGTACATAAACCGCGTTTATTACTACTCAACCCAAAACATATAAGAAGATAAGACGTCCTGATAAGACGAGAGTCATCAAAGTAAGTGATGTATAATGTATAAACAAAACTTTTTGGTTAGTTAGCCAGTGTTTCAAATAACAGGACAATGCAAGTATTAGTAATAACCCAGACTGCTCTGATGAGGAGCATACATTCCGAAACCGGTGTCTAGTTGGTACCGCGATTGAATCAGTTGTTCATTTTGAGTAAGGATCATTGCATATATGTCTTTCTGATGAGTTACGATAAATATAGACTAGACTGAACAGTGAACGTTTCAATGAAAGAGCAAAAATCGTTTTCTGTATAAAACGTATGTCACACTTTGGCAATAATAAGTGAACATCAAGTAAAGTAAATAAACTGTTTAGAACATTTTGCGAGGGTGCCATGATATAATGAAATAATAAGTACTGAGTGTATTATACCAACACCCCACCTACTTGGCTACTTTGCAAGAATTCTGAACCTCACGTCAATCCAATATTTCGAATGAACTATTCAAACTTGGCTTGCGATGTTATCTTCGTCAGGATATCTGCCGGCATATTATCTGTATTGATAGATTTCACGTAAATATTCCCATTCTCAACAGCGTCTTGAACAAAGTGGTGACGAATATCTATGTGCTTACTTCTTGCGTGAAACACATTATTTTTCGACAGTTCAGTGACTCCCTTGTTGTTACAGAAAATATCAATAGGTTGGTATTTGATAGTTTCCTGGTTGATAAGGCGACTGTAGGTTGTTTCTTGCTATTCCATGAAATCAAGGATTTGCCAAGTTTGAAAACATAACCGGCATAGGACTTTCTATCATCTAAGTCTCCTCCCCAGTCTGAATCATAGTATCCTACTATTTGTTTCTGGCTACTTCCCTCGTAGGTCAATTTCTTGTCTGTAGTTCCTCGAAGATATCTCAAAATTCTCTTCACCGCTGTCCAATGGGCTTTTTCTGGATCATTGTTATATTTACTGATCACACTCACTGGATGGCTGATGTCAGGCCTTGTCCATTGTGAAAGATATATCAGTTTACCCACTACTTCTCTGTAGGGAATGCTCTTCGTTTCATTTCTTCCTTCTTCGTTTTCAGCTCCCACATCAGTACCTAGTTAATTTCTGGCTTTTTTTGCAAAGGAATCGAAACTGGATGACAATTGCTCATGTTGAACTCCTTTAAAATTGCATTAATGCAGTTTTCATCCACATAAACTGAACAATGAAAATTTCTTCATTTTCCATTCGATAATATAGACAAGAATCTACCTTTGATTGAGTTAAATTGTTTTTTAGCATTTTAGCGTGTAATTTCTTGTTCATAGTCGACCTGATTGATTTAGCCCATAAATGGCTTTATTCAGCTTCCAAATAAGTTGGAAGTATTCCGAAGGGTCAGCTTTTGGCAACTCCATGTATATTTCTTCCGATAATTCAGAATTCGAGAAGACTGTCACGACGTTCACTGATTCCATCTCTAAATCTAGTTCAGCTGCCAGTGCAATGAGGGAATAACCGGTGAGAATGTTTCTTCAAAATCTATTCCTTCCTTTTGACCAAATCCTTCGGCTACAAGTCTCAACTTAAATTTTTCAATTTTTCCATCAGCTTTTCAAGCTCAGTTCCTGGACTATTGCTTGTTTTCAGAATTGTCACTTTCTAAAGCTTCTGTCAATGTCGTGGGTTCTGAATAATTGGACTCATTTGATAAACTGGCTATGCAGTATAGGGTAATAACCCCGATAATGAAGATTTTTTTTTGTGTTATTTCGAGGTCCCTAAATACAAATCTGAAGTCAAAAAGACTCGATCTCACTTACTTTTTTGATTTACGACCCATAAAATGCCAGAAAAAGAGTATTTTCAAGATCAAATTTCTTCCACGAAAAGCAACCAATTCGCCTCTGCTTCATATCACCACAATCAAGACACATTGATTCTTGCATTTTTGACACACTTTGTAGTATTTTCAACTTGTATTGAAAATCTAAGATTTGAATTAACATAACAATACATTCGATTGATTTCGTTTATTAACAGTGAGTAATGACAGATATGGATAACGTTATGTGAAATGTCGAAATGTCACAATTGATTATTTTCAGAAAGCAACGATGCCAAATCTCATATATGAAAGTAAAATTTCGGTAAAACTTGCGAATGTGGACACCTCGCCGATATCCACGAAATTTGCACAGATTTTGTAAAACATGATAAAGTTACTGTTACAATCGAAATTTTTCCGCGGAAACGTCTATAGGCACCTTTTTTTTGGCGAGCGCAGCGAGCATCTACATATATTTACATCTTAGATTAGGTTAGGTTGGGTTGGGTAAAAGCGTCTAGCCGTACCATGCTACTTTTGATCCCGCAGTTTCGCATGCGCACTTGTTTAGGCTAGAAGTGGGGTGAACCGTCTTTCTGAATTTTGGATGAACAGTCGTTATTTCGTAACAATTTTGTATTGTTATTAGGTCTAGGTAAGGGTAGTCAGGTCAGGTATGATTGGCTAGTAACTCACGCATTTTCAACTCGGTCTGCATCAAAACTAATTCATGCATTTTCGACTGACTCGCAAGCTAGGTTAGCTTGTTCAGGTTAGGTTTGTGTGTCAATTGCGAGCAAGAAAACAAATTCACACAGTTTTTTTAGGTGGGATAGGTTAGGTGGGTGGGGTAGATTGTTTTCCCTTTTTTTGCCCTAAAAGATTGGATCTATGTGTAGTTAGACGTAATAAGGGCGAAATAAGCGAGCCTAACGACGGCGAGCGCAGCGAGCAACTACTTTCATTTAAGTTTTAGTTTAGGTTGGATTAGTTAAGTAAGGTTAGGTTATGTTAGGTAGGGTAGGTTAGGTGGGTGGGTTAAGTTGTTTTCCCTTCTTTTGCCCTGAAAGACTGGATCTGTGTGCAAATAGGTCGGGACGTAATAAGGGCGAGCCTAATGACGGCGAGCGCAGCGATCATTTATTTACATTTACGTTTTCAACGCTAAAAAGTGATGGAATCATAAGCAACGTTAGTTGGGTAAGATTGGATGTATGCTTAGAGTCGCTATAATTAAAAGGAATGAATTACTAGTATCTTCTACCTCTACAAAAATATAAATTGCTGTGTGTGCAGGAAATTGACAACGTTGCTTTATGCTACCCTTCTTAGTGTTCGACATTGACAAATTTGGTTATAAATTTCAATTTCCAATAAGTTATGAAAATCGCAGTTACTACCCTTAACTGCAATTTTTCCTTGATGGCTTATTGATATTTCATTTTCTATTTGTTTTGGATGTGAACACGATGAAGACTGATTTTCTTAGAAGACAACATTTCTTGAAATCACAATCTTTCTTCGTTTTTGGTCTAACAATCTATAAGCTTTCGTGGTTTTGTCATATTCAAGAAAAATGCTTTCCTTCGATTTTGCATCTAGCTTTCTTCTTTTTACTTCTAGGATTTGAACAAATGCTTTGCAACCAAAATCCCGCAGATGACTTACATCGGGTTCATTTCCGCTCCAAACTTGTTCGGGGGTGGAGTTGGGTAAGGCAATCGTAGGGGATCGATTCTTGAGGTAAACTATGATACTAACGGCTTCTGTCCAGAAAGTTTTATCAAGACTTGCTCCTTCAAGAATGCATCTCACTCATTCAACTATAGTTCGATTTGCCCTTTCAGCTACACCATTTTGTTGGGAGTGTACACACTCCACTTTTTTTACGTAAGAGGTATACTGTAGTTTTTCTTGATTTGTCATCTATGAAAGTGAGAAAGAATTTAGCTTTTCCAATTGATTCAGTTTCCATGGGCCCGCACAGATCGGAATGTACAAGTCCCAATATTTATGTTGCTCTTTTTCCTTTTCTGTTTGGAAATGATGCTTTGCTGTGTTTGCTAATGAAGTACCGTTCACAAACTTTCCTATTAGATGAAATATTTCTGGGCAATCCTAAAACTGGGCCTTTCTGGAGTTTTTGAAGTCCGATGTTACTGATATGACCAATACGTTGATGCCATCGATCAAAATGTCACACATGCTTTATCTCTGTCTATATCGAGTGTATACAGACCATCGTTACCTCTAGAGCCTGTTCCTATAACTTCTTGGGTATATTTGTTTTTTACGATTTCTTTCATTGAAAAATAGTTCATTCCATTCATCAACATTTTTTCCAATTGATGAAAGATTCATCTTCAAATTAAGAGTATATAAAGTATCTTTGACGAGGATCTCTTCTGTGCTGCCGTGAATATTCAAGTTCAAGGAGATATTGCCTTTACCTTCAGATGAAATTTTATTTCCATCAACAGTTTCTACGCTGATATTCTGATAAACAGGACTGATACATTGAAATAACTGTTTTTGCGAACTCATATGACAGGTAGCACCAGAATCTAGGTACCAATTTTCATCGCTTCCTGCTATCATTCCACTACGGAATCTTTTATTCCTGCACACTTTTGCTACACAGCCTATATTTCTACAAATGAAACAACCATTGGAGTTTCGTTTTTCATTCTGCTCAGCAACTTGGAATGAATTCTTGAAATGGTATCTGAATTTGCTTCCCAGAGCAGAATCGTTCTTCACAGAATTCTCATTTCGCCTGGCTTCCTCTTGTAGAAGATTTTCAATGACAGAA